>VWYH01001147.1:758182-804967 GCA_013399365.1 Pampusana beccarii | reverse complement strand
CACCCTGCTGTCCCCAGGGCCCCCAGCTCCCTTTCCCCTACACTGCTCTCCAACAGGTCGTTCCCCAACCTATACTGGAACCTGGGTTTGTTCCTGCCCAGATGTAAAACTCTACACTTGCCCCTTGTTCTATTTCATTACATTTTTCCCTGCCCAACTCTCCAGCCTGTCCAGGTCTCTGATGGCAGCACAGCCTCCAGTGCCAGCCACTCCTCCCAGCTTGGTGTCATCAGCAAACTTGCTGACTCTGCACTGTATGAGGGGAAGGAGAAGATTCTTTCTTTGGAGAAAAGGACACCAAGGTCTAAACCTTCTCTTGTTCCCAGATGTCTTCAGCTGTGGTGGACGTAGGTAGGTAACGGCTCAAAAAAGAATCGAGTCCACAGTTTACAAAACACCTCTGGGTCCTTTCAATATGTTGTGTACATCATTTGTACGCGTGTGTTTGTGAGATGGGGGAGGCAGGCCTGGGAGAGGTACAGAGCAAGTAGGAATATAATTAAACCTAAAAACTAATAAGAAAAAAGATCTATAGGAAGGTAATATCACCTTGTGGTTTTTGCAAGTTATTTTTAAGTACTGTATAAAATCAGTGGGAATTTGATTGCAGTACTCACAGTTGTGGTACTAATCACTGGGCTCAGTTACAACACAAATCTGGCCTCAGGTTTATATTGATTGAACATCTATTCAATCAATAAAAAAACATAACCCGTTCCTTTATTTCATCTGGTCTCGGAGTCTGTCGTCCCATACGCTACATCGGAATGGAAGGTGAGCGCTGCAGTTGGTAAACCGTATTTGAGGAGCTTCTTCAAAGAAAACTGACTGTACCTTCAGTTCTGGAAGATCCAGCAGGGCAAACAACCCGAGACAATCGTGGTTTCCTTCCGCAGGGTATCTCCCCACACACACCCACAGCGCAGGATTTTTTACAGGAGCGCTGCCCAACATTTTCCATCCCAATCGCAGGCTGTGTTTTGGAAGGAAGGTATTTCAGAGGCTGCTGCTGCCTCTGCCCTGGAATGTCTGTGTGTGGCAAAGCAAACGGTTGCCCTGGGGGGATTTTCCCACTGCTCATAAAAAATGTCACAGCCCAGCCTTGTCCCATCTGTACTGCGCTTTTGCAGGGCAAGAGCCGTGCAAGCCCTTTGGAGGAGCCTGTGCTGTAAACAGTGATGTCTCAAACATTACACACAACACTGGCCATTTTTTTCTTTTTCCCATTTAAAATGTTACAAAATGAATATATTAAAAGCAGAACACGAAGTGGTGCTTTACCTGCAAAAGGAAAAAAAGTAGCAGGGCCAGATTTGTGAAGCAGCAGATTCAGATCCTGTCGCCATTTGAAGTGAAAGGGTGAAAAAACCAGAGAAACGGCAGGAGAAATGACACGTGTGCTCGCACACACCCACACGGCCCACGGAGTCCTGCTGGAATGGCGGGGAATGGCTCTGCCTGCAAGAAAGATGGAGACAGACTTTTCAGCAGGGGCGGTTGCGATAGGACAAGGGGTGATGGTTTTAAACTAAAGGAGGGAGATTCAGGCTGGACACGAGGAAGAAATTGTTGGCCCTGAGGGTGGTGAGAGCCTGGCCCAGGTTGGGCAGAGAGGTGGTGGATGAACCATCCCTGGAGACATCCCAGGCCCATTCTGTGATTCTGTGTGTGCCCTGTGGTCCCTTTGTCACAAAACCCACTGGATCTAGAGCGTACAAGCAAAAGAAGTTTGAGTCTGCGATGTCTCTCCACTTCCAGCAAATTAAGTGCAAATTAAGGCTTCCCTTTAGAACAGCCCGTAGGATACGGATGTGAACGTGGCACGGCTGAGAAAGAGAACCACCCCAAAGCTGCCCAGCACTCCCGGGGTGACACGAGAGGCCAAACCCCTCTCTAGCACCTGCCCATATAGACCGAGACATTTTAAATGGGACATAAGAGCCCTCGCCCTGACAGAACCTTCCAGGTCGATCCATCAGCTAACAAAGCGTCGCGCCGACACAGAACACACCTGTTAGTGGCAAAGCAGCCCGGGTTGGAGTTGGGTCTGTGCCGGTGTGAGTCTCCCAGTTAAAACTTAGCCATTCGGCAACCGAAAAGCTCAGGGAACACAGAGACCACCACACGCACTCTCTAATCCCTGGGGCCCTTTTTGCCTGGTCTGAAATCCCTGTTTGTCTCTTACTTTCTGCACAGGAGGATGGTTCTCCCCGTAGAAACAGAAAATGGGCAGAGCTGGAAACAATGGAAGCTGACAAGCACACTGTCATTAGAGGTATTTATGTGCTGAGTATCAAATTGATAGAGCCTTCATTTGTAACTTCCGCTCATCTGTTCACTATTATTAAATGAGCTCAGAAACCAGAGGAGATCTGAGAGCGACAGAGGGTAATTACACACTTTAGCAGAAGATATTTTTCATCGTGGGTTTAGAACATAACAAGCTATTCAAAAAGAAAAAAAAAAACGGCAGAAAGAATGTGGGTATTTCAATTTAGCTGCATTGCTGTCCTCAGAGAGCAGACTCATTAAAAAAAACCTGCTTTTCACTTTGGTTCTAACTACGCGTACAAACATTGCAAAGGCTACAGAAGTTTTTCCCTTAAGTATTTAACTCTGCTTAACGTGGACTTGTTGAAAATCCTCTATTTAAAAAGCAAACTTGTGTTGCTGTTCAGCAATCTTAAGATTTTCAATTTTGTGGAGTGATTTACCTGTTCGCTTTTGTAACATCCATCTGTACAGGAATTAATCTGGCCTAGCTGTAAAGTGACTCTGGGTGTTTTATTCGATCTAGCACCAAAAAGCTAAATATTTTATAACACTGAGTATTTCCAAGAGGGAAGGGACTCCTGTGCCCAGTGTGCCTATGGGAATTGGTATACGAGTGAGCTGGAGGGTCCCGTTGCATTGGGACACCCAGAGCACCCTGGTTTTGGTGTTTTCCTGGTTCCCGCTAATCCTCTGCAAATGGAATAGTTCATCTTTTCCTCCCTCTTCATCTGCAGAACTCCGGCCCAACCTGATACTGGTAGCAGACTAACTCAATAAGATGGTGTCTATGTGTTTCTGGATCGAGATAAAGCGAAATGTTACAAGCATTTATTGTGTTGAGATTTTCTGCGCCAATTTTCTGCTAAGAAGAGGAGATTCAAAAGGTCAGGGCTTTTGCAGTACCGAGTTAGTGGTATATTAGTTACAGTAATTCAGCCTGAAAATTCCAGGAGAAACAAACCCGATGGAATGCCATGAATTACAGGAGGAGACCACAGCTTTAATCAGCTCTGGGGAAAAGAGAAACATGCATTTGGTTATTGACAGTTGATAAACTCAATTATGAGGTTTGAAGAAACTAGGGCAAAGAAGGACTTGTAGGATTTTTTTTCTTTAAGTAACTAAGCTTTTGTTTTTCTTTTCCTTCCCTGATTACAGAGATTTTTTTTTTTCCCCTGTTTGTTATACTGATACACTTTCAAAACTGTCAGCACTGCTCCTTGGCATCCAGGTTTTTCAGACCCTCCCTGGACTGTAAAGGCCGGGGAGATTGTGTCTCTGTCAGCGATGCCTCCAAATAAAATGCCACGGAATTTTCCTCTTTGTGCAAAATTCAGCTCCAAAATGTAAATCCTGATTCAAAAAGGAAGATCAGCCTCTTTCTCCACACCACCATTATCATCATCACATTAAGCGGACACAAATGAATCACCAGAACCACAAGCAATTGCATTAATTAACGCAGTATTTGAGTTTGCACAGAGGCTGAAACACAAGTTTGGAGGGGCATAAAGTGCCCCATGGATTTCCAAGGTTTGATTACAACTCTGAAGCCAGCGTGTTGATATTACGTGACAGTGCTGCTGGTTATATCAGAGAATTTCACCACATTGAACAACCTCCTATAACTGTCCAACCTGAAATACGAGAGGTCTGAAGAGAGCAAGCCAAACCAATCTTGTTTATAGGTGCTCTTAAAAAAAAATAAAAATATCTCATTATTTTCAAGCAAATCTAGTGATACATTTTTATTTTTTTTTTCTTTTGCGGTTTGGCTAGTATTTCCAAACGTTTCATCAACATTTTCTGCCTTGGTCGGCAGCATTAGGAACTCACACACAATACCAGAAGTGTGTGAGCGCCAGAAAACGAAACTAATAAGAAACTATGGCCAAATTCAGAAACAGCACAAAGACATGGAATGAGGAAAACGAGTCAGCTTGCCTGTTTTTGTTGGTATTATAGTAACTAATAGCACAGGATAAGCATTTTTGTTTTAACACCGTTTCTTTACTTGACATTGCCTCGCAAAACACCAGCTTGTGACAGCTGTCGGGTTTTTTCCTCTTTAGGTAAAGCCATTGCAATTTCCTATCAAGTCATCGCCCTCACAAGCAGGTATTGGAACGAGACGGGACAAAGAGTTTTGCCACGTTCCTTTGTAAGACGTTTGAGTCAGAGGTTAAAGAAATCACTGCTCCAGAGGCTCTTAAACATGTCATTGCCGTAATATAAAAACTGACTTACTAACTTAGATTATTTGGAGAGTTAAGTGCTTGTGTTATTGCAAATTAAACTAATTAGTATCATTTCCTGACAGCTGCAGTGAGCGATAGCAATTCCATGATTTTTTCTTCAGCCGCTCATGTGGGATGAGGAGCAGAGCGGCGACAGCTTTGTGATTTAATGGAATGGGATCGGTTTATCGTCGCAAGGGCACGTCGTTCCATTCTCGGCACAGCTCCGCCGCTTCCTCCGCTCTCTCCCGGTTCATCAGCGATTATTGCGCTATTAACTTATTCCGTGGAAGCCGGGGTCGACAGATGGGACTTACTGGGAACTTTGCAAATAGCCAGACAAAAAAAAAACGCCTTGGAGTTCGCTTGCAGTACCTCCCGCTTTTGGAACTGCTGTAGATTATAGTCAGCAGCCTTTGAACCCGAACTGGAGCTGCCAGTAGAAGGTACAAGGACTCATTTCAATAACACAACCGGTTTAATTGCTATAAAGGCGGATTCGCCAACGGGCGCTGATTGGAGTCTCTGCCTCCTCTGAATAACGGCGCAAAAGGGAAAGTTATAGTATGTAATTGGCAGGCATTTAGCAAATCACTCGCATTTATCGTGTGTGGAAAATGTACCGAGCGCGGGGGCAGAACCGCTGTGCTTACTGCTACCCAGAGTTTCCATGAGATGACGTGAGGAACAATAGCAGACGGTCCCGACAAACTCTTACAAAATGTCACACTGAAAAGTGAAGGTAACCCGAGCAGCGAGGAAAAGTCTAAGATTTCTTTAGATGAGCCAGAATGAAATCAAACTCTTGTCCATCTCCCACTTCACAGAAGCCCACACAAATGGATGAAATTACCCTGAATTCAATTATTCTGGAATTCCAACTTTCTAGAGACCATTGGGTCGTGCTTGAACTTTTTCATTAGATCGCTTTGGTCACATTCGTGCTCTACTTATGTTACTAAACTGGCTCCAAAGGTTTGCTCTATCTTGGAGTCATTGGAATACACTGTAGCTTTGCGGTTCGCAGACTGGATTAATGTTTTCAGCTACTAATTAATTGCTGATCACCAGCATGGAAATTGAATTATCTATAATCATATTAAAATACGGGGTTTTGTTCCCCTCCTCCATGAAGCATTTAGCTTAGAAAGCCCTGATGGGAAGAAATGCATATTTTTGAGACAATACAGTTCTTCAGTAAAGAGCTAAAACAGTTGGAGAAATGAATCCTCCTCCTCATTACTGAGCAGAAATTAATGCACGATGCCATCTATCTAATGTCCCAGCATGGTCTCTGTTAGCACAGCGCCCACTTTTGACATATTGACTTTCGGAATGCTCCACAAAATGGGGAATTTCTATGGTTTCAGGTGATCATTTGTCAAAAGAAGAAACAAAGAACAAAAAGACCGAGAATTTATGTTTTACCAAGATAAAGGGCTACATTAAAGCTGCTCCTCCTGCACCCACAACCTCCCCTCCTCCTCGGTGAGCTACTGCACCTTGCCGACTTGTCAGAAAACTATTTGACTTTTTACTGTTTGTTTTTCCCTTCATCAATCGCGTTCCCAACTCCTCCGTCACCCAGTCCAACCCTTCCATTTGAGACAACACGTTCGCTGCCGTGAGATCTGCTGGCTCGGGCTCTCTCTGAAGCTGAGCAGTTGGGAAATACCTTTGAGCTTCTCCAGAAATTGTGTTTCAGGTCCTGACCTCCAAAATGGTCCGGTTGCTATTTGGAGAGCAGGCTCAGCAGTAGCGGCCAGCACGCAAATAAACCACGAAGGATGCAAATCCCTCGTGGAGGCCGTGCCAGGGGACTCAGCCAGTTCTTGCTTGATTCGATTTTCCAAATCCTCCCCCACCGCGTCCGAAACAGATCGTGTTTTCAGAAACACCTTGCATGGCTTCGCGGTGACGTTTCAAACTGGCAGGCTCCAGTTTATCACGGGCCATTTGGCAACTGATTAGTTTGGGTCCAAAAAACGTCAACGTGCCCAGGTTATTTTAACAAATACTCGAGTGTAATAGATTTTTAAAAACGCACTCCAAAGCCAACCTCCCGTTAGCACTGTCTGACCGCCCAGATCGAAACCAAACCTGGAGGGGACGGAAAGAGCTGATCTCTCAGCGTTTCCACTTGGCTTCCTGCCTTGCTCCCAGCCATCGTTGCCAGCATGGTGCGGCCTCTGTTTCCAAACTGATCTGCTTTCCTTCATTTTAGCATTAGAATAAATTTCATTTCTTTTTTTCCAAATATCTTTTTTTAATCAATCAAGCTAAAAGCGCCTTAGATAAAAACTACACTGACCATGGCGCCTATGGGACGAGTCTCAAAAACACAAGGACATCCTGAAAATATTTCTCCGTGCAGCTCTGACGCTATTTCATAATTTCTAGTGTTTTATAACAGGCATTTGGTCAGAGGCACATGGAAGGTAAAGGCAAATAAACAGGTGTAGTTGTTGTTACTTTGGCCAATGTGTCCAGTACACCAAGTGGGAGAAGTTATGCTCTTTAAAATGTACATTTGTTGAACTGAGTGGGCCAGCTATGAACTGAAGCAATAATGAGCACTTTCTAGACATATTTTAAGTTATCTTTTTTAACTGAATACTCCAGGTCTTTAGGCAACTACAGCTCATCTAATTCTAGATATCTTAAATTATTATGATCTCTAGAAAACAAGCAATATTTCAACACAGTGCATCATGGAAAAGCACCCGGTGAGGGTCTCTAGCTCCCAGACTGACCAGTGATTTTGAGTATCTGACGATAGATCTGAAAGGAGATTGACTTTAGTAAGTTCCAGCATCCATCATCAGAGAGGTGAGCTTGCTTAAGACATCTCAAGACAGTCTTTTGCAATCTGATTTCCAAAAGTTCCTGAAGATTAGTGACTCCATATCCTAGATGGAGGCAGGCACTAAAAACACACAATAATTACCTTGGAATCACCAGTTCTCAAGAATATTTAGAGAGCGCGATCCTTCATAGGCTTTTCGAGACACAGAATCTCAGGATCGTAGTCTCAAAAGCAGTAAGATCTGGTGAACGCAATGTTTCTTTACGGATTGGAAAAACCAAACAGAATTGGGTTTCCTTACCAGAAGCACATCGCCATTTCTGTATGATAAGATAAATTAAAACTAAAGAAGTCAGCTATTGACTTCTCAGGTTACAAGGGTTACCACAATAGCAACCCAAAGCTCGCGCTGCTGATGTGTTCCGGGGTTACGGCCGGTCCTGTCTGGAACAATAGCCACAGCTCAACCCACGCGGTGCAACAAGGACGTGCTGCTTACCAAAAATATTGCTCTGCAGAACCCGCCGTGACTCGGTGGCAGACATCCCCGAGACGCAGGGCTCCCTCGCGACAAATATTGTCTATTACTCAATTAACACATCTTTAAACCGAGAAGACAGGCTGCTGGCAAGAGGCGCGAGCATTGTGTAGTTCGACAGATAAAACAGTTGTTTGCCTTGCTATAGCAAAATTCTCAGCGGTAGAAGTGGGCGTCCCGGCCAGCTGGGAGCTTCTCTACCCCAGGATGCTGCTCCAGCACCTCCGCATCGACTCTGCCGGTGTCTCAGCACAGGAGGGAACCACAAACGAAGGCTCTGCATCAAGGCATTTGAGAATCACGTTGATTACATCTCATATAATAAGATAAATAATCCTTTTCCGGAAGGTTGGTTTCTATCTCCAATAACACCCGTGTTATAACCATTAAAAGAACATTTCTTACAGCACTTTGGAAAGCAAAGCGCTGTGTGTTTGCGTACACATATCGTGCTGGGATCCTTGGCTATTAAAAATGCTACACCCTTTTTTTTCCAAATGCCAACTATTGCACCCTTGAAATACAGCCAGCTTTCCCCAGAGACTTGGGAATGAACACAGCAAGCACGAGGCAAAATGTCTGTTCTTAACTGGAAAATGCCAATATTTGCACTTAACACCACACTAAATGCACAGATCCTTTAACACGATACTTTGCTGAAGTCTATGTCAGTAAAGATATAAACGCTAAAACGCAGATGTCCCAGCAGTTTAAGAAATGGAAACTGAGTTACTGATGTGCTACTGGGGTTTGCTAGAAGCAGCTGCGTTACGGACAAGCATTCAATTGAAGTGTCTTTTAAAAATGCTATTTTTTGAATGAGGTATCATCCAGGTATCCAAACTATTTTGCTTGTAAGGCAATTTGGTTATCATACAAGTGGCTGTTGATGATATTTATGATGAAATAAAGACTAACTCTCAGCACAGATTAACAAGAAAAGCTCAAATATGGAAAATATCTTTCATGTTACTTGAAGAAACAGTTCTCGCATGATTTCAGTGCTATTTTGTGGGGGAAACCAAAGCCCTCAATTGATTTCCCTTTTTTCCTGTGAAAAGGTTTTGATATTACACACGCACTTGTTCTTTTAGAAAAACTTGGATTTTTTTTTTTTCTTAAAACCACATCTCTTTGGTAAAAAATAGAGACATTTAACAGACACTAGAAGTTCTTGTTGAGCGACAATAGTCCGTGCTAGGTTTAAAAATCTTTCGACAGGACGCTGTTGCTCAGCTTTACTCTTAGAAGCTTCTTGGCCTTCTATCGAAGAAGAATTTGCTGTCTGAGAGATGCCAGTGGTCTGCAGTGTGCTTTATGGCATAAAGAGGTTTTCCTCATTGCATCCCAAGAGCAGTGGACAAGAGGAGCTTTGGAATGAACTGATATTTACCTGCACAATTACAGATGGCTTTCAACATCTGTGGAAAAACATCCATTTCCCTGGAGCATTTTGACATGTTATGCATGTTCTAGTGCCAAATGCAGACAATTTTCTCTTTTCTGTACCTAATTTCTGTCATCCAATAACTTACTTCACTCCAGTGCTGATGCGGCGTTGATGCCTTTGCTCTCCTCGCAAGCAACGTGAAACTGAAAAGCAAGATTTCTGATGGTTGCCAACCAATTCCACCTTCTCTCGGAATAAGGAGACCCCTACAAGAGGGTCCGTGTTTCTGCAAATGAAAATAAGCTTACTGCATAGGGATATAGAAAAACAAAAAGGCCATTTTGGTATGAATATTTCCACTACCCCATAACTGTGTGCCAGACTGAGTCTCTCCCTAAAACCAAATTAGAGTATCCCCGCTGGATGGCACGATTTCTTGGTGGCTTTTCTAGCCAGCCACAGGAAAATTAAGTTATGTGCATTCTAGTCAGAAAGTTTTGTTTCACGTTCAACAAAACTGGGAAGTGATTAATCCTCTTCTAAAATATTCCAGATGAGAGCTGATACACGAAAGCCCCCCATCCCTCAAATGGTTACTCTCCAGCAAGGCACTTCGTTGTATAACTGCCTCAAACTGCACATAGCTCAGTAAATAAAACTTCTCAGCTCCAATAGAACAGGACACTAATAAAAGAGAAAGGAAAGGTTTAAACTTAGGTGTTTCCTAAAGGTAAGACAGGCACCGCCCTATGTGTGAATGGATATTTGTGGCTGAGAAAGCGCTGCAAAAATTGCAAGAGAGCTTTGATAATTTTATGCCGCATTTTCACCCCAGTTTTTACAGTCAATCCATTTAGCCAAAAGTCATGTTTTCTGCTGCTTATTTTTCCTTTCGCACGTCCTGATTTCATGTTTTAGCTCTGGGCTGAATACCGTTTCGTGTGATAAAGGTACCAAGGCACAACTGAGGCTGTGACGCTTTGTGAAGTTCAATTATTCAGTGTTTGCATGGGAAGGCTCTTGAACCAACTCAACAGACACAGCTCTCTGCTCTCTAACAACGCCTTCTTTCCCCCACTGGGTTAGCTACTGAAGTTAAATAAATATTCAAAACCCAAACAAAACATTTAAAGGGCTGCAATTTTTTCTCTTAGATTATGTGCAATTATTTTATTCATTTCACAATTATAGCCTTGCCTTTCAGGCTGGGTAAGACTTTTCTTTTTGTACATATAAGGAACAAACCAAATCCTTCTGTCTCCTTTATTTTAAAATCTTGCCTTTCCACAGGCCAAACCATCCGTAAGGGAGAAGGAAGCAGGACAAGAATTAATTGTCTGGACTATGGGATGGGGAAACTGGAGCACATGGTCTCACCTGAACTCTCCCCATCTCCTGAAGATGAACACCTGAGGCTGGGTTTGCGATACGACGTATTTTAACGCGGAATCCCTGCGGCGTGATCCCCAGCGTGATTAGCACAGCTCGGCCTCAGTCGGGATATCGTGGCTCAGATTATTCCTATTAGTTTCCAACTGATCCTGGAACGCAAGTATTACATCTGATTTTAATGAAACTTTAGACTTGGTTGTTTTCAGTCGGCTAATGAAATAGTTGAACCTTCCCATGACTTGCTGTAATTGTAACAAAGGCTGTGCGTTATCGTGAACAATGCTAACCTCTTTACAAGATGCAAAATTAATCCTCCAGTACTCGCGTACAGATACGTTTGGAAATGTAAAGCGAGGAGTGAGAAGAAATTGATGCTGCCCCGGTGAAATGTGAACCTGCCTGGCACAGAGGCTTCCACACAGCACGCTGCTTGGTTACATGGAACTTTATGTTAACAGGAAAAGTCACTTTAAAAATCTGGTTTGCTCACGAAAGCCTCAAGCACGCATACAGTTTAATCACATTTAGAAGACGATTTTAAAGCACTCGTGAAAAAAAAAAACAAAACCAAACAGAAGCGCATTATAAGAAATAAAAAAACGCAAGGTGGAGATGTCACCAAGGCTTCGAAAGGAATTTCTTGGTTTCAACAGGCAGAGAAAATTTGCGTTCTCAAGAGCTTTTCCAAAGGCTCTGGCAAGACACTGCACTTTAATGACTGAAACCATTTCCATGGGGTGGCTCGTTTGCTGGCTCCTGTCAAACAGCCTGGCGGCCCCAGGACAGCTCTTACTGGACTCATGTTCTTCACACAAAAGCCACGACCGTAATTGGCATTAACTGTAATTGGCATTAACTGTTCTCTGCTTTGGCAGCCGCATCTGAGAACCCAAAAATCAAATCCACAATGCGGGCTGAGCTGCCCTCAGCGGCCCCTGCACATGAGGGCACAGCGAGGGTCAGGAATCGCGTTTGTTTGTGGAGACAGGCAGAGAACTGCAATTTCTGCCACTGTCCGGTCTGAGGAGAGGTGAAAGGGCTCCGGAGCGATCAGGCCAGAGACAGAGCACTGTCAGATCCTGGAGAAACGGGGCGTTTTAGGGACAAGCACCAGGAACGCTCTCTGAGCTGCTCTTGGACACATCGATCTCTATGCTTCCGGCACACGTCCATCTGTTCTGAAGCACCATCTCTCTGGAAAAACACCCACAGTCTTTGGAAAGGGCTGTTTAAATGCTAGCAAACTCTAATACAGGGTTTCTCAAATTTAGAAATGTTTTTTAACTCCCGGAGTGGGGGAAGAACAAGCATCGTCCAATGCAAAGTCACCCTGTTCACAACCCAATACAATTTGAAGGGGTTCGCTCCTTCACCCCTCTTCTCCAGGGTTCTGTTGCTTTGCTCGTGGGCACAGGCAGATGTGCAGGGCTTTTCACGCTTTGAAACAGCACCAAGGGTCCACCAAGCAAAAGCTGATATTTTTATCTTTCTAATTCTTCTATTTTTCTAATATTTTTTTTTGCATTAAGTTAGTAAAAAGGGGCATTCCTCTCCAGACATCCCGCAGTCACTATCCTACATAATTACAGACATCTTTTCCCACCCAAATGATCCCACGATTCCAGGAGACGAGCGGCTGAAGCTGAGCACTCAGCATCCTGTTGCTCCGCGTTCTGTTCCCAGTTCGTATCGAGTTACTCCCAAAAATGTGCTGCAGCGCCGAGTGTTTGGAGATCCCGGGGACACAAGAGTCCTCAGTCCCGTTCACACACACGCTAATTCACAGCGGGCCGTGAAGTGCTGTTCAGACCACACCGCGCCCCTGAAAACATGACGCATGTGCCAATTTTTTTAAAAAACGGTGCTTATTATCAGATTATACAAAATTACGTGCAGAGAAAATTACGCTTCATTAGTTAATTCAGCATAAACGATGCAAAACTGCTCAGAAAGATAATTCCTAAATAGTGCTGCAGTTGTTAGAGTCCAAAAAGCCCATCCAACCCACCTCCAATATTAAAATAAGCCTAGAAAAATTCTGTCATCGTGAATGTTGATGGGTTTTTATACCCGATTTGTTTGCTTGTTTCTTATTCACCAAGCTGTCTTACCAAAGACCCACTGTAGTGTCAAAGCACCAAAATTTAACATTACTTAAAAGAATCACAACAGATACGTGACACCCTTGTGCAGCATCTGCTAATTAGAATGGACTTCTACGCTAATAGACTGTAACAGAAAAAAGGTGTAGCCAAAAATATAGCACCATCACCTATAGACACAGAAGTCACTGTGAACAAGATAAGCGGTCTAGGAAATTAACAGGGAGCGGAGACATTTATAACGATTATGCCAACTTTTCATCAAACAATACCGGCTTCCTACAAACAATTGGGAAGGAACCTCTATTCCTCACGTTTTCGTTAAACTACAGATGGACAACTATACAGCAAAGCTCTCTCTCTCTCTTTTTATTTATATTTTTATATATATATATATATAAAAATAAAAGCAAGCAGCTGTGGGAAGGATCTGGCCAGGTCCCTAAAATCACCTAGCTAGAGACTGGCTAGCTAGAGATTTTTTCCTCTAGTTTTTAGGCACATCCTTGAGTGCTATGAAAGCAGCTCCTTGTGAAACAAAGATTGAAAGGCCCTCCACTTGTAAGTGGATTTTCAAGAGACAGAGAAGCTTGACTCCGTTTGAAGACAACAAAAATGAAGATGCTGATTTTAGAGTTAAATTCAGCGGTCTGTGAGTATCTGCAGTGAAAGGTGCTGAGCAGTAACACAATTGTTTTTGTGAGCTGGAGAGTGCTTCCATGTGTATTCTTGTGAATAATTCTTCTTCCTGGGAAGAATACTGTGAATATTCTTCTTCCATCTGCTGTATTCTTGTGAAAAGGAAAGAGATGGAAAGCCATCGCCAGCTTCCATCTAACCGGCCTGTTGTTCTGAACATGTACATGCACAGCCTCAAACTGGAGCTTACTCCTATTGTGAATATTATTTGAATTTTACCTGCTGAGAAATGCAGCTGATGGACAAGCGCGCGGTTTTCCGAAGAGCCCTCTTTAACTGAGAACGGGCAACTTCGAAAAAAATTAAAAGAAAAGATCCCTCAATGTCTTTTCTTCTGACAAGCCCACCCAAATTGTGACACCAGTATCACCTTCATGCTACAGAACAGGCGGCTGCGATATTGCATGTTTGGCACCAAAGCAGGGGATGAAATCTTTACCTATACGATGTGTAACCTTTAAAATAAGTACACCGGTCATGAAACAGAGGTACACGAGACAAGTTTCCAGGGTTCTCTGAGCGATTAGGAACTGATCTAAATCGAAAGCAAAGCAGACGATCCTTTTTTTTGTAGTTTATCTGGATTCATTTACATTCACCGCAACATCCTCTATGTCACAGCAATGACACTGCGTGATCGGATTTCCTAAGGACCGTGACCCCCAAACACGGCAGGAATGCCAGGGCTGCACTAGAGAGAAGCACATGGACCCAACTGCCTGTCCAGGTGTAGCAGATGAAGATATTTTTCTCTTTTCTTTGGGAGAGAATATGAAATACGGGTGACATGAATCCACTGTGATGATTTTAAAACGGAGGCATTCTCAAAGGAAGAATGAAAGCTCTTCCAAAAGAGCAGAGGAAGGTTTTAACAAAGGGAAAATGAGATAAAAGAGGCTGTTTTGATTGGGATCTGGGGATTTAACATGTCTTTTCTGAAAACCTGATCTGTTACTATCCTCAGAGCAAGAGAGTTCATTGTACTGTAATAATGACACAAATCACAGAATCCCAGAATGTCAGGGGTTGGAAGGGACCTGGAAAGCTCATCCAGTGCAATCCCCCCGGAGCAGGAACACCCAGATGAGGTTACACAGAAGGTGTCCAGGCGGGTTTGAATGGCTGCACAGAAGGAGACTCCACAACCTCCCTGGGCAGCCTGGGCCAGGCTCTGCCACCCTCACCAGGAAGAAGTTTCTTCTCATATTTAAGTGGAACCTCCTGTGTTCCAGTTTGCACCCATTGCCCCTTGTCCTGTCACTGGTTGTCACCGAGAAGAGCCTGGCTCCATCCTCCTGACACTGCCCCTTTCCATATTGATCCCCATGAATGAGGTCACCCCTCAGTCTCCTCTTCTCCAAGCTCCAGAGCCCCAGCTCCCTCAGCCTTTCCTCACACGGCAGATGCTCCACTCCCTTCAGCATCTTGGTGGCTGCGCTGGACTCTCTGCAGCAGTTCCCTGTCCTTCTGGAACTGAGGGGCCCAGCACTGGACACAATATTCCAGATGTGGTCTCACCAGGGCAGAGCAGAGGGGCAGGAGAACCTCTCTGACCTACTGACCACCCCCTTCTCATCCAGCCCAGGCCCCATTGGCCTTCCTGGCCACAAGGGCCCAGTGCTGGCTCATGGTCACCCTGCTGTCCCCAGGGCCCCCAGGTCCCTTTCCCCTACACTGCTCTCCAACAGCTCATTCCCCAATGAATGGTACAGCAGGTGAAGCAAGAGACAGAACAACAACACTGCAACATGAGGACATGGCACGGCCAAGGCCAAACCTGCAGATGCTCCCTCCTGTGGGGATGGCCCCACCACAGCAAGCACAAAACTCAGTCACAAGCAGGCACAGGATTAAGTTACACAGAGTCGATGATGAAGGGCAATAAAGACGAGTGCTGAAAAGTGGTTATGTCATTCATAAAGTCCCACTCTGGAAAAGATTTTCTTAGGCTAGGTGATACTTCTGAGCTTGAAAGTAAGAGAAAAAGCCACCTGTGTGGCAACCATAACACCATCCAGGTCCTGCCATTCACAGCCTCCTGTGTTGTGTTTTAAAGAATATTATCAGGTGGGTGCTCTCAAAAGGGAAAAACAAAGGTTGGTTTTTAAAATTTAATCCCTTACTTTCAACTGTTTTGTTTTCTGGTATTATTTTTTCTGTCTCCTTTCTGATAGCACCTTTAAAAGATTTGTAGACTTGTCTCCCCAACACACTTAATTGTTGCTTAGAAAGTTTATTACATAGTTGTTAACTTCCAATATGTTTCTAGTAGTCAGTTGGAATTTAATTATAGCAACTATCCAAATAAATCTGACTCTGTAGATTAAATAACAGCTACTCCTAAGTAAATAACATTCGAGTATTCTCTCCCTTTCTGTCTCATACACTGGCATTACTTGGAACACTAATAACCTTGGTCTTAACACACAGTGTTCCAGTCATTGGGTTTTTTAGAAGCCCGGGAGGTCTCCAGCCCAACCTCTTGCTGGAAGGTGCTGCAGAGCTGATGAACCCAGATCTAGGTGGGCTGATCATCCCCTTTGCAGGGTGAAGCGGCGGCTGGTTGCAATGAGCATTGTGCCTTTAAGCAGAGTGGGTGTTCTGAGCACCGTGGACTAAGGAAACTGGTGTTACAGAGCGATCATTTGGGGTTAACGTCTGATATTTGGAACATCTGAAACCCGTTATTTTTCCTAGCTGAGGTTTATCCTGAAGCTTCGTAAACTTTCCATTTTAAATTACAGAGCTTCCTTTTTTCACTATAATAAACTTTTATCTTAAAATGGTGTGTGCCTTTTAATCATTCCAAAGTATTTACTTTAATTAGGTTTTAAAAAGCCTGCAGAAGACAGCCCTGTTCTTAATTCTGGCTGTGAGAGTCGGTTCTGCATTCAGCCAGCAGCAGTTCCTAATACCCCGCTGAACTTGAGCCAAACGGAGCATTTGAGGCAAAGCAAGATGGCGAGAATTCAAAAAAGACGACTTCTTTTCGTGAAAACACTGGTCCAGTTTCATGGCGTTATCTATAATCCACCAGTTTAGCAGAAGAAAAGTTTTCATTGTTCTTTCTCTACAGACATGCAGCATGTGGCACCCATGGAGCGTCAAGAATTTCTCGGTTTTCCCATGTATAAGTAAAGGTTAGAACTGCAGAAGTTCTGAGCATCCCCAGCTCAGCAAAAACCCTTGGGAGCTGCAAACACCCCTTAGCAAAGCAGATTTGAACCATGTCCAGCCAGAGGAACAAAAAAAAGAAAGCAAGCAAACCAAAACGAGTTCTCAGGTTGCTGAAACTTCCTACCTGAGACACCAATAGCGGCAAAAACAAGACAACAACTGAGATTTTAACTGAAGGTATCAGTTAAAGGGACAAATAACTGAGGAACTTTGAGTTCATAGCAAGTACTACCCCAAGTTAAAACCTGAGATACTATTTTTTCTCTGGTGTTTTAAATCGCAGCCGTTACCTTGGTTTAGCCAGTCTGAGCTAACACTCTATGGCAAATTCTGTCGGAGCGCAAGAGTTTTCTGTTTGAGCAATCCATATAGTTCTCTCCAGCTACAGACACCCCCTGACAGCAAAAAAAGAGAATGTTGTTTCCTCTGGGTCTTTCTGGAACATCGCAGAAAAGGGCAACAACACAGCAAGGCCTGTTGGCTCTCACCCTTCCCCTGCTCAATGCATCTGAAACTTCGTAGGCTTTGAAACCGGATTTCCTGTGAACCGGGAACAGGGCGATCGGTGCCCACACACGGAGGAGCGAGCGGCTGCTTTGGCTGGGTCGCAGTCCTTAGCCTTCCAAAAGAGAAAATGGGAACCAAAATACCTTCATTTAAGGATCAACTTAATATAAGGGTCACAGAGTAATTGCGTTTCTCTGGAGTGCTAGAGCCTGAAAAATAAAGATGCTTATAATACAGATGCCTGGGTTTTAGACTGCCCTATATTCAACGGGTATGTAGGTTTTCTGCATTAGCATTAGGCACTTTTTCAGTTAGTCTTTGTTCCTGTTTGTGCTCTTAGATGTCAGTTCTGCACAGGAATAACAAGGCTAATAAACCTCACAGATGTATACTTGCTTAGTGACATTTAAGAATTCTGGAAAGTGAGTCATATTATTTATTAATCTGGCCTCTAGTCCTAATTTAGTCTCAGAACAATAGACTCCGGTTTCCTACCTAAAATGCGCTAATGTAGCCCTTAGATGATACGACTTAAAGTAGACTTGTAACTGAAGAGTAAGAAACAGCAAAGTAAATCAAACATCCTGAAAATGACAACCTGACTTTTTAAAGATTTTGCTGAGCCGGCGACATCGGGGCCGAACACACTCTCAGTTCCCCTAGTGCAGAGGACCACTTTGCACCAACCTAAACAATATGAGGACACACTGCATTTTCAACATCCCGCTCTCCTCAGCGGGTCAGCGTGGAACTACTGAAACACACAACATGCGGTATGTACTTTGAAATATCCCCTTCCCAAACGGGCGCAGTGTATCACTTTCTTTAACGAGGCAAGAGCAGATTAGGAAGACTTTTTTGCCACCAACCAGTACTAGTCAGTTAAATGAATTCATGTCAAACAAGCAAAGCTTGAGACAATTGTTGAAAGAATACTGCCATCGTGTTTTCTATTGTGGACTTTTTTTTTTTTTCACCCAAAATTTAGAGCAGCCCTGAGTTACTCAACAGAAGGAAAACAAAGAGGAGATGCTGACAACTGAGTGGAAAGAGGCCGAGAGGACTTTGGTTTTGTTCTGTGCCTCTGAGCAGTCTCAACAGAAGGTTCTCAGCTGCAGAAATTAATTTCTTTTCCTTCTTTATTATTTGAATAATCATGGACTGACCTTCAAAATATTTTTTCAGGTTTTTCTTTTCTACTCATCTTTCCTGGAGGAGGCAACTGGAACAGGAATTGGGTACTTGCTACAAAAAACCCACAGATTTTTGCATTAAAAGAAGTGATGGTTTAGCGGTGTTACAGCATCTTTCACTTTCTCCTTGCAAACATTCATTAGAGTAAAGTCGTGTTCACAAGAACACTGAAAGAAAGGAGCAGGACTGGGAATGCTCAGGCCCTGGAAGTGCTGTGGGTTCGGTAGGTACGCGGTCAGGATGGGGGAACCTCGCCGCGTGGCTTAAATGCTGAAGAACAGCATGAAAATCAACTGTTTCTAGCAGTAGTCATGACAAAGAATTCACGAATGATTCACAGGCTGAAACAACCGGAAAAAAAAATAAAAATCAAACATTCGAGAAGTTTAAGTAATTTAAACAGTAAAATCTGCTCTTAGAAACTTCATAGCTGACGTTTCATTGACTGCTGCTTCATTTGTTCCAACTGAAGCTGGACAATTAAAGGGGTGAGACGTTATTTGCAGAGTCCTTAACAACTGGAAATTCTCCTGGCTGCAGTGACTTGAGGGACTTCACAGACTCAGAACCATGTCCATTCCGACCAGCCCATCACCTGCTCTTACGCAGTGGTTGATTCACTGCCCGTTTTCCTTGTGCTTTTCTGAATAATACATAAACACCTTGAGTTGCAAGTAGGCACTGTTTGTTACGCTGAAATAAATAGAAATAATAAGAGCAATTTGGCATTTGTCCTTTTACTACCAAGTACTATATAATTATAAGCCATTGGGAAATTCTAAGAGAAGCAATCTGGAACAAATGTTGCTTAAACTAATGTTTAATATTTAGACTGCTGGGTCAACAGAAAGAGTTACAAGAGTCATTTATGGTGGCCTAATTGAAGCCTAGGAAAAATGTATTTATACTCAGTGGTGCTCCCCTTTTTCATCTAATGGGCTTACTGATCTATAGATTTACTATTTGATCAGAGCATCTGGCCCCACAGGCTTCATGGTTTGCAAACCACAACCTCCTAATAAGCACCCTGCTGCCTGTTTGTTAAACAGATCAGTGCTGGCAGGCACCCAAAACTCCAGCCTTTGAAACTTGGAGCTTTTTTAACTTGCCCAGCCTATTGTGTGGAAAGAAAGACAATAAACTATGAACCTCATAAATGCTGAGCAATTAAACATAAGTTAGTAATACAGTTGTGGTAATGGAGACCGCTTACCTCAATCAATACACGTCTTATTTCTTTCTTTGTGTCATCCCTGCTAGAAGCCGAGGAGGCATCCACCGGCAGTTTGCACACACGCTAAGGGCCCGGATTTCCTCGTCAACGAGGTGGTGGGTGCCTGCTCAGGGAAACCCGTCCTCCCAACAGCAGCGGCTTGGCTTTCACGGTCAGCAACAAACGCATCCCCTCCAGCTCACAGCCCCTATGTTTGGGCACGCCGAGATGATTTCTGTTGTAGATGGAAGTTGGGCCCTGTGAGCCGAACTTCACCCTTGGCTTCTCTAGAGAAAAAGCAATTTACTTTTGGAAACACTTTCCTTTAAAACTGATGGGCATAAAATCAGATCGATTTGGAAAAAAAAAGCTGCGTTCTGCCTACGGCTGTGTCATGTTCCTGGATTCTCTGAACTAGGTTGCTCTGGTAGCGTATGGAATACAGTGGGGCCTCAGTAGTTGAGTCCCATAGCCTGAGGAAGAACTTGAAGCAGATCAGGTACCTTAGACCAAGGGGTCAGGAACAGCCAGAGGAGGCTGGGAAAACAAATACATCTAAAAATGTGAGTGATAAGAAGAAGACTGTGTTAGAAGAACTGATACAGAGAGGATGAGGAGCACAATATTCACCCTTCATGTGCAGATCATCCATCCACCCACCACACAGGGCCCTTTCAGTCCCGTTCACAGCACCCAAATATACCTGGTGCCCATTTGAGAACTGATCAGACATTAATCTGATGTAAACTCTAGGGAAAAAAAACAATCTGGCTTCATGAGCAGGCACTGCCCTTGCACACAGGAACCAACTATTCCTTTCTTCATTAGCCAGTTACTGTAGGTAGCAAACCCATCACTCCATCCGTGTTGTTTCAGTATATAACACACAGGGGAAAGTCAAACTATCCAATACCGATCCCCAGAGACCCAGGACCTTCCCTGAAGTCTCTGAGGTTGGACATTGCTGATCTAAGCTTTCCTCACAGTGCTGGTGTCCTTATTTTTGTTGAAAACAAAATGATCTGTACAGCTTTCCTATCTCACATGAACTGATGTCTCTATAATGTTAATTGCTTGAATTTAACTATGCCAGCAGGCCAGTCACCAGAGAAAAACAAGTAATCCATCGTTTTATTTGAAAGCCAGAAGCACATAATGCTTATTATTAAGTAGCACGGTTTACATAGATTTTACTGTTATTGACCATAAAATGGTGTATACTATAAGCAAGGGTGAAATTTCTAACTAATTAGCCCGTGAAGATCATATTTAATGGAATATATAAGCTTCGGTTCTTCACAAACCTTTGGGGTCTTATTCATTAAGCATTACACATGCAGCCTTTATGCTGAACCAGGATTTTGACACATAATTCAAGGTTAAATAGCCCACCTTGAGATTCACAAAACGGAACAGCTCACATGTTCCAGCTCTTCTAGGTTTTAAGGAAGGAATCGAGTGAAATATTACGTACCTTCCTCAGCCAAAGAACTCTAAATACACACAGATAAAAGCTGCGATTACCTAGACACTTTACAAGATACAGTCAGCGGCAGAACAACAGTGTTCGCAACACAGATTCTTATCTCCTCGTGCCTTGATTCAGGATACAGTTAGTTAACTCTGACAAGAAAAGCTTCTACGCTTGTTTTTCCGAGATCACCTATTTTTGCTTCAAAACACCTGTAATTAGAGGGCCGTAGGTGCCATAACCATAACTAAGGTGCACTAACCGCTGCTCTGAGGAATAAGTAACTACAGGGAGTTAAAAATATTATTATGCCATTGCAGAGACACTATAATGCTCCTGTAATTCTGGATTATGGACTTTGTCTTACTGTCAGAATACAAACTAGACCCTGGTTTTAACAAACTTAACAATTGTATTTATGTTAACTTTTGGAGTCTCCCCCATTTAGACCGAAATCCTTAACTTAAATGTGTTCCCCACTTGTTGTTTAGGTTGATGCTGCCCTCTTCTGAATATACTGGATTATGACATTCACTTCCCAGGAATTTCAGGACACTCAAAAACCCGGCAATTAGTTACAAAGCAATCACCAAATGAGGAAAAAAAATAAATTCTTTTCAATTTCAGACAGCTCTTCAACTTTAAGCTTTTATTAGAAAGGCCTTGGACAAGACACTATCTGCATTTCAAGGCCTTTGAGGACAAGTCTTACTCTACTTTTATCATCTCATATTCTGTTACGATAACTTTCTGCACCCCGGTTTGCAATGCAAGCGCTCATTACTCACTTGTTACGCTTCCAGAAAAGACTCCTTGGGCATTTAGTATGGCACAATCTTTGCTGGAGCTCTTTTCTGTTGCCAGAATGCAGTTATTGAACTTGTCTCAGAAGGAGATGAAACCAATCATTGATTAGGACTATTTTTCACAATTAAATCACCATGGGTGTATCAACAACATTTGTGCTGTGGATGATGAGCCCGCATGAGTGAGCTTATTGATTCTTCACGCACCTTGTTGACATCCATCTCCTCTGGAGCTTGCAATCTGGTCCTAAATGTGTTTGAGTATTTGATAAGTGCAAATTACTAATGAATAAGAGAAATGAGTGAAGAAAAGGAATAGGAAAACATAACATGCCCTTATTTGGAAAAAAAAAAAAGAAATTGAGGTCATTTGATGGAAACATACTCTTAGCTAATCAAGAAACCTACAGTAGAAGAGTAAATCCAGTTTCTGGTTGGGATGTCAATCTTCGAAACATCCAGAACTGGAGTTTCTCATTCACTTGCTGCCAGAAATAGAACTGCAGCAGTCTCGTAAGGATCTGCAGGATAGTTTGAGTGTGAATCTGAAAGCTAATTTGAGCGTGCCTCGCTCTGAACTGCAAGACTTCCCCCTGCCCCCCAGTTTGCCCCTCTTCCCTCCTCAGTGGTCCTGCTGACCACTCAAAGCAGAGAATTACATTTTTAGTAGTAATTTGTAATGTCTGTATCATTCTCCATTAAGATGGTACTACAGAGGTTTTATTTTGTGTCGTATTTCACTTTCAGACAAGAACAGTCTATAAAAAAAAACAAACTTAGTTTCAGTTCTCATGGGGTTGCACTTACTTTTCTTCTGGTTTTGATTCACATCTCTGTTCACACCCTCCAAGGTTTGCTTTGAGTTTCACATTCAAACAAACTGATAATCTGCCAAAACCACCAAGCCTGTTCTGCCCTGGGCCGTATTAGCATGGGAGCTATTCCTGAAGCACACCACGGTTTTCTGTTTGGAGGGCTCAGCCTCACAAACCCACACAAATGCAGCACTTAGTAATCTCTTCCGAGCGAGCACTTGCAGTATCAGAAGACTGTATTGTTAGGGCAGTGCAAATCCAGCCAGGACCAAACGCCTGCCCAGCCCAGTCAGCGCTTGTGGCAACATCAGTTATTTCAAAGTTCATTACCGGTAATCAAGGAAAAATGACAACGCAAAGCTACGAAACATGTTGTGTAAGCAAACTACTGATTGTGATCATCTGGAAATCAGCTATTGTGCTGACAAAATACTTACGGCTTTTAATACACAGCCCAAGCTACCTTTGAAGTTGTGTATCGCGCAGAACTGAACTAGGAGGTTATTTGTAACACAGAGTGTTTAGATAACACAGAGGTGCAAGTTGATCTGCTCAGAAACAAGAACCTTGGGCCTGGGAGAGCTCACCAACTTCCGCTCCTTCGGGCATCAGCACTTCAACAAATAATTTCATTTCTCTCAGTTTTCTGCCTGTGAAAGAGCTGATCTTTTTTTTTTTTCCAGGGTCTGGTGTGAATTAACAGTGCGTGTACAGCTCAAGAAAGATATAAAGCACCAGGGAGTCCTGCACTGCTGACACCAAAAATTAGATCGTGAACCAGGCTCCCTGAATCAAGAGATTCATAAAAATAATAAATCGCAGTTTTATCGATCTTCCCATTTTGCACCTTCTATGTGCATTTTCAAGATGAACTTAGTTTACTCTGAGAACTAGATTCTTGAGGACAAATCTCACGCAAGTTTCTGGGTAAAGAGAAATAGGGAAAAGTCTTGGTTAAAAAAAAAAAAAGCTCATTTTATTAGTACTAAACTATCATGTTAAATGTTTTCATGTCCCCTGTATGCCCCACATCACACAATTGGTTCTTGAGCAATGTAGTCAAATAGTTCAGCACTTGCTGCTCTTCTGCATTTTAAAAATGAAACATCACTTCTAATTTTGTCTTCTGTTCTTCCTAATTAAATATTATTTTAAGATGAGGCATTATCAGCTTCCTTCAGGACATAAGTTCATCATGGTATATAGTGCTAATTGATGCTTAAAGTCCATTCCAGTGTTAACAGGCACTAAAAACAAACAGTGCTGAGTTGCTTAGGGAGGGGGTTTATCATAGTGATTAAAAAAAAAAAATTGAATGATCACAGTTGCTTCCCTGCTAACAACAATATTGTCCACACACAAATAGAGAACCATGTCTCATCAGAAATATCTAAAGATCCTGTTTGTTGGAATTTCACAGCAGGGAGCTGCCAAGCAGTAGAGATAGGGCAGAGACGTGAAAGGTGTTTGTTCAGCTCTCTGATATGAAAAATACACAAAGGCAACAGTGGTTTTACCACTTCTGCATCCACAGAGTTAAACCTGGGACCACCCAGACTGCCGCAATAAAGCCGCCTGATACCTGGCCTAGGGCACTGACTATTCATGTGCTCAAGCTCCTTGCCCCATCAGTAATTCTGTAATAAAGCCAAGTCCACGCCTGCAATCTCATCCCATGTTCTGGCAGAGCCTGTCTTTACAGAGACACCAGACTCAGGTCACAGCCCCCATTTATTTCCTTCATCCCTTCTCTCGTACGTCTCTGGAGCGCTGAGAGATTGCTGTTAAAATTCAGTGCTGATTTGCAAGCCACCTACAGTGTTTGATGCCCAGTTTCTGTTCATCTCAGTGAGATCTGAATTCCCAAAAATACCTTGGAAATCTCAGGAGACCTTCCTTTGCATTCCTGTACTGAGCAAAGATGGGAAGAATTCAAACAAACTGGAGGAGTCACAGGTTTCAACCTTAAGAGCCATCACAACCATCAGCAGAATAATTGCTTCACCAGGGAAAGCCGTGATCATGAAAGTGCCTGTGAGGAAAGGGATTGTTCACTGACAGAGCAACATCGGTCAGCATCTTCAAAACATGGTTTTGCCCAACATACTCCAGTATCATAAAAGTCACTTTGTTTAGAAGCGTTATTTTTCATTGATTACATGAAAACTGAATACATTTTGTTCAAAAATGTTAATTTGCTGCTAACGGAACAGGAGAAGCGAGAAGGAGCTTTAAATAAGTTTTAAATATACTTTAAAATCCTACTGTAATTAAGGAGCAACGTACAAAAATAGCAAAATTTAAAGGAATAAAACCAAAATCAAAACAGCACAAAATTTTAGCAAACATTTTTTAGAAGGTGTGAAGCTAACTTTGAAGCGCTTGCAAAACGTGTAGACGCTAACAACTTTGCTTCATTTTTGCAATATACTCTGCTGAGAAAAACAACAGGTGATCTGGAGCAGCTCTAGAATTCACCAGCTCGATTAATGGGCTGGTTTGGTTTATGGGAGCAGAGCAGCAGTGGGAGTCAATGGGAATTTATCACTTCCTTCCATGGAAGCAAAGTTCTGTCTCCAGTCCCCTCATTGCCCACCAGCTACTGAAGGAAGTGTTGCTAGAGGCAGGAATACATTAAAAACAAAACAAAAAAGCCCAGTAGATTTCTAAAGTTGGCTTTAAAAGTGTCCTTTAAGAGTTTCCCTGGGGTGTTTATGGCTTATATTGCTCAATTAGCTACTTTATATTGCAGTATTTTCTTCAAATGCAATCTTGGACTCATTGTAAATTCTTAGAAATGCGCTTCGTATTTTAAAAGTCATATTTTACAGCTGCAATAAAGCCCTCCAGGGTGCACATTAGAGGCCATAATGGCACATTTTGGCCATCAAAATCCATTACTGGACTTCACCACCCACCCCATCATCACACTGGGTGTCTCCAACCCATTTTGCTTTACCTGGTAACAAGCTGATGTCAGCACCTGTCCTCGCAAAATGGATTTCAGTGGCAACGGGGCTGAGCTGAAAGTACCTGGACAAGTTCAGTTCTGAGGGCTCAGGCTCCTCAGAGTCACTTGTGTTACAATGGCAGGTAAATACACTAAAAGTATTGCAGGAAACTAATGCTCATCTGGAACTGTATAATTCCCCTTGTCTAAAGGAAACTTTTCCACCTTCCTTTTTTCTGCTCACATAAAGCAGCATCGCACCTATGCCGGCAGCGAGTTGATGAAAGATTCGCTTTCACAGAAACGACTGAAATGCTTGGGACATCACTAACAATTTCAGCAGCTCCAGCTGATTCATCAGCTGGTAGGATTCTCTTGTCTGCAGGAACACTTGCAAAAAAAGCAACTTAAAACCACTATTCACCTTTCTTTTAGAAAAAGATGAATAGCACAAAATAACTCAATGATTTGACCTCGTAAAAAAAAAACAAACACCCTTTTTATGAAGTGTAATGTGACTGACATTAAGAATTCTAAATCACTCACTAATAACATACCAACCTCTCAGATTCAGGACTTTTAAAAAAGTTTCTGGATGAAGAGGTTAGTTAAGTATACAGGTTTATGTACATCTCCCCACCGAGGTACCATGATGCCACTTTCTGTGGCAGAGAAGACTAATTCCCACCAGACCACACACTGTGGCCTGGAAAACAACAGAATAAAAAAAACTTTTTAAAAATTAAGATGCTTGTTCCTCCTGCTCTGGAAAACTCCCAAGTGCAGCGCTAGGGCTGCTGAACACTGTGAACGGAGCAGCAGAACCCCCCAGACACACATTAAGCCCAAGTAACACCTGCCTTCTCAGCTCACGTTCACCTGCGCAGCCAAAAACCTGACATTTTTCCCAGCTGAAAATCCACCCTGAACCTTAAAGCAGCCACAGAATATGGCCGAATATCAGATGCCTTCACTTTAAGATAACTGCATTTGTCCAGCTGAACTCTTTTTTAGAAGGTTATGTTCCTTTTGTAACTGAGCATTGCTTTATATAGCTAATCTTGGATATACAGTGGGTATCCAAAGCACAGGCTTTGTGTTTGGAGCCATCTAAATATATTAGCCAATTCAATAAATAGCAATGGTCAAAAAGCGTGGATCTCTCCCTGAAGGTAAAGAACACCCTCTTAATGAAAAAAACTTGCAACAATCTTGGATCCATCTCCAGTTTAGACCTTGTGTTTTCAGATTTCAATTGCCTTTGCTATGAGCTCTGCGTTTCAATTTACAGAGCATCAGCCCCAGGCTCCTCATCAGCACCCTCAGGTCCACGGGGACACGCGTTCCAAAACACTGAGCGGTTGGGAGAGGGTGAACAAAACCCTGAGTGACAAACAAAGCAGAGCCATTGGCCCAGGACATGGGAGATATCCCCAGTATTTAAGAATGACAAGTAGATCCAAATCCATAGGGGCCAAAACAGTCTGGAGATGTGGACAGGGAGCCCTCCCCAGGGAAGAACGTCCATTGCTTCCTTCCAACAAGCAGCCTACAAGCCAGGGAAGGCTAAGCAAGGTGAAAAAAGCATCCAGAAGGATACATCAAAATCATAGGTATATAGAGATTCTACGCATTTATGTAGCTCTAACTACAACATGCCGCGTAAGTGCGGACAATACGTTCACAACACGCATTACAACAGAAAACAACGCAACGAGAATGAAGGGCACTGCAAGCAAGGGTGATCAGACCTCAGCTGGCTTCTCTCTTCTTCGAACAAAGGTCCAGGCCCACACACAAGCCCTCGCTTTCCCTGCCTGATGTCTCACTCCCTGAGAAGCCAATTCCAGCCCCAGCGTTTGCAGAGAGTTAGCGCTGTGCTCCTCGGCACCGATGGCACGGGGCAGCTGCACAGCTCATCGGCGCTGAATTCTGCAGCTGGGCCGGTGGCAAAATCCTACTATCCAGATGGACGTCAAATTTGCATTATTTATAACACATCAGACGTGAATAAACGTATATCAAAGTGACTTATAAGGACGTTTATTTAGGGACTTGTTTCTAACAGTTTTGAAGCCACATGCATCCAAGCAATGCTTAGATGCTGAATGCTTTACTCGCCCACAAGAAAAGTTCCCCAGGTCTTGATCCCTGTTAACTCTCACATACCCCACACATGTGGAAGGAGAGCCAGAAAGTCCAGATTATTACCTTAAACTTCACAAACCCATTCACGATCACAGCATTTGCATGCGGGAGCATAAATTGTACAACAATCTGGTGTGCTGAAGTTTTCCTAGAAGAACAAAGAATGGCAAAGAGGTGGCTCACAAAGTAAAGTTTTCAAATAAAAAAGCAAACAAATGGTCACAGGGGAGGTAAGTCCACAGGCAGGTTCCCACTGTGTTCCTCCCGCCTCCCACCCACCTTGGGAAATTCCCCTTTATCACACAGATGGTGAGTCCCACAGTGTCCAGCACCCTTCAGAATGCACAGAAAACAGCCATTTATATTGGAAGTTCTCTAGCTTTGCAAAACTGGCACAAAATACTGTAATGGAGAATGATCAGGTGTGACCTTTTTTTAATAACCTGAACTGAGAAGTAATATTGTTTGCTTCGAAAGTTATAGCCTTTAAAAAGGTCACCTTCGTTTATATCTTCAGTAAATTAGCACTTCCAGACTGTCAGTATACAATCCATTTTGCTAATATAGCCTTTAAAAAATCTTAACTAAACCCTTCTGAAAGCAGGTCACAGTAAGATCATTTTTGTGGAGTGACAGAAATTGAGCCTTTTTTAGGTCCAGGCAGCAGAACAAACGAGCACTTCATCACTTTCCAAAGTTGCTATCAGACACTGCTTCAGCTCCTTCTCTGTACAGCTGTGACTGAGTAATCACCATTTGTATAATTTCTATTCTTTCTTCACTCTGCTTGGGAGACTAAACATACTAAGACAACTTTCAAGCAGGCGAATTAATCTCGTAGAGCTCTCCACCATAAAACCCCTTCGTATTTCCACGGTGTAAGCAGACAGCACAGCCCGTGGTGTTTTAGCAATCCGAGGTCACTTGCCTTCCAAATTACTCATTCCTGGATTCCACATCGTTCAACACCTGATTCTATCCACTGAAAACAGAACAAGCTTCAGGAGAAAAAATTATTAAATCAGCCACGACAGCTTTGCTATAGCTTTGCTAATTACATATAGAGTGGCTGTCACAAGTCCAGTAGGATAGAGTTGAACAACACGTTTCACCGGTGGTTGTTAACCCCAGTTAACCAGCTCTTTGCTGGAGGTGACAGCTCCAGTTTAACAAGCAGACAAGCAAGGCAGCACAGCAGTCAGGGCAGCATGAGAGGAGCAAACTACCAACCAGGAGGGACATGTGCTTCAAGTTTTCATTTCTGTCTCCATATAGCCCGGGTAATGAGAGAAAACAGCTAAAGAACAGCACTAAATTTCACCCCATTAATCACAGCCCAGTGCTCCAATCTGTCTAGATACCTCTGCAATACCTCTGCAAGCACCTCCCAGTCTGGTGTCATCAGCAAATGTGCTAACGGTGCATTGAACGCCTGCAACCAGATTCTTGCTGAATATACGGAACAGGACTGGCCCTAGAACTGAACCACATGAAATCACAACAGTGTCCAGTCCAGCCAGATTACAGCCTGCACTCAGCAACACCCAGTGCCAAAGCGTTGGTAGATTCAACTCCTTTGTTGATGTCCTCACTATTTTCTTTTACAAATGGTTAAAACTTGACCTGAGTTGAGTGGCAAAGTCCTTTTGAACAACCAGAACAAATGTGTGAGTGCAAACAGCTGGAAGAGGGTCTGTACAGCTATAGGCAAGGAACCTGTTGTTCCCCAATACCTTTGTTTTGGAAAGCAGGCCTTGTGCTTACCTCCAAAAGGAACAATATTACATTAACATGCTGTTTCCCCCAGCCCTAGAGTATTTTTTCTCTCTGCCCTGTCAACGGAAGGGTTCTATGGAAGTGATTAAGTGTTCATTGTCACTTCCAAGGCACTGGTTATTGATGTTCTCTGTACAGTGCTGAGAAGGGGGAGGGAGCAGCGTATCATATCCAGCTCCCTCTAGAAACTCTATCATTTGAATACAAATAATGTAAATTTGTAAGCAGTTCTGAATGGTTCTTATTAACTTAAAAATTAGTACCTCAGAACATAAGATTATTGCATTAGAGATGTTTCTTGGACCTTGCATCTATGCACAAAATAATATTTAACGAGCAAACACCACCAGCATTTGGCATGGCACCATTCTGGGATCACAAAATGCCTCAGTTCCATCAGCTTCATACCACAGCACCAGCTGCACCTTCACAGTCAGTATAAACAGAGGAATACACAGTTTCTCACTTGGATTAACACACAGATACTGGATGACCAGAGAGGTATGTTGTCTTTTGCTTCAAAACTAAACAGTAAGCAGAGTTTATGCATAAGAATGCCCTTACTAAATGCATTGATTGCTGCTTGTTTAACACATGTTTTACATTTGGCACAGCAACAATACAAAAGCGTTTACAAACTGGACCGGAGCCAACAGATGGCTCCTCCAAACCATCAGGCTCCGAGTCCGACCCAGTTCCCACTCCTTCCCAGAAAAAGCCTGGGAAAACAGATTGGGAAGATTCCTAAGTACACACACACACGATTTCTACGCGTCTTCCTGTGCGTGCATGTGCATACATAGACACACATTCAAGTCTCTAGATGTATAAACATGTATGCATACAGTATGTTCTACACGTACAATAGACAGTGCTCAGATGTAACATGTTATCTGGGCTCTCCAGGTATCTAAGACCCTCCCCCAAAAATAAAGTTTATGCAAAGAACTTTTTCCCCTGTTCAGTGGAGATACTTCATTAAAAGACAATGCTATTTTGGGCAGGGCTGGAACTAAGACATCTGTAACTAGATATTCTGGTTTCTTCCAGCAGGGTATTCCCCTTTTGGAGAGCAGTTAGTTCCACCGCAGGGACTGCGGTACCAGCTCTGCTGAGCCCCCTCCAAGGATGGCAGGAATGGGCCTTTCCGAGATGCCTGGCAAAGAGAAGCCACATGCTGCAAGGACCATTTTGGAGCTAGTGACGGCCGCTTCCCACGTTTTGGAAAGGAATTCCTCCCTCGGGCATTGCCATGGGGACATTTCCTCATTTTGATAGAAAAGAGCAGTTTTTGTGCTTCAAAAACTGCTGTGCTCAAATTGCCCCTTGTTAGTGCAGATCACTGTAACTGTTAATGCTGGAAAAGGAGAAGAAAAGCGGGTGCCTGCAAGGTAAATATTTTAAGCCATAACTTGTTGAGATGACTAGTTGCATGTTTCCAGCTGGAGCCCATTATCTCTCCTAAATGTCATCAATAAAAACAGGACCTATTCTATACATCTGATCCTTGCTAGAGAAACGTACATATGGTTCTCTTGAAATTGTTCCTTGATTGTTTGGTTTCATATCACTTTGATATTTACAACGCTCAACATCTGTAGATAAACACTATGAGTATGTACTGCAGGTAGCTTTCACAGGCAAAAATCACAAACTCCAGAAAAGCAATGATATACAAGTATGTCTACAAATAGGAGCTTTGCATTCAGGATCAGTAATTTTTAACCTTACAAAAGTCCACCAGACCTCACAAACAGACTTTTGCTTCTACACCTTAGTCTCCAAGAACCCCGGTCTGAGCTGTAGGCCCTGCAAGAGGGTTCTTCCGAAAGCAACCCAAGCTCCTGAGATTCATAACAGTAATAAAAAAAAAGAAAAAGGTATTTCTGACTGGCTCAGTAACACAGCACAACGTGTAGCCAGTTTCCCACAGCTGAAAAAGGGGTCGTGGGACATGCCAGAGTCCATAGGGTGGTATGGACCAGCCAGGAAATCAGAGGACGTGCCGCCTGACTCATTGCAAACACAGATACAGAGCTGACAAAGGACAAGGAAGCCACTTAGGCTCTCACTTCCATGGGAAGAAACCTTTCTGAATCAAAACTCAGAACATGAAGGATTTCTTATTTTACAGAAGACACCAGGCTATAGCTAACAGACAGCAGCTTATTAGAAAACGAGATTAGAGCTCTTATCTAAGATACAATCTTTCAACAGAAAAATCTGTGGAATAGGAAACTAAACAACCCATTCAGGTTTTGTGGACCCTTCATAGGTGACGGCTAAATGGAACCTAATACAAAGTAAATTACTGGAAAAACCTGATATTATTTTCCTACCCCACATAAAATCAAACAGACTTCCTATTCAACACATTTTCTAGCAAAACTCACCACTAATCACCTTACTAATACAGAAGGAAGCAAAGAAGATTTTGTTTCACTTCTCAGCCTTGATGGAGTCTTCTTGAACTGCCTTCAGGACATGTCACCTCTGAGCAGCAGCATTGTCACCTGGCAGCCTCAGCAGCCTGTGGAGTGACAGAGCGAGTCTGCAAGCTGAAGATGTTTTCAGTACTTTGAGAAGGCACCGTAACCTTGCCTAAACAAACACAACCCATCCACACCCTGACTACATGCCTGGAGAGAAGGGATGTCCTTCTGGCAGTCACTGCTGATAAACAGAAAACTCATCTATCTGACAACTGTTCTCCAGTTATCTCTGACAATAATTATCCAAAGCCAGTGTCCAGGTTTCAGCGCACAACTGGGGACTCCAGTTCATATTCTCAGACTGATTAACTGGCACAAATCCCACCAGCCCCACTGCCCAGGCTCCCTCGGTGAAGCCACTTCATCACAAGTAGTTCGGCGTCCCAGTCAATAACTCACCTTAAACTATACCAGCAGCTTCTTATTCAGAAATGAAGCATGAAACATTAAAAAGCTCTCAGGTCTACAATTTAAATGGCCACCTTATTTAAACTGTCATGGGCTTTGAACTCTCAACGACTGCAAAATGTGCACGATCTGAAAAATAACACTAATGCAAACCTAATGTTGCCCTTGCACAGTTCCTTGAGGAATTCAATGTGAAATAGTCCAAGAATAAAGAAAGAGCTACATTTTAATTTCATTAAAAATTAAGCATCATAACAGAACCAACAGCAAAACAGCATTAACTAAAGGCAGCATTTCTGAGCATACAGTGAATAGTTTCCACTGAAGGAGGTATGTTCAAATGTTTCTATGTATACCCATATGCTTTATAGGTATATACACACATTAAAACAAAAGTTCCGCTTGGATTACACTACATTTCATTTTATTACGAATTTCAAAGAATGCAACCTTACGAAAATATGGGAAAGCTGTATCAGGGTTTATTTTTAAATTGCATCAAATAAGCATATATTTAATACTAGTGTTCATTAAAGCATATACTATACCTGCTTCTGTAAGAGCATGTTAGGGAAGAATTAAGGCTGGCATCAGTCAAGGAGTACAACAAATAGCTTATTAAAAACTGACAACAGACCTTATTTCCCTGGTTAAATAGCAGCTAAAAAAAAAAAAAAAAATCACAAAAAAAGAGAATTCTGTAGTAAGAAAACTCAGGAAAAAAGCAAAAGAACAAAGTATTGCAAACATTAAGTTTTTAAGAAATATCACGAGAGTCCCTGGAACACTTGTCCTAGACTTGGAGAATTCCCATGTCAACTCTGTAGCAACTTTTATTAATTAACTTTGAAGGTACTGATTCACTAGTATATTCTAATGAACTGAGGGTTGTATTTTAAAAGTAATTTCAAAGCAGTTAGGAGAATTTTAAAACTACAGTGGCTGTCATTAAAAAGAAAAGAGCTTCGTAAACTCACCATGTCCTATCCAGCACACCAAGAGCTGTTGACCATTTCAATCTGGAGAAACTCGCAGTGTTTCAGCTGCTACTGTGTGGGAGCTGTTTAAAAAAAAAGAAAAGAAAAGGTTTAATGTCACCACTTTATAACACAACATTCAAGTTGTTAGACAGAATTTATAAGTAAATTTATAAGTAAATAGAAGTAAACATGAAGTTTACTTCTAATATATTGTCTTTTGGTTTTGTGCATGCTGTGTATAAGTTTTATTGCTCAGCACAAGCAGAGTTAGACTCAGCTCTCTGGAACACAGAGCACAGAACCATTAAGCTGACAGAGAGAATGAGCTAGGAAAACTCTTTATTTCAAGCTGAATGCTTAATACTTTGGACCCCTTTGAAAATTCTCATGGCAGTTTAAGTAAAGTGATTCACTTGGAGACACAAAAAGCCTAGATTTTTGGGGAAACAGGTAGGATTTGCTCCACTGTGCTCAGCGTAAGCAGAAGAGAGGTCCCTGCTCTTCACATGCTGCAGCCTTCCCCATTTTGCCACCAGGTGGCAAGATGACAGCAAAAGGGACAAGGCGAAGTCTCTGGATTCACAAATCGGTACCCAGCTGCCGCCCTCTGACGCAGCCAGGAAAAAGCAACAGCTCCTGAAATGCTGAAGCTCCTCATTAACGAGGCACTGCGTTTTCTGGATTTGCAAAATGTCACGAAGCTGCGAGTAATGAGGGTTCCACATTGCTCCATAAACCCATTTATAAAGTGACTGACAAACCAGGTGATGGTTTCGTATCACAGCCCATGTTGCAATTGAAGTTCCGTGCTACTCTGCCTTCCTGCACGCCCTGGGAAGTACTCAGTGCTGATCAGTTACAGAAAAAAAAACAACACACAACAAACGAGCAAAATGAAAAGGAGCAAACCCTGATTTTCATGATCTATGTGAAGTCTAACACACTTTAAAAGAACCCAAAATCTGAGCCAACACTCGTTTGCACAGAGATAACTGAGGAGGCACTGAAGTCGATTCAATCACACAAGTGAAACACAAGAAAAGGTAAATGGAAAGAGGAGTGACAAAAGTCAAAGTTCAACGTAAAGAAAAAAATTACCAGTGAGTCCTTGCTGAGCTTCTCTAATTCTAAATGCTTATTCTTAAATGTAAAATGTGATATGAAACCCACATCCATGGGGTGAGATGGGCTCCAGTTTTAAGTGAGACACAAGAAAGGATTCATTGTGATTGTAGAGGAGACTGTCTTTTTTAAAAGGAAAAAACCCTCATTATCGGAAATTAAGATATTTTCCACTAAGAATTCTGTGCTACAAAGCTTCTGGTCAAGAGGGCAATCTCTCCACCTATTCCCCCACTTCCCAGAACCACACAACCAGCTCCAAGACCTCTGCTACCAGCACTGTTCTGCAAGGTACAACTAATTTAAGTCACAGTATATTTGACTCAACTAGGGAATAGCAGGGTCAAAGCTGGGCTCTGCTGCTCTTGCTGAAGAGGTTATAAAAGCTCAAGTGTTCAAGAGATCCAAGGAAAAGAACCATGCTCCTGGTCAGGGTAGTTTTTGAAGACTGGGTTAATAGCAAATACAGATATCCATGCTGCAAGTGTTAAACTGAAGCATTATTGAAACTAATATGACCCACAAACAGGTTAATTTTTACACACAGAATAAAGCTTCAGAAAACCCAGCACTATGTGAAAGGACCAGCACTTGAACAAATTGTATTATTAGAAATTTAAGAGTCATACATTACAAATTTAACATACCGAAAAAGCTACTCTTGTCTTCCCCAGCTCCCACCTTCATTTAATTTCTTCTGAGAACTCTACTATCCTGTACCTTACTTCTAGAATAAGGAGGTCTGACACAAAATGCATCCAGCCCTTGAAGTTCAGGTGATAAAAACTCCTGAGATCAGCTGAGTGGTATCAGCTCTGACAACACTTGGTCTCCCTGTGAGCTGTTCATCCAGATTAAGCTGCTTTTCACTCACTTCATGCAAACCTGCCCAAAAGCACAGATCAGCCTTTGTTCATCGGTGGCAGCTTGTCTGGCAGGTGAAAACTATTAAATACATGGAGACAAAACCTTCAAAGTACATGAAGCTGCATGACATCGTTAAAAGGCAGTGTTTTTCTAAAAAGTGCCATTTCACTAAGAGGTTTATTTGTCCTGAGAAGACTTTACTTGCCTCCATGAATTTGGAACTCATTCACTTAAGATTCCATAACTTAGATCCATTTTACAGTCATATCCTCAAACATTTCTGATGCTTTTTCATGGCTTAATTTTGGAGTAATCATATCATGCTATCTGAAAAGCATCCCAGACAATAATGACAGGAAATCAAGCTCCTTAATTCATGCTAGTTAAGTGCTCAAGATTGCTCCCACGCTTCAAAAGTCTCAGTCTACAAATTTCTCACAAAAAAACCCTCATTTTTTCAGCTTGTTGCACAGCTGCTCACTGAGTTCCCAGCAGAAAATATCTGAGTAGCAACTACACTTAAAAAGAAAAGACTTCAGCAAAAATACTTTTATCAGATCTAACAAGGCAGCAGCAACCTGGAAGCCAAAACCAGGTTAGAAAACAGCTCTTATTTTGGCCTAATTATTTCAAGTAACATGATAGGAATAAAAAGCAGGTGCAGAAAAAGTGCTAAAATAGGTAAAATCAATTGTGAACTGGATGAGGTTCATCATCACTGCACTGGAGCAGCACGTGTTGGATCAATGACTTCCGATGGTTCTGCTGCAGGGTGCACTAACTTTGCTGGATATTGGTATTTCAACAGAAAATGCCATTTGCATCCTTGTGTCTTTTCTAATACTGCATCCAGTTTGTCTGATGCACCGTAATCCCTCTCTAGTTTAGAAGACTACTAAACACAGGATTATTTACAACAAATTTTTTGTTCATCAGTATATTGCGTAACATTCCCTGCAGCTGCTAAATGACAGAAACACAGCATAGATTCTACAAAAACCATGTTCTTACATGTAATTCTAGGCAAATAAGACTTTCGAAGGGACTTCAGGGCATACAGGGCCTATGTCTACAGATATTCATACATATTCAAATTTAGACAGCAACTCAAAGTTGCTGTGCAGCAGAGAAATCAGCATTACTAGATGAACTGTAAATAAAGAAGAATCAAAAAAATCTCTCAAAAGCATGAATTGAGTGCACTGACTGACCATCTTACATCCCACAAAGTAAATAATCAAACGAGCATATGTGAAGTAGGTATAACATGTGAACTCTTGCTTTAGATAGCCAGAGGAAATTATACATTTCTTACAAATCTGTTATATGAAATCTTCCTGGCCATTGACCCCAATTCCAAGACATGAAACCAGTTATTGTTAGGCAAGGCATTCTATTCACAGCAAGAAAAAAAAAATCATCTTTCAATATACATACATTTTTATTTTGTTAACTTACAGTGATATCGATTTCCTTCTGAAGTATAAGTATCAATATGAAATGTTCAAGTATTCTTTCACATTTAACTTGCCTTCCTATATATCTCCTTCACTCCTTTTCCTCTCATCTAAAAAAACCCAAACCAAAAAATCCTGAAAGGGCAAGTTACTTACAAGAAGGTTGCATTGTAGGAAAAATATATACAAAATATTTCAGCTCTGTTGACTGCACCATTCTGTAGACTGGTCTGGAAAAAAAGATGTAAAAAGAAGGATTAGGAGACAAGAAATTTAAATGCTCTTGACTACTGATGTTCTTTGTTAATATATCTTGAGCAGGTCAGGTAACTTCACTGCTAGTATTTCTGAAATTATTAATTTTATCCATCTCTGAATAATATTTTCATCTCATGCCTTCAAAATCATTCGAAAGAGGACTATGCTCTTTTTTTTGTTACTAAAGACAAAATATCATCAGATAGGGACGGATAAATCCAATATTCAACGGCAGTATGTGACACCGTTCCCTAATTAAACCATTGGAACTAAGCACAGTCATTAACGTGGACTGAATCCAGATTCACACTGCTCATTTGTGCTTCCCCAAGCACAGTCACTTAAGATTATTTAAGTCCATGTGCTTCAACAACTCAATACAAAGTTCTTCCATGCTGATATTTAAAATACATATGTTTAAGATACATGATTATACATAGGTACATCTGATAATGTGGAAATTGCTTCCCCTTTTCCAAAATTACCCAGTGCCTTTCAGTAACGCACATGACGCGCAATGCTTACAGCGCTCTGGAGCGATTCCGGGTGGTGCCATCCCAGCAATCACCTTCCCAGCTCTTCACAGCACGCCTCTGCTGACCGAGGACAGACGGACAAGAAACATCCTCCAGAATACCAGATTACATATATCCAGTCTTCATGCAAAGACAGTGCGTTGGCATCTTTAAAGCTTTCTGCAACACGAGTTAATTCAGTTTTCCCATGGTGAGGAATGGTGGCCTCCAGCCCCCGTGTGTGGCTGCCTCGGGTAGCACCTGCTGTTCGTCTGTGTGTGCCCACACAGGAGCTGCCTCCAATACCTGTAAGCATCAGAAAAACAGATTTGTCAGAACAAAAACCTCTCTTTTTCTTCTACATGTTATCTCATATTTAAAAAAAAGAAAAACTAAGAGTGGGTTCTAGCTTTTCCAAACCTATCTGCTGGCACCCAGCTGAATCAGGCAAGTGTTCTGGACTGATATTGCCTCCCCTTGTCCCATTAGTATTTAAGTTCAGTTTATCTTCATTTCTCAAAGTTCATTGTCTCCAAATGACTTAATCACAAATATCCAATATGTACACACTCAGTTTCCTTTAACTTGGTTTGATATTGCTTCTGTTCCTTTATTTCAGTGTGCTAAAAATAAATGTCTTCTGCATGGACAGGGAAAGGCATTTATTGAGAACAGACAAGATGTATTTAATTCATCTGCTTTTATCCACCTACATCAGCTTCATTATCCATACTATAAAGTAACACCTAAATAACAATTCATTTTCCAAAGACAGGCCTCTTGGTCTTCTGTTGAATGTTCTGCACGAAAGAGCTAAAAAAAAAAAAAAGCTGATTTCATAAATACTAAACTTCTTTCCACTACTTAAAAATAGAGCACAAGACATATCTACCCAAATTCCTTTCAAGGTCAGTAATAATTGGTATATACTTTTCTATGGTCAAGATCAACAATAAATTCATGTATCACTGTGATTTAGAACAAATCTTGAACACGGATTCCAAAACTTTAAAATATAATTAATGAGTGCTTATCTCTCCAACCCACCAATGTTTTTTGGTCAAGAAAGATCTTAACATTCAGTCTGTTGGACTCAACGTAACACTGCAGAAAAAAAACCCAACTATTTCTATGGCTTTGGCACAAGAGCTCATTTAACAAAACTTTCCCAGCTGCAAACAAAATGAAAACATCTTGCATGTAACACTCCTTTTAGCCAACACTAACAAGAGTCTCTAGATTATAATCAAACTTCTAAATGAGAGAATAAATGCTATATGGAAAGGGGGATGAGTCAATCACATCGAAATATTCTGCCATTCACTGCCAGCTATATCAGATTCATATTCGGTTAAATATATTACAAAATAATTAAAAATAATTGCAACTGTTTACAATACCAACCCAAACCAAAATGCTGGTATGTTAGAAGACCAGATTTTAAAATGAGAAAAAAGTGTAAGTGGCTTTATATAGACCCAAAAATGGTATGCTGAAATGTGACTTGGTTCGGTGGTACAATTTGCAAATACTTGGGATCCCAGGTAACACCGTTCCTGGTTTACTTGCCACAACTCTATTGATGAAGGCCCAGGGCTCTCCATGGCACCCAATCCTTCTCAGGTGTAGCTGATATTTCTTTTATTCCAAGCAGGGATTTGACCAGAGGCCTTGCTGGATGTCCTCCGAGCGCTCCCTGGCACTTAGCTCATAACAGCGCTGTTTCCATCCTTGTTTCCACAAATGACATCTGACCAAGCTCCACAACAACTAATAGAATTTTCTTTGACCTTTCTTATCTTCTTTAACATATATGGAATTTTTGTTGACAGTTCTTTGCAAAGTATGAATGTCTTTATACGAGTTTACTCACCCTGAGGTCCAGCAACTACCATACAAAATGGAAGAAGGAATAATTATGATGTGATTTTAGTGATCCATCAGAGAATGATGAATCCCAACAGCAGCTTTCAACAGCTGATCAGCAATCCAAAGCCTGAATGAGCCATGTAAGATTTTCAAGTTTTAAAGCTTATCGCTAGAATGCATTCGACACAGAAGTCTCTCCTAGTACTTTTACTTATGGATAAAGGAATCGTACAAAGCTTCAAGTTTCCCTGGCAATTCTGCCATTTAAAAACAACAAGCAAAAAAAAAAAATGGGACAAAACCCCCAGCAATGCAAACCATCCAGCTGGTGATTCTGAGTTGGACCTACAGCTAACTGCTAGTGATGGAAACTCCTTATGGCAGATTGTTTAAGCACAGAAGAAAGCACAAATGCACATAATTAAGATCGGATGTTTGCTTTTTCCTCCGAACACAAATGCAGTATTTGTGTTTGAGCACTGGCAATAACAACTGTGAACTATGCTATTAATGTCTGATTTAAAAATGCTTGTGGCAGGATCCTGTCTGGAGGAACAAAAATAAAAATGTATTCAGACAAAACAACAGTGAAAAGTGCATTAAGAAAATTAAAAGCAGCCATTGCAGAAGAAAATCATGTATTCTTCTCCCAGAAAGTTATTCATATATAACTTTTCTTAAAATGAATCCAAACACTGCCATTCTCAATAAAATCTAAGTTTCTGAGAGGATATATTTTTAAAGTATATACAAATCCTTGTTTTATTTAAAGGCAGAAAGATAGCTCGGTACCATTTTTGCTCATTTTACTAACCAGGCCGAGGAGTCTAGCTGCGTTAACAGCTTCATTTATTAACTCTGGCTTAAGAATTTATTAAGACATCTTTAAAAACAGATCATAGAATTGGGCCTTCTCCATTTCCATAAGGGCTGCAATGGAAATTGCTGGTGGTTCACACCAAACCAACATGAGGCATCCCTTGCCTGGACAGTCTCCTAAATGGCCCTCTGGCTCTAACCCAATATCTGGAGGTGCATCCTTTCACTGACCAGCCATGGAATTGAGCTGTCTATTATAGGTGGCTAAAGTAGAACAACACGGTTTTGTTTCCTTGCCTGTTCCTTCCTGAGACATTCTGTGGTGTTTGCTAATGCTATATAAAACCAGCTCTGCTGAATGTTGATGGTTCTCGACATTGACCTTCTGGGTCTATATAAATCTGAACAGAAGCATTTGCTTAAATACTTTGAATGGTTAATTATTTCAGTTTTTCGACATACCTATTTTTACAGTAGTTATAGTACATGTGCTGAAGTCTCCCAAGCTGTGCACTGACTGCAACAGGATGATTTGCATTAAGAGGAATGAAGAATTGCCTTTAGAGGCCTGGTAGTGCAAATGCACAAATGTTGCCTGTTGCATTCTTTTCCATCATCATTAACTATGGCAGAATATTACTGAAGAATCTCTATCCACTGGAAATCACACGGCTGAATCTGTCCCTTATTTCATATAACCTTATTCCACTCAAAGAACACCTTTTTAGACCATTATCCCATACACAAATGAACCAGAGCCCTGAGCTTTTGCAGTGCTTCACCTAAGCAAATTTTGTCTCTGACAAAGCACTAATTTCAAGCTGAGCACCTATTTCCTCCCTATTTGTGTGATGCACCATACAAGCAGCGTACCAACAGAATTTTGGAAAGAAAAACCAGACCAGGGGAGATGGTATACATTCCAGAAACCCATGGTGCAACGATACCGTCTGAGGCCAAATTCTGACCTCATTTTTGTGCATGCAGCAAAGTTCATAAATGGGGTGGCAGAAGTTAGTCTCGTGTTGAATGCATTGCAGTACCCACCCACAAAGCCAGAATATTCTAAGGAAAAGAGAGAAGGGAAATCAAGATACAAGCATGCACAAGCCAAAAATTTCCCAATTTCACTGCCAGACAAACCTCCAAGTTCAGAAGTAGTTAGCGGGCTGAGCTTTGGTACATTTTTTTAAAGGAAGAAAATCCTCTCCTACTCCACTTCCTGGGCCACTGTGCGTTCTTTTAAATCCCAAACAAGATTTCCCAATTTATATTGATTTATACCAGACAGCATACAGCTTCCTTAAGCCACAAGTTTTTCTCATATACTTTGTCTGACAAAACACAAAGCACAGGAGCTTTGTCATTTAACTACACGTTCCGTTACCAGCAGAACTACCTAAACTTGTTTTATGGACTCACGCCCTTTGTCTTTAACTCTTCTATGAAAGTAATTCCTGCCCTTCCCATCCACCGTGCCCTCTGTGAACTGGACGGAGACAGAGACAGCATATGCTGACTCCAGTGTGCAGGGCCAACACATACTGAATTTTCAGCCTATCACTTTCAATCACGCTGTACAAAGGTGAAATTCTCCCCAGTTTTCCTTCAGCAGAGGCATTAGTTTGAGTCATCCTCACCTATTCACTCTGCAGTTTCCCCAGTACTCCCAGATGATTTGCTCTACAACTCCTACTCTCCACGTGAAGTGGGCAATAAGGCCATTGGGAAGGACTGACAGGCAGACAGACTGCATGATTAAACAAAACCCAATTTCCACAGGAAAAACAGCACAAGACACAAAGATGTTTCAAACAGTAGCAGTAGCTCTTAGCTCTTTATACGCCCTATTTTTTCAGCAATGAAAAAAACCAGAAATAAGATCACATATCCTGTTATTTTAGTAGCTTCTCCACACAGCTGACAGAAAAAGAACAAGGATTTATTTTTCATGCTGAAAAGCTTTTATTCTCACTTTCATGCAACTCAGTAAATTGCCAAGAGAGTAATTTATTCTCCCCTATGCTCTCCTGAATATCCATATACACACAAAAGATGGATGCTGGCAGGCAGAGCTGTCAGTAGGAATTTCAGCAGAAGTAAATTGTTTAGTACTTATAATGGAGCATAATAGCTGTAATTTCATTTGAACTGTTGCCACCAATAAGCTAATAAAACTACGAGTCACGACCTAGCCATTCATCACGGTGTAGCCGCTGGGAATTTCTCTGTGTGCAGTTCAGCACAGAGACAGGTAACTCGGTCCTTTAAAGTGTTCTGTACCTGAAAGAATGAGGAGCCAGGCCTGGCAAATTCTGCCTGCACTGAAAAACACAGCTGCACATCAACTGCAAAGGAGTTCTCCATCAGTATTTAACAGGTGTTTGCACAGCTATTCCAATCCCCTGCCAAAATGTGAACTAGCAATTTGAATGCATATGCAGCTCAAAAAAAAATGTTTAAAAGGAAATTCCAACATGAAATATAATATACAGGTATGCAAATATGTATATACGCACATTGCAAATTAGTCGGGCAGGAAGTATGTTTTTTTTCTGAAGTACCGTGAAATATTACAGTTGCTACACATGGACAGATAGAAATTCATATATATTAGATATTACTGTCACATCACCAGACAGTTGTTCTTCACCTAGAATTTTGGTGAAGCATCTATCAAAACGCTTTAATTTAAATGGTATGATTAAAACAAGCTACAGCGTATTTTCTGGTCTGAGAAAACACATACAATCAGAATTATATTATATTCTGTGCTGTTCGCATATGTTCAGAACAAAAGAACGTATGCAAATGTAGCTGATTCCAGAAAAAGTGCTTTGATTGTAGCACAGATTACTCTTGCAGTGGTACCCTTTCTACTTAGAAGCTGCGGATACAGTTGCCTCTGATAGATGAAACTAATTAACCACTCTGCAGGCAGCCACAAAGGTCTGTATGGGAGCTCAGAGACACTGAAGTGGTGAATAAGCCATTAGCTCTCTCCAGAGGAATTAATTTTGATACAAGCAGCTTTCATCACTGCTAATCAACCGAGATACACGTGCTTTCTGCCAAATTCCCTGAGATATATGGGTAGACTTGTGCAGAGTCGTGAAAAAACCACTCCGCACTCTACCACCCTGTCCAACCTGTAGCAGGCAGTGAAGTGCCCGGCGCAGGCACACAGGACACAGCATTTGGGAGGAAGATGAAAGCCTATACACCATTTTACGTATTAGCTTTAATTGTCTGTTAACAGTTGCATCAAACACACTATATAAGGATTTCTGGGCAGAGGTACCTTCGGTTACCATAAATGTCACTAGAATATAAATAAGGTCTGTAAACCTTTCGGATAGGCTAATCTCTCATCTCGAGAAAACAAAGGAAGGCATACAGGCAACAAGAGGACAAGAGCACAGATTTCTTTTTTTTTCAAGATACTGATAGTAATTATTTACATTTCTCAAAAATAACTACTAAATTGGAAGCTTTCATCCTCCTAGCCACTTCTCTCAGCTGGATCCTGACAACTTTATCAGATAACATTAATCCTAACAGAGCTCCGCTTGTGTGAGCAAACCTTAGCAATCAAGGTCCAAGTAACTACATTTTCAGAGCACAGGCATTATATTGTTTCTATACTTTTCACAGAACCGCAGAATGGCTTTTGTGGGCAATTTTTTTTAATATCTACTTCATATGAGAAAAGCAGACCACTTGTGTTTTTCCTTACACTTATACATTTAGCAGCTCCTACCTTGTATTTCCTTAGCACAGTACCTAACGGGGAACAGAAGTTACAAGGTTTCATTACCCCTTCTAATTAAAAGTTTTAGTGTCAGCGTGGACCAAACCACTCAAAATTGGCTTAAGAAACATGAACTGAAACAAACAGTTGTATGGAAGGAATTACAGATTTTTTTCCTTAATAATTTTGCTTCATTAGCAGAAGCATTGTGGAAGCTTCCACCGAGATTTCAGCCTTAGGGCATGCTCACAGAGAAACATCTAGAAAGCACAGGTGTAGAATACCCCAAAAACTCAAACCAGAAGGAGGATTTGCCTGGGGAGATTCCAAAGTGAACACCTGAATATTTCTAGCTGGCCCCTGCACAATAAGTTGCACTCCAGGCAAATGCAGGTGCCTCGCAAGACTGTTAGGAACCTTAACCCTTTTTCCTAAATTAATCTTCCTTCCATACAGAGCCCACTAACCGCAGCGCAGCCCCACCTTCCTGCCTGTACAGAAGCAAGGGTGAAACATGGTCCCACACTTGCAAACATTTGATATTTTTTATTATCTAAGTTTACTACCAATCCTCCAGACAGCTAAGTATCTTTCTGACTATGTGACAGGCAGTTTGGGATCTTCATAATTTGATTGCTGATACATACAGGTGGCAGGTTAAATAGCTCAATTACATCTTTTCAGAAAAATCAGGCTACTAGTTAATGTGCCTCAGCTCAGGAGCTAATTCAGGCAACCATTTTTACTTCTTTTCCAAATATAGCCTGAAATTTCATCAAGAAGTGGCTTAAGTTCTTACACCTGGCTTATTCTGCAGCTCTTCGAAGTGGGTATTTGGAGTCTGTTATCCCAGTGGCTGCATGAACAGATTAAACACTGACACTTCCTAGATGACGTATGGTACAGGAAAACGGTAAATATGCAATAAGAGATTAATATACATCTTCCAGCCTCAGCCACTCCATGGTTCTAAATTGCTCAGAGCTTTAAACTCCTGGCAGCACAGGCAGGAATTCCCAGAGGAATTCCAGTTCCAAAGACAGACTTTGGAACTGACCGCTAATTCTACTGTAATGTTATTAGAAATACCACCTGTATGGACCAGCTGCTAAACGAAAGAACGCATTGCTGAAATGCACCTCTAACAGCAGGCTCCCAAAACATGAAAGCGATTATCATCAGATGGCTGTTCTGATGCAGATTTTTCAAACCACACTGCATAGCACCATCTGCTGGTGAGAAAATAGTTGGATTTTTTTTTTTCTTCCAGGCTTTTGGAAAAAAGCTGTAACCATATCAAAGATAATTTTCATACAAGAAATAGTAATGCTAAGTTTCAAAATAAGCAATTTAAAATAAAAATCTATAAAACACAGAAGTCACCATTTTTTTAATTAATCCCTGTTACCCCTAGAAACACACAAAGTGAAAAAAATACCCTTTAAAATGTCTTACCCTCTTCACCAAGGGGACCAGCCATCAACCTTGTTCTGATTCCTGCAAGCAAAGAAAAATACGTATTACTCACACAATAAACAGTTAAAGCTCAAAGCATACAACACAATGCAATGTTCTTCTGAGCTTGCATGTGGACCACAATCACAAGGTCTGCTTTCTGGAAGAGCTTCAGAATATGGGCAGTAGGAACTGTGGAGCTTGTTCTGGGACGAGCCCAAAGACAAACCCGTGAAAAACACAAGCGTGCCAAGGAGACCATGAACACACCATTGCTCAAACTGGGTCTCCATGAGCAGGCTGCACAAAAAGTCGTAGGCCTGAATTTATACGTGGAAAACAACCTGCTTTAAAGCACTCTACTTGTTACTAGCTTGCCACACTGACAAATAACCTTAACGCCATACTTATTATTTGTCGAATTTTCCCTCAAGATAAGGAGCCAATAGTTTGATGCAAGTTCGTCCATTATGCCATCAATTAACTCTTTTTTGCACGACTGACCCAATCAGTAAGAGCCAGACTTGGTATCTAGAGCTTTCACAGGTTTATCTACAAGCATTTCTGACCAGACTGTGAAACCAGAAAAAAAAGGAACAAATATATGAAATAAAAAAATTCCAGACAAACCAAGTAGGAATACCTAGAAATAAAGGAAAGGCTGTTTCCTTGCTTTGTTTGCCATGTAAAATGCTAAGTTTCTCACAGCTATAGATACGAAGGCTTCTCCTCCATGTGGTTCACTAGTATAACCGAAGTAAGCATATTTAAGCTCCCCATTTTTATTTTTTTTTTAATTTAAACATAACACCCTTCAGAAATAAATGAATCCACATACCTCTTTGTTTTGAAATTAAGTGCTCTGTGTGGAGTACGGGACACTCCATAGTGCTGTGGCTGGTCTAGCAACACTCTGGGGCTTCACTGCCCTTCTGGGCCACACTGCCCAGAGCAGGGGCACCCAATGACCCACATCACCTCAGGATTCACGCATCGCTTCAGGATTCACCAGCCCAGCGCCATTTCCACTCCACAGCGGCTCAGCCGGAACATCAGCCGGGCCTCAGCCTTGTCCCAGCGAGGGCAGGATGCGGTGCCGCAGCCCAAGCCGCGCAGAGGGAAGCGCCCGATGACCGGCATCCTCCCCGGGTCCGGGGGACACCCCAGGGAGCAGCGGTACCGCCTTCCCGCTTCCCGCCACCCGCCTTTTAAAGGCTCCGCTGACGTCACCGCGCACGTGCGACGCCCCCTGCCGGGCGTGTCGAGGCGGAGGCCGGAGGGGCGGGGCGGAGGCCGG
>VWYH01001147.1:742464-757516 GCA_013399365.1 Pampusana beccarii | reverse complement strand
AACTGCCTGAAAGGAGCTTGGAGCCAGGGGGGTCGGGCTCTGCTCCCCAGAAACAAGTGCCAGGAGCAGAGGAAACGGCCTCAAGTTGCACCAGCGGAGGTTGAGGTTGGATTTAGGAACAATTTCTTCCCCAAAGGGCTGTGGGGCATTGGAACAGGCTGCCCAGGGCAGTGGTGGAGTCGCCATCCCTGGAGGGGTTGGACAGACGGAGATGAGGTTCTCAGGACATGGGGCAGTGCCAGGGGTGGACTCAGTGATTTGAGGGCCTCTTCCAACCAAATAATTCTAAACCTGCGGTGGTGAGTATTCCCCGGCAGGCTCAGCACCGCGTCCCTGTGCAGTGGTACAAATGCCCCGGACACCGTCCCGCGGGTCTGGCACAGGTGCTGAGGCTTTCCCAGCGTGTCTGGGAGAAGACACATGCGGTCTCTGAGTAGGCAAGGAATTGAGAAGAGAGAATGTGAAGTGCTGTCCCTAAGCATGTGGCCAACCTCTGTGACGTGACATACCACAGAATCCCAGAATGTCAGGGATCGGAAGGGACCTGGAAAGCTCATCCAGTGCAATCCTCCCGCTGGAGCAGGAACACCCAGATGAGGTTACACAGAAGGTGTCCAGGCGGGTTTGAATGGCTGCACAGAAGGAGACTCCACAACCTCCCTGGGCAGCCTGGGCCAGGCTCTGCCACCCTCACCATGAAGAAATTTCTTCTCATCTTTAAGTGGAACCTCCTGTGTTCCAGTTTGTACCCATGATACCCTGGCTAGTCAGGTCTTCTCAAAAGCCATCACTTCCCAAAAGCAGTGGCAGCACCTTCTTGTTCTGGGAGAAGGCGTGGAACTTTATGGATTTTCATTTTAAGGATTGGGATGGCCCAAGAAAACCTTTTTGATTACTATTCCTGGGTATGGCTTTATTACTCCTTAATAAATAATTACTGTTCTCTGCCATTATGAATTTGGAGGTGAAGATCATTCATGATTTGGGGGTTAATCTGTGCCCCGAATGGCTGTGAACAAGGGGAGTAAGGACTCCATGTAGCTGAATGAGAGGGATTTTTTTTTGCTATATGAAAAATAGAGGACTTATTGCAAAATTTTAAGTCTGTTGTTTGTGTATAGTAAGACAATCAGTATTTCTGCTGATGGAGATAATACATTAAAATTATGTATTCTGTGCCATACTAAGTTGAATATTACTTTAATTTTCTCTTGGAGTGAAGTCAACAAGAATTACAAATACTCCGATGTGCTTAAAAATGTGTGGTAAAAATATTCAAGTAGAATAAGTAAATCCAAATATGCCAGTTTCTTTAATGTGTTTCTTGTTCTGGAGTCGTAGCAAGTGAACGCCTCTTTAATGCATGTTTCTCTGTTAGTTACGGTCCTTTCTTATGAATACAAGTACACTAGACAGACCTGAATTATTTTCACAATGTAATAATTCATCTCTTATAGGTACATATATTTTTTATTTTTCAGAACTATCACGACATCATGTCTTGCCACCCAGAAAACTTCCAGTGGGAGCAGTGGAGTTTTGAAAACGTTGCTACCATTCTCGCTCGCCGGTTCCCTAATAGCTTTATTTGGATTGTAAAATGTTCCCGAATGCACCTGCACAAGTTCAGCTGTTACGACAACTTCGTGGTGAGCAACATGTTTGGAGCACCAGAGCACAGCCCTGACTTTGGAGCTTTCAAGCATCTCCACGCACTGCTAGTTAATGCATTCAGACTCTCTCAGAATATTCTGCTGCCCCAGAAAAGTGTCAGCAAGGATGCAAAAATAGCTGCTTGTAAATCACAGCTGCAGTCTGCTCCTGCAACAAATGGCTGCTCAGCCACAGAAGGAGCGAGAGGTTGTGAATGCTCTAATAATTCTGCTATGAACTTCGTTATACCGTCTGCTGTAGGTGCCGCGTCGTTTACTTTGATTGGCTTCAGTAAAGGTTGTGTGGTTTTGAACCAGCTGCTTTTCGAGCTGAAGGAAGCTAAAAAAGACAAGAATACTGATGCCTTCTTGAAAAACATAAGAGCAATTTACTGGCTGGACGGCGGCCACTCGGGAGGAAGCAACACTTGGGTGACGTACCCTGACGTGCTGAAAGAACTTGCGCAGACGGGAATTGAAGTTCATGCCCACGTGACCCCGTACCAAGTGTTTGACACAATGAGGTCGTGGATTGGGAGGGAGCACCAGAAATTTGTACAGACACTTGAACAGTTTGGTGTGGAAATAGACGATCAACTCCATTTTGCTGATGACGTCCCCTCCTTAGATAACCATTTCAGAGTTCATGAAGTATTTTGAGACTGTATGTGTCTGAGTAGTATATTCCTTGTAAAAGCACTTTTGACACTGTCAGTGTTCTCAGTTAGATTTACAAGTTGGAGCAGATGCTTTCTGCAGAGCGTACTTATCTGGCCCTGCATTGCTGATAGATGCTATACATACATTTCAGTAGCTTACAAAGGAGGATTGGGACCCCACACCTACAACAGGTGTTGTCATTTGATTCCTGGAAAAAAAAAAAGTGTTGTGAAGAATTCTCTTATAAAGGGTTTTGTTTGTTTGTTTGTTTGCTTTTGATAAATGTGAATGTTTATTCTCAAAACTGTTGGGAAAATTTTTAGTTCTGGATGTCTAATATCGTATACTGCCTTTGATGGCAGTTTAAAGTACTCGACACTTGGGAGTTTGAAGTACTCGACAGTTTTGAATGTCTGGATACTTCAATTTAGTAGCTTCCAGGGCTAAAAACATTGTTTCTTGTCAATAGCAGATGTAACATTAGTTTTTCAGCTTAAGGAAAGTGGTGATTGTTAGAACAGTCTTAGTTATATATTTTGGTGAAAATTATTTTAATTAGTTAATTAAATCTTCCAGTTTTGTAACATTTCTCCTATTGAAACAAAGTCACGAATATTTACCTTTGGAATAATAGTGCCAATCCATTTTTCTTCCTTACGGGCGCCTTTCCTGTCGCTGTGAAGTGGTGAGTAGCTGTGTCACCTGAGGCTTGAACATTTTGTAATAGCTGTGTTCAGTGACCAAGAATGTTGATGAGGATGGAGCTTATTGTAGTTTCGCACATCTTGCTATTGCTCTGACTTCTATAAGGACCAGCAGTAATATGTGTATTTTCAAGTCAAGAGCTGTCTTCATCCCTGCCTTGGACTGGGGAGGTTCTTCTTGACAATCGCTGTGCTGATGTTGATCTAAACCGAGCTGTAAGTACATAATGTATTACAAGTTGCATACAAATTGTTAGACTATCTTGACTGTAGCTGTTTCAAAATGCTTGTGCTTTTAGAACTATTATCTCCTTTAAATGTATTGCAGTAGTCGCTTCTAGAGCCACCCTAATTTTTCATACAGAAGAAATACCCCTCTAACTAAATACAAAGCCAGACAAATCGGATACAATAGCTGAGGCCCCAAACCTGAATGTTCTTCAGAAAGAATTCCTGAGAGATGGACAAATGAGGGTATTGGCAGATCTTTTCCACTGTTGTAAATAACTTTTTCCATTTAAGTATGAATAAATCTTAAAATCAGTCCTAAAGACAACTGCAGCTATTAACAATGAACAAGTAGCTTAAGATGATTTTGGATTTCCTGGAAGTATAGGAATACAAAAGCAAGTTAGCAAAACACTGTGAAGATTAAACTAATGTGGCTCAGTTCTGAAAAAAGGCATTTTCTTCCACTTTGTTCCTACGTTTGGTGGCTTAGCAACATCTTCCTCCTGCTTCTTGCTTCCTGTGACTCTCACACTATGGAAACAAAGTCTGGAAACTTGTTCGATTGGCATCATTAAAGCTTCCAAGGTTCACTGGAGACAGGATTTTCACAAGTCCTGCAGAGGTTGTGCACATATTAGTGATCACCGAAGCATGAGAAGAGTGTGGTGAACTCCAAGAAAATTTTCTTAAGGCAGAAAATATTCAGGGCAGTAGGATTGCGCCTACAGTGTGCACCTGACAATGTGAGCTCTGTTGCTGATAGTGAGACTAATATCCCTAGCTCATCGAAGGGGAAGAATCTATTTTAATTGATGGAGAAAAGTGCAACATGCAGACTAATCCTAACATTTTATAAAATAATATGAAATCTAGTTCCATCAGCTTTTTTCCTAAAACTCTTCCTTAGAGACTTCATTCAGCCCTGATTATTGCTTATCTTTTAATTGGCTTATCACAACTTGTTTATGTGTTCCAACGTAGGTTATTTCCTTTTTTGGCCCCTTTGCTAACATTTGCAGCATACTGTGAAGTCTTTTTTCTGGAAATATGGGTTACCTGACAAACTGGGTTGGACAGAGAGCCTACAAACTGCTTGAAATATCTTTGATAATCCCCATGAGGATGCTACAACTTACCCTATCCAGTAACAGTGCAGATCACAGACCCATTTCTAACCAGTTCTGTGCCAGCCCAACCAGCAGGAGTAGGTTGCTGCAAGCTTTTGGTAACGGATATTAAAACATTGACATTGTCTTCAGAAGCTCCTGGGTGGCTGCCCTATGGAAATATTAATAATTTTAACCTGTTTGATGGAGGCTGCCTGCAATCGCTGTTAAATAAAATAGGCTCAAGTGTTCATGTATTGGTTTGAAGAACAAGCACTTTGTTGTAAAACTGACCTCGTTTTGGGACTTCATGTTGTGGAGGGAAAATGGACTGGTAGGTTTTCATTCTCTGAACAGTTGTAATAGCCTGTTGGAATGTGCCTCTCTCATTCACTACAAGGCATGCTAAAATAAATCTTGCAAACAATGCAGAAAATAAACTATTTCCAATGGGTGGAACCACTTTGATGTGAATGTAAAGCCATTAAACATGGAATGTGCATTAAGTTTGGTGGATGAAGCTTTATCAGGTGTTTGTGGAGACCTAGTTTAAAAAAAAAAAATATTTGGTAACTCTTCTTCAAGGCAGGCTTAGTGTTTGTGCAGTCATCTGTGTTCCAAACAGCTTCCTGGAGTCTCCCAAACGCGGGAGAGCTGTTGTAAGGAACCAAACATTTCTCTGAGAGGATGAAATGGGTCCTGGTTTGTATATGCCTGGTTTTCCATATCAACTGTAAAGTCGGATTTTAATAAGCTTAGACGTAAATGCCTGAAGTTAAGCGATTCTCACGCTTCCTTACAGCAGTTTAGGTCAAGATGTTTCTGGTTTTGAATGGAGTGAGCAACACGACACAGTCCTTTCGTACAACCCGGCGTGTAATGGCTGCGGTTCATTATATTACACGCTTGTTTCTTGTACAATAGACAAGATGTTATTCGGATTCTGAGAAATACTAAAATGTTTTAGGCTGTGCCTGTTGAATTCCTTTAAAACGGGGCTTGATTCTGTGAAATCGTCCAGATTCTATATGGCTTAAAGTGATTTTATGTTGTATGCATCTTAAATACCTGAAACTTCAGTAACCTTCCTGTCACACCACTGTAAATGCTACTGCGTTTTAAATCGGTATCAGCCCTGAATTTTGAAAGGTGATTCAGGGTCCAAGTGTTGCTGAAAGGAGAAATCTTTTGTCTTCCCATCAATCACATCCTGCTGCCTCCCTCGTGCGGGCGCAAGCACTTTATAGTGAGCTGTTCTATCCTATTAAATTAACATTATTGCTTATCAAGGTAACCAACAGGAGTGCTATGTATTTAAATAGTCATAGAATTATTTTAAATAAGACTGGCAAGTCAGTGAAGCTACATGTTTTACATGGTTGAGCAGTTCTTTTGATGTTTTCAGCCTGCTCTTAGAAATGTTGAGTAGGAAGAGATCCAAACAATTGGAAGGGAAATAATCTGCTCTGGTTGCTCTCAGGAATTCTCACGTACGGAGCTCAGAATCCATCCCCACTCCTAGAGTCTGATCCAAACCAAACCAGGAAATCTTAACATGTGACTTTGCCCCAAACCTGTGACCACAACTTCACCTGGTTTACTGTGGCATGATCCCATTTTGCTTTAAGTCTCTAGAGGACAAGCTCCCACCAAATGTCGTGGCTCTAGTTTTTGTGTTATTTCAGTACCAGATTTTTAAGTGTGGCCACATACATTCTCTCCCTATGTTAGCTGGAAGTTATTCCTTCAATGCTTTCACCATTCAGCACTTTATGGCCTGTTTCACACCGTGTAGCACAGTGGTTAGAAAGCAGTAAGTAATTTTATTTTTTTATTTTAAAAACAGTAACTTGGAGATTTTTATCACTAGTTACGCTGGCCTAAACAAGTAAATTACTGCAGCTTTCCTGCCGGGCTACCTCGGGCACTAATAACTGCGACTGAGGGATGGCTTTTGTTTGGCCTGAGGTGTTATAGTTTAATAGCCTCCCTTACAAAATAAAAAAGGGGGATTGAAAAATATCCCAAATGGCATTAATTACCAGCCCAACACAGCCCCGACGCTTCCCCAGCCGAACAGAGCGAGGTTGTCTCGGTGGCACGCACAAGCAATCCTTGTTCCTTTTCGAACAAAAATTTTGGGAGACCTGATTTGCGCTCCCGCGTTGAAATGCTGCCCTCAGAGCGCACAATGGTGCCCATCAGAGCCGCTCGGCTGGCTCCATTCACACCATTCACGGCAGTGGCCGGCTGCCCGTTCACGTGGCCGCGGGCTGTTTGCGCCGCTTGAACCGCCAAGAGCAGGTTCAGACCGATAATCTGCACCGTGGTGCCAGATCCTGCCCTTCAGGACCGAGTTTTTTTCCAGCGCTCGAACGCCGCTCCCAGCAGATTCTACATCTACGAGGAACTTGGCGTCAGACAGCAGGGCTGCGGCTGGACAGGTTTGTGGACCTGTTAGCGGCAGGTGCTTCGCAGCTGCAGGAACAGCAACAAACTCTACACTCGCTGCATGTGAAGAAAAAGAAAAAACCCACCAGATGAACATTCATCTATAAGAAAGCTTATCCGCGTAATTTTTATTAACCTTACAGAAAGCGTATGTACGTACACACAGCTTCTGCATTAACAGACGATTTCGTACTTTCCCGGGAGCTTGCTGAATTATAGTGTGTTATTTTATCCATAATCATCCCTATAGGCTTTTTGTTGGATGCGTAACACCATTCTCCGAGCATAAAAATCCCTGTATTCCTCGGGGAGCTCTTCCAGTGTTTTCAAGGCCCTGTCCAAGATCTGTAGAGCTCTAGAAGCTGCTGTGGGATCTTTATTTCCATAAGTGTCAGTCTTATCGTAGGACTCGGCAGGAAGGTGCTTCCAGAAGACATTCAGTGCCACTCCAAATTCCTCAGAAATTACGTTGTGGAACCACAGCGCTGTAGAAAGAAGGTCTAAAATGAAAATTACTATCTGAAACTTCCATGGGACTCATTACAAGTGTTAGAACTGCCCGAACTACAACTAGTTGAGGAAAAGCCTCAAATACCGTCTTTTTTGTTTGTTTATAAATATTCATCCCTGAATATATGGCATTGTACCAAATTTAAGAAGTTCTTCGAGACATTTATGTCAACCCACAACTTCGCACAAAAGCAACAATGCTGAAGTATAGAAATACTCAAAACTATGTTTCATGTGGTATATTTACCCTATTTCAATTTGAAGCCAAAAGACTGAATGCTGTGCTTATTGCAGTTTAGCTGCTTGTATGTGCCGAAGACACAGAAAAGCTTATTCTGATAAATGAATAAGTTTCCTTCAGGTTAGGAGGAGAGGCTGCTTCAACCTTCTCCATAGCAAACCACACACATTTCTCCAAGAACATCTTGTTTTTTCAGCGATACGCATTCCTGTTTATATTGCCCAGATAATGTGAAAAGCAACAGAATAGGTATCTGCCACAAGCTCATGATGAGTTACAACAAAAAATTAATAAGTGGGAATAGTTCAACAAGAGCAATTCAAATGCCTTTCCCTGATCACCAGAATCATCATCTCAGCCCAGGAAGCAGCTTTGTATCTTCTGCTTATGCAGAAAAATTATTAGGGCTTGTCTTTTCATTCCTCAAAGGTGATTATCGATTTCTAAAAAGTCCAATAACTCTACCACCCAGAATTCTCATCAAATCACATGCCTCACAGATCTTGGGTGCCAGAGCTACAGAAGAACAGAAATGGTTCTTCGCTCAGTTCTGTCCTTGGAAAACTCAGGTCACTGAAGTGATTTCAGATGTCATGAGTTGGTTTTATAGTGCTGATCTACTAAGACATAAGTTCAGAAGCATACAGTGTAATCTTGAGGGAAGAGAAGCTTTGTAGATAGAGATAATAATACCTTCTATTAGGCTAATTAGTACAGTTGGAAGAAATAGTCAAGTTTTGCTGATGTCTCTAGATGCTCCTACTTACAACACAGAAATGGTTTAGTAACCTCTTACCATCCCTAGAAATGAGACATTGCAAACAAAACTGTTCAAAACCACAACGTGCTCAGGAACTATTTGTTACTTACCCGGAATAAATAAGACATCTCCTGCTTCCAGAAAACACTGATAGCGCTTGGCTTTTACAAACAGGGGATATTTCTCTAAGTCTGGGTTATCCACATCCAGCACCTCTGACTTGGTACCTAGGAAAGTTTCCAGAAGTCATAACTGAACATTCCTGCTCTTCCAACAGCACCAAAGCATTACCACGTTGCTGGAAATAGCCGTTCTGGAATCAAATTTAATCCTGGTTTATTGTTCCGTAACTCTTCCAACAACCAGGCAAACCTAATGGCCCCCACATTTACTGACCTGTTCTCCTGTTCTCTGTATTTCTCCTGTCACTGCAACATCAAGCTGTCTGTTAGGGATTTTTTTTTTACTACAATGCAGCACTTGTGAGCTGAAAAGGCAGCTACAATCCTGAAACTCCAATCTAGATGTATGTGACATACATACCTGATAAATATAAATACGGCGCATCTTGAGGACTATACAAAACAACTCGTTTTTTCCCTGTTACTTGGATCAAGAAGTTATCCATCACCTGGAATGGGCACAGGAAAAAAAATGTCAGCCGAGAGGAGAGAATGAATACATAACCTGCAACTCATCTAAAATATCATCGGCTTAAAAGAGAGAATTATTAAAACCTTCATATGCTAAGAATTAGCTAGAAGAGCTTCCACATATAATCTAAAAAACTCAAGAATGGGAGTTACTTTATCCCTTAGCTGCACATTCTTGACAAATGGTATATGTAGGAACACAATATTGCTTTCCAACAACTTTTTTTCCTCAAATAAGAATCAAGTTCTTCCATCTTAAAACACGAAGACATACAGTACTTCAGACATATAAACAAGCAAAATATAACACAGGATGTATTTGGGATTCTTTTCAGTGTTACTCCCACCTCATTTTGCTGACCTTCTGTCAATAAAGGATTCTTTTTACTAATTATAGTGCAAGAAGCTATTTTCCTGATAAATAAATATATCCAGAATTACACCACACAGTATTAGAAGATAAATTTATTTGGAGTCTACTGCATTGCAGCAACAGAACACCACAATCAGTGGACAATTGCCAACAATCTGGCCATTAGAATTTTAAAAAATTCATCTTGAAGATGGAAGTATTGAAAGTTACTGTGTTTCAGATATTTAACTGAAACTCAAAACAGTTTAAAAAAGGGGGGGAAAAAATCAAAACATCATTTAATATTACAAGTATGGAATTAGACATAAAACCTATAAGATGTTATGCCCACACAATACATCTGTTAAAAATTCAATGCACCACCAAACATGATTCATTTCATTATGTCAAGATATGTGAAGTTTGTCATTAACTGATCTTTGTCAGACATTTGCACCTTAATATCTCAACACCATAACGCCACCTGACACATTTTATGCTAAACGCACCTATTACCTACATCATAATGTGTCCATAACTGTAATCCAGCCGAGCTGATGCGGAAGACACTAGAGAAAAATTGTTCCTTCTCAAAATACTCTGGAATCTGAACATCTTCTGCCAAAACAGGAAACTGCTTTCTGATATCTGCAATGTCCTGAAACAAAAAGAACACAACTCTTAGAGAACCATAACTGCACATTAAAATAAGGGAGAGCTTCGCTGTCATTTCCCATTGTACGGAACAGGGGGCCAGAACTTCGGCGCTGACAAAGAGCTGAAAAGAGCAAATAGTTTTGGTGGTTGGCCTTTTGGCATCAACTGGGAATATAATGGCAGATCGGCGAGGAGAGGAATTCTAAATATGCTCAAGTGACTGCAGCAGGGGTGTAAAAAATATCCCACTAATTGGTTTTTGGCCTGTGTGCTTGACAAGTAGAACCTCTGCGTTTAGAGAACACCTTATTGAATATGTTGATGATATTAATAAGAGCCAGAGAGCTGCTTCGAACCATGGCTGCTCGAAATCACACCGAAAAAGCAAGAGATTGTCAGAAATCCTTTTCTATTAGTTTACCACACAAGCTGGAGAATGGGAGGTGAGGAATGTGCTCTTCAGTGATGAGCCTAAGCTCTTGTGGAACAGCAACTATTTTAGACACGTAGGTTTCAATATTCTGACCTCAATCCAGTCAGACTCATGGGCCAGGTGACCATAATCAAGTTGTATGTCTGTCCTACAAAGCCAGCAGAGGATTTTTAAAATATTTCTAAACCGGGACTTTATGTTAGAACTGCAATCTCACGTAACTCACCTTCCTAGCATCTTCACCCACTGATCGCAGATAGTACTTTTCATCCTGAAAAGAACACAAGAAGAGAATTGTTTGGGGTTTTTTTAAGATAAGAATGACAAACACAAAGAGCCTGTATTTTCTCATTAATCTAACACAGGGCTTCATGAAATACAGTACAAATAAATTTACAAATTCAGCTACTTCGTTGTACTGCCTTTACTCTGCTGCTCCCTGCTGTTCACCTCCAGAAACAGGAAAAATGTGTTCACTGAGAACAGAAAAGTGGGGGGAGACTTGTCAACTGCTTCAGCATTGCTGTTACTGAACGGCTTCAGAGCAAATGCAGATTATAGTCTAAATTCTTCAGACGACTGACGCAGGAGGCTATTGCATTTGCCTTCAAAACTTCAAGCATCCCATGTAGCGTAAAGGGTGAAAAGCACATCTGCATTCAGAGCTGTCTGCTTCCTCATCACGCCCATCTGAAAACACCCCCATTTGAATACGGATGCGTGAAGGCAGCCACACGTTTTGCCACTCACAAATCACATTACAATAAATCCATATTTGCATTTTGTTAGCAGATGTAATCAAACCCTAGAATACCTTCGCGACATTGTCTTGCAAAACTCATGAACGATACAGTTGTTATTCTAAAGCAAGGCTTGATTTCTCCATTTTATGCTGGAATTTTTGCTCATGTAAGCAGTTTTTGGTAACAGAAACATGACCACTGAAGTTAACCACACTGTACGCATACAAAGCTATTTCCAAGAAAAATTATCTTCTCCCACATTTTTTCCCTTGGCTTCAAGCCACACAAAACGGTTAAACCTAAGATCAAGCCCTTTACTGGAGTAAGACTTTAAATTATAATTAATTACTTTTCCCTCAATATAGTGGCAAAATAACCAACAGAAGAACCTGTGACACTGAGGAAATTACCTCCGAAAGAAAGTACTCCTTGTGTTTGACTTCAGCTGCTCTTCGTACAAACGCATCAAAAGGCAGAGTTCTGAAACAGAAATATCTACATTTATACAATGAACCGGTGTGACAACACATGGTTTAAATGGCAGGTTTAAAATCACAAGCTCTCTTACCACACTGAGTATGACTGAGGATGCAATATGCTGCTTTTCGGGTTTTTTTTTTAACACGGTGCCTAATCAGCATTTGCAGTGGGTGTTTGAAGGGCCATACTGAGACAGAAATCCTATGCTTACAAACCTCTCTGCTTTAGTAAATGTTCACATGTCTATCCAAACAACACTGTATCATTTTTGGGCTTGTTCACTGTACATTTTTACACATCTGTAGAAAAGCTCAGCATCAAGAAAACTCCTGCAGGTGTTATATATGTTTTTATATATATGCATTTTCTGCTTTGAATTTGAAGATACCTATCTTCCTCGGTAGATCTATAACATTTATTTCAGTTACCTGATTTTTTTTTAAACATGTGCTACCTCAGCTGAGCAGAACACAGGAATATTGGTATTTTCAAGTGTTTCTTTACTGTTTTCCTTGAAGTTATTAAACACAACTTCAGAAGATTCAAAAAGAATCACTGCGCATTAGAGCCTGTCCCTCTGAAGTCAATAAAAGTGTTGTCTATTTATTTAAATAATGGGAGCTTCTCATAAGGATTACAGATTTTGGCATCAGTTGACAGCTGAATGGCAAACCAAGCACAAGTAGTAATACAACGTGCGTTCACTGTTACGAAAATTAATTCAATGTTATGTTCATTCAACTCACCATCTCATGTTAAGTGTCAGAGGATAATGAATATATTGCATGTAAATATCAAATTTCAGAGCAACCACCAAGGTTTGGATGAATGTATCCTCAAGCAAAGTTTTTTTGTGATCCTCTTATCCCTTCTACCAGAGTGTGACCTGCATCTGACAGCACACAGACCACTTCTCTAAACATTTTAGGCTTGGTTGTAAGAGCCAAATACAACCACCACTAAAGCCAATGGAAAAACAAACAGACAAACCAACCCCAAACCTCGGACTTGAGCTGAACTGTTAAATCTTGCCCATTTACATTTGCTGCTGAAGAAAGCGGGAGCACAGATCCACAACCGCTTAAACTGGTGCTGCCGCGGCCCTGCCCTTGCTGTCTGCTCTCATCAGCCCTTGTGCCAGGCCGGCGCTCATCTAACCCCACAGTGAACCTGCTTGCAAAGCTAAACCGGCAGAAAAACATTCCGATTTCTGCAGCACATCACGTGGCTGAATGAGTTCCAGAACGAACACAAAGCCAGGGCAGGAGCGTGCACTCGCAGCAGGACGGCAGCGCCGCTCACGTGCATCCGTTTACAGCCACGGAACCGAGCGCTAAGCTCTCAGCATTCCTGTTCCTCTAGTTCTAGTTATTCCCCCCTCGTGTTAGAATGAGGGGCTCACTGCAGAAAGGGCCAAAGCTTCCTGAATTTCAAGCGAAGCAGGTGTAAGTCCTAACAGGTATTCTAACGAGAAACAAAATAGAGTGGGGAAACGGAAAGACGGAGATAAGGCAAAGTCATTCAAGAACAACCTCATTTCAAAGACTCAAAGTTCATTATGCAGGGAGCAGGTTATAGCATGACTATTAGGTGTTTTTTCCCCCTAAACAACAGGTTTGTTGCTTTTTTACACCTACAGCATGTGTTGCTGCCTTCCTAAAACTCTAATAGACTGAACACATCTTGTTCTCACTTAGGGAAAACAAACAACGACCAAAATGAATGCTTTTACCCTTGAAGAACAATGCCATGACTGAGACTGGATGAACTCCGAATAAATGTTTTGGCAGCTACGTGAGAGAAACTTCAGAGGAGACCAAGAGTTTATGGGACCCACATCAGGATTAAAGAGCTGGTGAAACGTGTGATATCCAGTTGTCTGAGCATCCTGAGAACTGCACAGGCTGACTCTGAAAGGAGCTCGGTTTTAATTAGTACCTCTCTGGAGTGCAATGGCGTGCCTGACGCATGCCAGCACTTAGAGAAGTTCAGACACACGGTGAGCCCAAAACTAGCACTATTCAGCAACATGGAAAACACACCAGACGATGAGAATAAAATAGCGTATCATCTGGTATCAAGGGTGGTTTTGTTTTGTTTTTTTATTAACACCAGCAAATGCCAGGCTCGAATTTCCTACAAGAGTGCTCTGTGAAAAATAGAACACTTCTTCATGCCGCCACTTCTAAGGCCCCTTTTGGCTCCTCCTTTCGCCCTTGTGGTATTTATTCAGGGTGCTGAGATATTTGTGGAATTAAAATAAGAGGGGGAAATCAAGGACAGCACTTTGGTACATTGCTTAAACTTTTCACAAAGTATCTTCATATTCTCACCCTCAGCTTCAAACAGGTGCACTGTATGTCTGAACGTTACAAGCAAACAACATGAAATACAAGAGGCCTTGGGATGAAGTACCTATACACAAAGTTCTTACTGAGGAAATCCATCTGTGGCACCGCAGAGACATGAATCTTTACTTCTTTAGATCCTTCGGCTTGGCTCAAGTAATCTACTGTCCACTTGGTCGTGCAGGTGCCCAGTTCCATTCCTTTCAGCACTACCGGCTTTCTCTAAGGAATTAAAATAAAATAAAATAAAATAAAATCAAATCAAATCAAATCAACAGTGAAATGATCATAGCATCCAGTGGGAAAAAAAGAAACAAAACAGAACAAAAAAACAAATAACAAACCAAACAAAAAAAACCACAATAGATTTAGCTTTTTCAAACTAAGTACAGGCAAACAAGTCAGTTGAGTATCAGGACCCACCACACAAAGTCATAGAATCATTTCGGTTGGAAAAGCCCCTCAAGATCACGGAGTCCAACCATAACCCAACCCCAGCACTGCCCCACGTCCTGAGAACCTCATCTCCGTCTGTCCAACCCCTCCAGGGATGGCGACTCCAGCACTGCCCTGGGCAGCCTGTTCNCCAGCTCCGTTCCCTCCTCTCAACCCGCTCCGATTCCCGACCCCAGACTCGCGGTCCGGCCTCCGCGGTGCCCAGCGCAGGGTCACGGCTGTTCTGTCCGCAGCGGCTCGCAGTGAACCGTACCCGCGGGTAGATGTCCCTGAGGAACCGCTCCCGGGTCACCCCCTCCACCCGCTGCACCGCCACCGCCGCCATGGCCGCTTCCGCCCGCGTCCGCCGCTCCCCCGGAAAGCGGCGCCAGCAGCAGGAACGTTCCCCCCGCTGCCGCCGGCGCGGCCGGGGACAAGCGGGTCCCTCCCTCCTCCCGCCGGTGCCTGCGCGCTGCTCGGAGCCGGCGCTATCCCAACCGCCGGTCCCCCGCACCTCCGGGGTCCGCCCGGCCGCGGGGGAACCAGCAGCGGCGGCTCCGTTTCCCGCCGGACGGAGCGGGCGGCGCGGAACACGCACCGCGCGTGCCATGGCGCTGCGCGCGGCCCGCGCCCGCT
>VWYH01001147.1:722486-742212 GCA_013399365.1 Pampusana beccarii | reverse complement strand
GCCGCAGCCCCGGCGCTGCCCCCGGCCCGGCCCCGCTGCACCGGCACCGGTACCGGCACCGGCGGGCACGGCCCGGAGCGAGAGGGGCCGCGGCGGCGAGTGCTGGTGGTGCGGGTCACCAGCCCCCTCGCCTGGCTCCGCACCCGCTTCTATTACCTGCTCATCCGGCTCTACTTCGACCAGGAGTTCAGCGTCGAGGAGTTCACCAGGGGCGCCAAGCAGGTGCGGGACGGGCGGCGGGGGGAGCAGCTCCGGGGACACCGTAGTGCGGCCTTGGTGGGCTGAAAGGGGCCCGTGAGAAACATGGGGGCAGATGATGGAGGGAGTGGAGCATCTGCCGTGTGAGGAAAGGCTGGGGGAGCTGGGGCTCTGGAGCTTGGAGAAGAGGAGACTGAGGGGTGACCNGGGGGGATTGCACTGGATGAGCTTTCCAGGTCCCTTCCAACCCCTGACATTCTGGGATTCTGTAAAGAAGGGAGATTCAGGCCGGACATGGGGAAGAAATTGGTGAGAGCCTGGTCCAGGTTGGGCAGAGAGGTGGTGGATGAACCATCCCTGGAGACATCCCAGGCCAGGCTGGACGGGGCTCTGAGCAACCTGAGCTGGTGAAGATGTCCCTGCTCATGGCAGGGGGGGCACTGGGGGGGCTTTGAAGTTCCCTTCCCACCCAAACTGTTTTTTTTTTCACTTGCTGTAGAGTCCTAAACACTCTGTCAGCATTTCACAAGTGCCCTGTTTGAATATGTACAGATGTTACTGTATGAAAATGCACCTGTGAAATTGAGGGGAAAAGAGCTGTTGAGTTTCCTGAAGTTTAGAGACTGAATGGGATTTAGAAAGAAATTTTATAAACTGGAGCTTCTGTTTTGACCCAAACCAGATGAGCTCGGAAGCGGGCAGCGGAAAAAAATATTTACAGGGAAAGACACAGAGTGTTTGAATTCTCATAAAGAGAGTAAAATCAACTTATATGGATTTTTGTAATGCTTTTTTTTACTAAGTTATGCATTCATTTGCCTTTTGTCAAAAGGTTCAATGCTAAAATGAGATGCTGAAAAGAAAACTTAGATTTTTATTTGCTCACTAAATCACTTTTTTAGTGCTGGAGAGGTTCCATTTCAGTGGTGATATACTCTGCAAACGGTGAAATCTTTAATCATGGAATATTTAGATAGCTTGTCACATAATGATGGATTTGTCCGGAAAATAAGCCAACCTAGTCTTATTTGTTCATGTATTTCTCTCTCTTTTTTTTTTTTTTGGTAGGCCTTTTCTGTGGTTTCGAAGCTCCTATCTCAGCGTAAACTGGACCTGCTGGATGAACTTGTATCAGCAGAGGTAAGTGCTTTCCCCCTCTTATTCTCACCATTGATTTTCCCATTATGAAGTAACAGGTTTCCAACGTGTCATTATCTACAAATACTGTCAGTTTTGTTGAACTTGGGAAAAACAGCACGATAAGGAACAGGGCACTTGTTTGCCCTGCAGCTTTTTGATGTTCGCTTTCAAAAACTTGATTTGCTACTTCAATTTCCTAATGAAAAGCTCATGAAAACAGTTTTTGTGAATGCAGGTACTCCAGGTGCTGAAGGAAAAGCTTTCTTTGCTCCCCGAGAACCACAGGGACGCTTTAGCCGCCGACATTGACGCCATAATGTACACAACGGAGGGAGATGTTCGCATTTACTATGATGATGATGGTATGTTTGGAATTCCAAAACATTTCAGCAATGGGCAGTCTTGCATTCTGCTTAGAAATGTGGTTTTGAGTACTGTTTCTCTCCTTCCTTGTTCTTCTGTTTATAGTTCGTCTGTGTATAATTCCCTGATTTCCTTTTAAACCAGAAACTGAGAGATTATTGTTAGTAAGACTTTGTACTGTTTTGACTTCTGTTTAGGTCTTGCTCATTCCTCTTCTTTTGGAATTTCAGCTTTTAACATTATTATTATTCCCCAGAGATCTCAAACCACTCAAAAACTATTATTCTACTATATGCAGAAAGCTGTTACTTCAGCAATAAAAATATACGTTCCAAGAAGAATAGTGAAGGCTAGATAATGAGATGAATTTTGCTGTTTTCATTTCTATTCTGTTTTTGTGGAATACATTTTGTTCTAGGACTTCTTGATTAAGTGATGAGCTTGAACAAGTTTTGTTTAAATATCAGCATCATGTGCTCCATTCACTATCAGACACAGTTGCGATGGTTTATAATCTAACCATGGGTCTTTGAATGAGCATTTCAAATTGTCAGCCCCAGTGAGCTTTTCTCCTGTTTAGTGACATAGGGAGGTGCTTTTTTCTCTTTAACTTGCTCCTGATCTTCAGCTACTCTACATACTTTTGTGTAATATCAATAGTTGGCTTTGGGCCTTGTGATAACCAAGTTTTCTTCGTATGGTCTGATTATGCACAGTGTCTAATCACACTCATGGTGAAATACCTAATCTGTACTTGTGGTGCAGCGCAAATTGAGCCCATCTTTTTGAAACACCCTGGACATATCTTTCTACAGAATGTATTTTTCTGTTGCTAAACAGCATCAATATGGCTTTAAATAGCTTTATTGTTCATTATTCTATCACGTGTTCTTTATGGCTTAAGTCAGCTGCCCTTCCAGGGTCTCACTAGAATATAAGCTAGATAGCGAATAGGAGTATTTGACCTCTGAGATTCACCTTATGCTTTGATTTCTTTCCAACAGGAAGAAAATTTGTTAGTATCCTGATGCGTTTCTGGTACCTGAACAACGCTAACCTACCTGATGAAGTCCCAGGTGAAACCAAAGTTTTCCAGATTGTGTTTGGGGATGAAAGCATGAAAGAAAAAAGACATCTTTTAACAGCAAACTATGAGTAAGTTTGTCTTTTTTGTGTGTGTGTGTCCATGTACGTGGGTTAGCTGTGTGGAGAGCAGTTTGGGAACTGAAAGCATTCACTCTGTGTCAGTGCAGAACTCGGTAGGTTTTAATTTACCTCGATTCTAATCTAAGTTACTTCTCATCCAAGCGTGACCTGGTGTTTAAAAGATTCAAACGACTCCGATCCAAGCCCTCAAAGCACACGTTAGTAAGATGGGTTTTCACAGAAATGCTTGTAAATAGTGTCTATATTAGTGCAGTGATCTCGGAGCAGTGCAGAAACATCTGCACGGTTGGCAAAATGTGCTGGAAATGACATTCTCAGAAGCTGGAAATAGTGAGGGTTTTTGTGAGAGAAATGCAGTGTAGTCAATGACTTCTGCACCCGTGTTTGAAATGAGGAGACTCTGGGGTCTAGAGGAGCAGGAGCTCTGAAATAAAGGAAACATTCTGAGGACACCAGTGCTTTTTGCTGGAATGAATTTTTGTGGATCCCTCCCTTAGCCCAATTCTGCATGTTTTTTCGAGTTGGATGCTTCTGAGGCTTCATTAACCTCAAGAACCTCCCCTGAAAGCCTTAAATATCTGTTCCTAATCCCCAGCAGGGAGATCTTTGCAAGGGTGCATTCCTTCTGCTATTTACAGTGCTAACCTAAACCCAGATGGTTAAAGATGCTACAGGCCTTGGAAGCTTAGTATTGTAGTTATTGGTATTATTAGTATTTGGGTGCTGGAGAAGACGGTTTCCAGGGGTGAATTTGCAGGTAACTGCAGAGCGATGGGGTTATTTATATTGTTATTTATACTGCTTTTGTCCACAATATGCAGGTTACTCGGGAGCACGAATATTCAGCTTGAAGCTCAGACTGGTGTTTAGATGACAAGCAGTCAGAACTAAAGTGCTCAGGGAGGAGGGCATTGATGACAATGCAAGGAAGATTCTTTGAAAATAAGGATGGACATTTTCATTTGACTAACAACTGTGGAATTTTCTTTCAGGGAGATTCAGCACTGTTAGCTTGATTTTTTTGATGTATTTCTGAAAATATAATACTTTTTAAAGTATAGTTCAGTAAAAATGGCAATTCTCAGGTAGAACGCGTAGCGTGATTTGCTTTTACAATGCAGTTACATCATGCCATTGAATTAAACCCTTTGTTTAGAGATGAAGATCTGCCACGCAGCGATGTCCATAGTTACTACTATAAAAAACAAGTGGTCTCCTGATATCAAGGTCTTTACTTTCACTGCCTGAGCCTGTCTGGGGGATCTAAACCCAAACCCTCAGACATCAGTGTTCTTTGTTTCTTACTGAATTAATTTAGACCTTCTGTTTGGGGGCATAAGCATCAGAGTCAAAGGAGCTTTAACAGGAATAACTTGGAAGTAAAATACTTCTTCATGATTTCTTGTTGTTGTTAGTAGCTCTTTAAGGATCAAATAAATTTTAACAACTCTTCACTTACTGTCTTTCCTTTTCCAGGTTCCAAAGGGAATTTACAGAAGGAGCAAAACCAGACTGGACAATTACACGAATTGAACATCCGAGGCTATTAGAATAAAGGCCTTCTAGTCTTTTTATGTACCATTGTAAATGTTCTGATGTAACAAATATCAGGGTCTCTTTTGTGTCTCTTTTTTTCCCTTCCTGCCTTCTCCTCTACAAGAGGGATGAATTTTGTATATCTGATTTCCCAGAACTGTTTCTGAAACTCACACTGTGCTGCAGCATGGCAATAAAGCCTTTTCCCTGGAACAGGCTAGGACAAGTTTAATTAGTACTAATTAAGGCATTTACATGTCGCGGTTTCACACAGGCCACTATTACGGCTGTGTCGACTTCTTCGATTCTGAGAAGAAATGGTACAACTTGTAGAAAACAACACTTGGATGGCTGGTGGCCCTTCTGAGTTATTTTCATACGTTTATTTTTTCCCTAGGGACTGTACAATATATAACTGAATAATATGCAAGACGAGAGAGAGGTAGATGGGCTTCTTAGATTGTGTAGCCTCAGCAGTTCACTTTGAGGTAAACTTGCTTTTGAATACATTTGAGATTAGGAAATGTAGAGCCATTACGAGTATTTGGTACAGGATTTGAGTAAGGAAAAATTTAAGAGAGGACCTGACAGTGAAACTCAATTAAGGCCTCTTTTTGAAATGCTTGTTGAAGAAGTGAGCAAATAATTAGAATTAGATGTTGCAATAGAACAATTTCCCAGTCCTCAGATTATTTCTGGAACATGAGATCCCTGGTGTAAGTAGCTTGAGATTTTTATATGGAGATCAACACATCATCATACCAGGGTTTTTTAATCCGATATTTCAACTTTAAAGTTAACTTTCTACCCAAGTGCGTTGTAGAGATTCATGCAGTGTTTTTGAAAGTGTAAAATAAATATAATTACTGTGATTCACAGTAGTTGTGATTGAAAAGTAAATTACATTTTCTGTAGTTCAGCTGTTTTGATGCAGTGATTTAATGAGGAGAATGTTTAAAGCTTATCAACAAGTTTTTATGTCAAACCTTGGCAAAATAATGATTATATTTTGCTCTGCAGCGGCCTGCCCTTATAATGGAGAATTTGTGATTTGTCCTCTGGGCAAAGTTCAGTGGTGACACAAAGCCCTGTCTTCTGGGGAGGAACAAGATTCTGTATTTAAAATAAGATTTATTTTTTTTTTGCTTTCTTCGCTATAAAATTGTGTCTTGATATAAACATCCTCCAAAGTGATGATAACACAGTTTTGCTTTAAAAAAAAAAGATATCAGTGGAAATTTACATGCACTATTTTGTTCTTTTGAAGTTGTGTTTGTCTTGTCAGTTGGAGGGCCTGGGGTGGCTATTGGATGCCTGGGTTTTTTTTTTCCCTCTAAATTTTAAAAATTATCCCTGAGACTGCAAACCTCCATCAGATGCAGAGACCCATGGCTTTATTGCACCAAAAATAAATCAGAAAGGCACATAAATTACTAAGCTTACTGTACTGAAAAGTGGTTTGCTTTCACAGTGGATAAACATGGTGTAATTAAACTGGATTTCCAGTCTAATATTGGCTTCAGAAGCAAACTCTACCACCCCACTCCCCCCAGAAAAACCCACAAAACAAATGCACACCCAACTTGGAAGGAGCGGACCGATGTGCATCTTCAAGAAGAGGAGGTTGATGTTTACAGGAAGCTTTGCCTCCTTTTTACCTGCCACCCTTAAATTCTGTGCCATTCTCCAAGCTAGCTCCTAATAAATACATTTCTATATACTATAAAGGTGGTCCCAAATTCTCATGGCAAAAAGGATGAGTAAAGGGTTAAGTTTGCTTCATCCTGATCTCAGGCTTAAAGACAAAGCTGGAGGAGAGTATTGTCTTGTAATTCGAAGATTTCCAGTGCTGCCATTCAAACACTTTAAAAATCGTAAGACTAATTTAAGTGCTACTGAATTTAAAAGAGGAGGTGTTTCATTAGAAGAGTCTTCATGTTTTAGGGGTAACGATGGTGAACAGGGAACGCTAGAACGAAGTGGGGATCTCTGTGTCACACCACGCTAGTGCTCCCACATTCTCTTGCTGATTTGTCTCAGACATTGCCTTAGAAATCACAGCTTGTAAGGTTCAGATGTGTTTTATTTCCCTCCCATCTCCTTGCCTGGCTTCCATTTTTGTAGCTGTAAATCAGGGGAATAACGACAGTTGTAATATGGTGTACAGCCTGTTAATCCCCATACATACCTGTCTAAAACATTTGCAGTTTTAACCTGAAAACTTCTTCATTCAAACCCCAGTAAGTCTTGAAAACAACGTTACCAGGTTCGGTAGCGATTTTTAGGGTAGAATTCGTAACTCTATTAGCAATGCTGATATTTCCGATTCGTGTTGCACAGAACATTGGGGTCACGAGGTGCCTGGAGTGGGGATGGAGACGCAAAGTACCACATTCTTATTCTTTCCTCCTGGGTGAAACCGTGTTTCTTCACGTGGAGTTTGGGAAGCCTTTATTTGTTTATTTGTTCATGCAAAACTGTGGTCGTGTTTGCTAATTAGTGACAGTGCTTGACGGAGAACATCTGCTTGGCACAATTTCAGTGCGCGTGGCTAAATCTCGACGGGCGCTAATTAGACGTGGCCGACAAAAGCCCCGTTAATTTGCACAGCCCGCTCACCAGCAGATGGCCTTGGTCACCAAGTGTTGCGGCTGGGGAGTGACTGGCGCTAACTGAGCGTAAGAGAGTAAATGATAAAGTGGCAGAGGCGTTGGTTCTCATTTAAGTGCTACTTAGATCATTTAAACTTGTCTTGTTAAAGAGTCTTGATATTCTTACTGGCTTTCGTTGGATCAAGGTAGTGTCTTGTGTTCTCTGCGGTGCCTACTCATTTTAAAAGCGCAATTTATCAGTGTTCTTACTAGGGGAAAGATGAGCTGCACGAGTGAATTCACACAGTGTCTGACAGTAGCAAACCTTAACTTTGTATTTGTATTTTAAAGTATGTTTATCGTGTCGATTGTGGTTTCTTTCCCTCCTGTCCCAGCATTGTCTGATTAATTTGGGGGCCACATTCAACTTTCTCCAGTTTTTGAGGCATGTTCAAACTTGATCTTACCTCGATTTAACCTTCGCTTCAGGTTGTATTTCACAGAATCCCAGAATGTCAGGGGTTGGAAGGGACCTGGAAAGCTCATCCAGTGCAATCCCCCCGGAGCAGGAACACCCAGATGAGGTTACACAGAAGGTGTCCAGGCAGGTTTGAATGGCTGCACAGAAGGAGACTCCACAACCTCCCTGGGCAGCCTGGGCCAGGCTCTGGCACCCTCACCATGAACAAGTTTCTTCTCATATTTAAGTGGAACCTCCTGTGTTCCAGTTTGCACTCATTGCCCCTTGTCCTGTCACTGGTTGTCACCGAGAAGAGCCTGGCTCCATCCTCCTGACACTCACCCTTTCCATATTTATATTATATTTATTATATCATTTAGTTAATTATTTTCAGATCTTGTGCCTGGAAAGCTGTTTAGTCGCCGAAGTCGTGCTGTTTGTCACAGTAGCCATCATACCCCTCCAAAACTTCACAAGTCCTGTGCTGCCCTGTCTAGTCCTGTGGTGCGGATGAACTTTTCTGGCTGCAGGAGGGAGCCATTGAGGCTCCTCACGGGCTGCAGGCACCTGCTGGCTCCCAGATGAGGTGAGGTGGAGCACAAGTGTGTGTAACTGGAGGTGTTTCCAGTTCATCCTTCCCTCACGCGGCGATGGGATGGTCTCTGAGCTCTGGACCGTGCCCTCGGCTGTTAGAAATGCGAGTGTTGCTGACGTAGCGGTGCTTTTGTTCTCCTCAGGGAAAGGCACCTGGGCCAGAGGGAGTTGCACAGTGAGCGCTGACCGCGAGAAGTCATGGGGGTTTGCCTCCTTCATCTTTTGCCTTTTTTTATTTTCCATTTTTTTATGTGCGATTCTTTGGGGATTTTACAGTCCTGCCAAACAGGGCTGGAGTTTGAGTACAACACCCGCAGCGCTGCTGGAAGTGGCCCCTTTGGCACAGCTCTGTCTCAAGTGTATGTTGTTTGAATTCAGTGACGTACGCCTTTCCTAGCGTAAAGTCTTATTTTAAGTTGATGGGAAAACTCGTGGTTGTTAATGAGAGCAGACTGAACGCAGCTTTTTTGTTGTCTTTGTGATGATTCTGTTAGCAATGGAGATGAGCTAAAATCAGACATGCTGTAGTTTCTCCTGTGTGTCATTTCCTCCTTGCTCTGTTGCGACAGAAGACGACGTGATAGTGAATTGGGTGCTGGGGTACTCGGGATCTATAAAATGAGGGAAAGGAGAAGGGCGAGCAAAGCAAAGCGCACGTGTGAGGAAGGTCAGATCACGGTGGTGTCAGGCTGTTAGGAGAGGATTGTCCACATGGACAAGTCTGCTTTTTTATGGTGTCGGAAATCTTCTCTCCCCTATTTTCTACTGTTGTGCCTGGCAGAGATGGCATTTCACCAAGGATGCAGCCCTTTGCCTCGAGGACCTGGGAGAACCGATGAATATAAATTTATAATCTTTTAATATAATATCTATTATCTAAAACATACGTATTTATATACTATAAATGTTTATAATTTTTATAAACCATAAATAACGGTTTGGGAGATTTTTACGTATACTTTCAGAAGGAACAGTGTTGAGAGGCTGCAGTGTAAAGAGCAAGCTAGTGAAAATGAATTTGCGTAGTCGGTAACTTGTGTCATGCGAGGCATCGACCCTTAAACAGGTGAACATCTAATCACTGCTGGCTTGATTGGGGTGGAAATGAAGTAACGAAGAGATCTGCCTTGGATGGGCAGCTGCCTGAAATGGATTTTGAAAGGATTAGATTAGATATGCGGTGTTGCTGGGATGCTTCTTAGCTGGTTTGCTGGGCTTTGTGGTTCGCGAGAGCTGTTGTGGGGAGTTCTGAATCGCTTTCTCATCTCCCTTTAAAAATTCTTGTTTGCATTCACCGCAGGCCGCCTGTTTTAGTATTCTTCTCTATTTCTCCCTAGTGGATGATATTTCCTGTTTTCTTTGTGAACAGCACCATATGTAATTGTTTTACCATTCTTGCTTTCTTCCTGAATGATCTGGGAGCTATTTCGGAGCTCTTATCCAGATATCCATCCCTCCCCAAGCGTGCCAGCTCTCCGTGTTCCCAGGTTAGTCCTGAACAAGACTGGGTTGCAATCCACACGTGCGCTTCCACATATTCCCCTTTTCCTCACCCACACCTTTGCAGTTCATCTAGATATGTGGTCTTTGTGAGTTTTGGTTGGGTTGTTGGTTTTTTGGTTGGTTTGGTTGTTTTTTTGCCAAATGCTGCATCCAACATAATATTTCATAAAGTAAATCACTGATTAAATTTGTAAATTCTGTCATCAGGGCCGTGAATATCTGAGGTGCTTCCTGCTTCATATTCACAGGGCTGAGGTTGCGCATAATTAAAATCCTGTCATTTCAGCATGAATTATTTTATTGAGTCGTATTTTATTCGCATTCCCTTTCTCATGCAAGGTTCTCTGGTATGCATCAAACACGTGCACATTAGTTCTACTGTCTGCTGCAGCAGCTTAACTTAGATTAATTTCTTATGCTCCTTAGTTTGTGGAACAGCTCTGGTTTTCGTTTTTGCCTCTGTGATTTCCACACTTTCTTGTCTTCTGTCTGTGTGTTTTGTGGGGTTTTTTTCCCCCACCGCTAGAAACTGGCCAGAAGGATTATATTTTCAGTGCATATTTGAATGTCTGGCCCTAAATGCAGATCAAAGATCCTAAATAGGAAACACTCTGTTGAGAGGATTTAAATGTAGCATGTTTATTCCCACTTGTTTAAATAGCTTTTTTATAATTTCCGTCACGTTATTCTCAATGCCTTCTTCCATCCTAGTATTCTTAATGGTGATTTCCACCAATGCAGACAAGAGCAGCGCCAACTAAATGTGGAAGAAAAGTCGCTTTGGGAATACAGGAGTATTGACCCTGAGAAGAGAGAAGGATTTGAAATGCTTCCCATTTTGTTTTGTCTTCCCAGGCGTAGCGGACCGTGGGTGTGGAATTTCTTGAGACAGCGTGCGAGCTGCTGCGTGACGAATGTCGTACTGGGGTGGATCTGCCCGAATTCTGAAAGCATGCACTGTGAGCTCTGTGTGGGCATCCTTAGGCAGATTTTAAAGCAAAAGGCACCAGGGGAATTCCCCGTGTGGCATAAGGCAGAAACACTTCGGAGGGGTCACAGGGCATACATAAATACATGACATGCAGGCAAAATAATCCTGGTGTTTAAAGTATTTTTTCCATTTCGTTCACCTTCCTTGTGCTTAGTTCTCAGGTGTAATGAAATTCCTAAACAACGACTGTCCACTCTGCGTACTCCACCGCTTCCTATCTTCGTGGCTCTGTGGCTGTTTAACCAGCTCACAACCAGGGTTTAACCATGCGTGCCATGTGCTGACCCCTCGGTGTGTTTGTCGTGAGGGTACGGTACAGAAACCTAAGGTTTTGAAGGATGGCTCTGTTTTCACAAAGGCCTGAGTACCCAGGGCTTTTCAGTGACTTAGTGACAACTCAAGACATATTCAGTCTTATAAATGGCTCCTTTTGGGGCTTCAGGATGGGCCGGGGTTCACGGAGGAGCCTGGGCATTCCATCGTGTAAGTGCTGCTGAGCGCACTAGCGCCAGTCCTACCAAATATTCTGTACAAGTACCACACATTGCGTAGTTATGCTTTTTAAGTTTTATGGATTCCTAGGAATTTTCATTTGTGGGTTTTTGGTTTTGGTTGGTTGTGAGTTGTTTTTTTCTGGTGAGAATTATGACCAGAGTGCCTGTCACATTACAGACGTTATTGTTCCAGTTTTACATTCCTTTTCTAAAGTTGAGCCTCAGTTTCCCAGGTTGATAAGTTTTCTTGATAACTACTCAGAGCAGGTTCTCGACCTTTACTGTGCACGTTGCTTTGTCACAGAGCAGGAGCAATGCCTTTCCTTGCTGAGCGCCGTCCAAAGCCCGGCTTTGTGTGAAACCAGACCCGGTCTGCCCTAGCGTGGGTTGGAGCAGTGGAATATCCTCCGTGGTGTTACGGGTGGACTGGCTGCCCACAGCAGCTCTCTGCTGCTTTTCTCTCCGCAAATCCTGATGTCTGTGCTTCGGATACTTCCCCGACCTATATACCAGACTAAAGCTTCCTGTTCTAATATTGATTTAAGACTTGAGTATCAGCAGCTTATTTTTCTACATTGTAATTCTCTTTCCTATTTAGTGGTCCGCTGGGATACGCAGAGGGCCAAAGTCCGACCTTCCTGGCAGTCAAGATGAGGCTGGGGGGAAAGGCATGTGCGGAACATTGATGAGAAGAGGCAGAGCTTGAATTACAGCGCAACACGTAGAGGATTTTGGTTCAGCAATCCCATTGCCTGCTGTACTACTTGCCAAAACAGAAGCAGCACAGCTCTCGCTCTCTTGCAAGCCCTCTCCTGTATTCGTCAGCTTACCTTAAAGCTTCTGACCCAGGCTCCTCATGAACCGTTCCCGAAACACTAGAAAGGAAAGTAGGAGTTAATTCCTGCTTCGTGTAGCTCTCTGATTAACAGCTCTGCCTCTTAGAGAAAAGACAAAACAGCCAGTGGTGATAAAAACTAGAGCAGGCTCTCAAAGGAGTACAGACTGCTCAGAAGCCATTGCACTCTTTGCTCAGATACCAGCCTGCTCCAGCAATCATGAGCTTTTGTGGAAGTGTGAGACACCATTTGTTAATACACTATGTACATTAGCAGCCCTGCAACGCTGAGTTGCAGGGTTGCGCTGGTTCTTGCTTGCGGAGCCGCGTCTGTGCGGTTGAACCGGTGCTTGGGCAGCACGCTGTCCCCAAATTAATCTGGTTACATCAGACCATCATCTGCAGAGTTGCTGGCATCCTGGCGTTACGTACTAATCTTTCCCCTTAGTTTTTGTCAGCATTCTGATCCAGCACTGCTGACTGCAAGCAATGATGGTAGTGGCTCAATATCTGTAAAACAAACTAAATTCTGAGATCTGGCTGCTTTGGGTTGGGTTTGTTATGGCTCTCTGAGCTTGTACGCTCTTTAAAGGCATATTTATTTGAAGCTTTTCTCTGTGACGTTGAAGACCGGGAGCGTGTATCTTCCAGTGCCACTGAGGCATGGAAATAGGGTTTAGGATCCACGTGAAGCATGATAGCAATCACCAGAGCCATAATGGTGCTTACTCATGTTTGCAGGTGGAGATGATGCACGAGCTGGCTGACCGACCCTGCCTGTGGAAACAAGAAAGGCCCTTAGATCTTGTTCATCTGTGCGTCGGCGTTCGAGATTCTCTTTTGCTTTTCATAAATGTACCCGCTTTAAGGAGGTGGTGGCGTGCTTGTCCAGGCTGCGCATCGTAAGTCAGAGCCATCTAAATTGCAGTTCTGCCAGCTGCTGTCTCCCGAGGCTCAAACCTTTCCACCTTTTCTGGTTAAGGGAGATTTTAAAGTAATATAAGCAGTTTACCCTGTGTGCTTTCTTCAGTCCTATTTAGGAAGGGAAAGCAATTTCTAATCCTCCCAACCCAGGAGAATTCGAAAGCAGCGGGAACACTGACAGTCTCTCACTATTCCCCTTCAATATATATTTTATATATAACTGTTAAGAAAATTCCCCGCTGCTTACTAAAACTACATCTTCCGTAAGGCCAGAATTCATAATAGTCCCTTGGGTATAAGCAACATCAGCACCCAAAAGTTACTTTTTCTGGTAGGAAGCTCAGAGTGCAGGAGGATGTTCTTTTATGGCAAATGGCTCCTCAAAATGTTTGATGTATGTGCACATGAAGAAAAAAAAAAAGGCGGGGAGAGGGGTGCCTTTGTATTTAAATTAGCCAATTTGTATTTAAATTACCCAGTTTGCATTCCCCTATCTAGAATATTCTAGACAGTTTTTGTAATCAGCAGAGAATTTACTTCTCACTCTACAAAATTAGGCCACGCGATGAAACTGGATCACGTTTTTTTCAACGAACAGAAAACCTTCTTGAGCAGTTTAGTCCCTGCCCTAGAATAAAACCTGTATAGTTCACCTCTGCTCACGTGTGCGTATACACTTAGATCTGTGGAAGGCTGGAGGAATTAACAAGGATTCTGAAGTAATATAGGGAATTTTAAAAAAATAAATTGCTAACTCTCAGCTTGCCTGTTACCTGGAATTTGGTACCGCTTCTAGAGATTTGACTGAAAGACGCAGGCCCCAAAATGAAAAATGGATTATTTGGGATGGCTTAAGGTAACTGGGGTCAAATTATTAAGAATGTTATTACCAGTTAATGTGATGGAAGGGGTTACCTTGATGACTGTAGGGCTGTGCTCCTGGCTGCCTGAATAAGTAAATGTACCTATGTGGAGGTCCTTGTGTCACTGGTTTAATTACAGTTGAACTTGCAGTTGGTAAATCTCTTTGTCTCTCTCTTCAAAAGCCATCTTACTGTCTTATATTTATTCCTTAAAAAAAAAAAATAAAAGCTCTTTTTTTTTTTCTCTTAATTTCTACAAGACAGACACAGGGTTTTTTTTTCTGGCCCCTAATTTTAGCGTTATCCATTTAAGATGCTCATGGGGAGGATGTTGCAGAGAAACCCTGGATGGAAGCATTGGTTTGAAGCTCTGGGCCAGGCGCAGTCCTGGGGTTTGCAATGGGAAGTTTCAAGCTATGCCAGACCCACACTCTCTTCTTATTCCTACCAGCTTGGTTTGTGGTAAACTGGGTCAGAACAGCCATGCTGTGCCTCTCCTCCCTGCTCTTCACACGGTGAGGCAGCAGAGGCAAGGAATGGACTATTTTTTGCATGATTCTCCCAAATGACTCCCTGTAATTAGACCGCGTTGGCTCGGGCTGAAGGAGAAAGAGAAAGCCAGTTTTGGAAAGTTTTTATTGTTTCTGTACGGATAGCATGTGTTTTTCCTTAGCATCACGTTTCCATTCTGTGAGCCTGCATGCCCTAACTTAGCAGAGTGCTCGTGCGGCCTATAAGATGCTCCCTGATGGCAGCGTTTACTCACTCCTGCTTCCTTCCAGGGAAATCAATTCCCTTTTTAGTAAGCATTATTCCTGGAGCTGGAAGTACTGGGGGAAAGGAGTTTGTGGGTGAGGCCTTTAATATTCCCTGAATCTGCAAAATCCCTTTGTACCACGTGTGTAAAAGATGGCAATTGTGTTCTTGCTCAGAAGGGCACACTGGAAAATACCTCGGAAATGTGAGACCTGGCAGTGGAGCACCGTGGTATTTGCCCTTCATAATGTCATGATGGATTGCACATTATGATGATGCAAAGCCGAAGTCTATTTTTCTGCCAAGGCTTTTCCCTAAACTAATTTTTTTGTTGTTCCCAGTACAAGCAATTGCTATGAATGCTGCACAGTCACCCGTCACTTCAGACTGAGGGGCGTGATTGTCCGTGGTTCTCAACATGAACGATGATGCCAATGTCGTGAACTGTCCAATGCTAACTTCTTTTGTTCGTTTGCTTGCATTGGGAGCTGAGTGAAGTTAATTTCCATAGTAAAACATCGATTTGAATCAGGCAGAGGGCACCAATCACCATCTTCAACTTCAGATTTCAAAAATATCTAACTCTGGATGAATGGATGTGCACATGACTCTTTCATTACTTTGTATTAAAATTCAGGTGGTTTTAATTTAGACCAAAATAAGCTTCGCTGTACCTTAGAGATAACTTTAGCCTTGTGCATTTGTGGAATTAGCCTGTAGCTAATTCATGCTGATGCTAGGAAAAGGTATGCAAGCACTGAAGTAGCTTAACCAAAAATAGGTAGCATAGCTTGCTGGTTTGATAACCACCATCCTTTTCCACCACGGTGAAGAATCATCTTATGAACCTTTGATGTTTGATGGTCACGATGTCAAAAGCCTCGCGGCGTAAGTAAAGCAGATGACTTAACTTTCTTGTAGCGTTTTTTCACTTATCAGCATACACTTATTATAGAGGAAAAATGTAACTTGGATGATATTTTAAAGTTTATCTCTGTATGCTTATCTCTGCTGATCAGTGTGTGAAAATTAAGAAGGCAGTGAAAGGAAGGGAAGTTGGTTCATTGTTCTCTTTCCACACCAGCCACTTTGAAGTTCTTTATGTTGCTTCCATTACATGAAGCTGTCGATACCCAGAAAACAGAAGCACAATCATCTGCTTTATTGAATGACCTGTCACAGATGACAGATAATTGTTAGTGGTCTTGTTACCACGAACTAAATGGTTTTGTACCTGAGCGATGGTGATAATTTATGTATAGAAGACATATTTAATTCAGAGAAAATTAATTTTAAAAAAATCTGCATTTTTTTGTTTTGTTCCAAGTAACTTATAGCTGTAGACATTTACAAAAGTGTTTATAAATGGCTACAAACTAATGCTTTTCTCACAAAATTTGGTAAGGATAATCTTATTTTGATCTTGGAATTTTTTTGTAATCACTAAAGTTGAAAGGGATTATTGCATCCTTCTGTGTGAACAGTATTAGAAACAGTTTCATAAAGCAATGAAACTGTTTAGAAAAGGAAATGCTGTGTCATTGTAGGAATCGTAGGCAAAATGTAAGTTGGCAGACAGTTCTCGCTGCAGGTTGAAATGTGGCAAGGTCACTATGTCCTTCCTGCCTTATACTTGCTGAAATAATAATTCCCGGAGTCCTTGATTACGGTTAGAAACATGAAGTCCTTATCTGAAAACCACCATGTGTCAGTGTGATGCCTTTACATTATGTTTTTGGGATTAGATCTTGATGAAAGAGCTGAAGACTCATCTGAATGAAAAGGTTTCATTCACTTTTTTCTCCCAGATATTTGCTGAAATACATTTCAAAAATGTGTCTTTAACTAAAACTCATCTCCTTGTAATAATGTATTATAAATAGATTTTAAAAACTCAAACGCTAGGGAGGAGAGTAGGCTTGAGCAACGACCAAGTGTTTTTCCCTTTCTCTGGGTTTATGTGGAAGAAATAGATCTGTTGCTTTGGATCCATATGCCTGACAGCAGTTCGTAAACGTTTTCTAGGAATCCGCTTCAGAGTTGCGTGCTACGCACTGGTCCTGCCGTAATCTCAAAACCTCCCAAGTACAGGAAATAAAATGCACTTCACCAGTCTCTGGGTGTTCGTAAGGAATAAAGATTTTAGACTAGCACGTTCCATCCCCAGCCAGAGAGCCGCTCTAGAGATGGGCTCTGGGAGGAGGCTCAGTGATTTTGGAGCACATGGTGCCTCTTTAAAATCCCTTCTTGGAGAAGAACGATACTTAAAATAGACTCCTTTTCTGTAGCGCCATGTGTAAGCTATTATCAATCAAAACTCTTCCAAACTCGTCGTTCAGCGCTCTGTAAAGGGAACCTTCTTAAGCAGCAGAGCCCCCCGCCTCACGAAACGCAGGGGAAATGTGCTCCCGAGGAAGGAGTTTTAGAAGCCAGAGAAGGGTTTAGAGGGACAAGCAAACCCTCAGGTCTCTACAACTATTGCTGCTACATTTTTTTCTTCATGGTTGTGGTAACAGCGTTTGTTTCCACCTTACAAGTTGGCTGCAGAGGAAGCAATTTTAAAGCCATCAGGTGGATTAGAGTGGTCTCTCACAGTGTATTGTGTAACCATCGCTTATCTCGACAAAACTTGCAGTGCAAACACAGCATTACCCTCCTCAGTGTTAGGGAAGTTCCTTTTCCCCAGGTTTCCTGCAGCAGAGACTCAGGCACGGATTCCAGAAATTCTTCTGAAATAAATAATTGACCAAGGCGCAGCACTGAGCGGCTCGAGCTGGTGCTTCCTGAGGAGGGACCCTCAGCAGAAAAGACCTGGGACAATGATACCCCCCAGTCCAGGCCCCCACTGCTGAGTGGCACTCGGGGCCAGTTGCAAAATGAGAGTCTGGGGTCTCCCCGCTCTTCATTTCATCTCTGCATTGTCGTCAGGTGGCCAACAGGTAAAGTTCTGACATTCAGTTGCTGTTTTGCACCCACAGCTGGAGAAAACAAGTTCTTGGTAATGGCCAAAACATTCTTCTGTTCCATCTTCTGTTCCATCTTCTGTCGGACCCGTTCTGGCCCTTCACTTATCTCCAGAGCTGCAGCTTCCGGATCTTCCAGCTCAGAGCTCTGAGGCCTTTTTACTTGACAAAGCAGAAAGTTCGGGGGTTCACAGCTTGCAGAAGTCATGCTAAGCACACTGACTCATGCTGAGTTTTATATATATATCTAAGCAGTCTCTAAACGAGCTCTCTAAGAAGCAGTATAGCAAATAATTCCATAAGCTGAGTCTGTTCCCGAACAGCAGCAAAATGGTGGCCGAGTTGCAAGCCTAGACTTCAGGAAAAAACAAGCATTTCAGACCAGTGTTCCTTCTTTCTGCTCTCAACTGTGGCTTTTTTGGAGATACATAAACCTCCAATACGTTAAATCAGTGTCCTTTAAAGCAGCAGGAGCGGTCTGCTTGGCAAGGCCATCTCCCTAAAGGGGCTTCTGATCACACCTTCCAGGTTTCTAGGTAAATATGAGATTTTGGATGTATTTTGCATTTAATTTCGTGGGTGAATGTCATTTTTTTTGCTAGGGACACTAGGGCTTCTAGGAACCTTCTCTCAACAGTGTGGGTTGTCTGGCATGTGTTTATTCTTCAGTATGAGCTCTGTCCATGTTGTACATTGTGTAAATCAACGAAGAACAACAGACGGGGTTTCTCTGCACCAAATAGTATGTGCTTAACCCTCAGACTCTATAGGGCTGGACTGTGCTGGAAAATCCGATGTGACTGTCTGCTGCCTTCTCGGGACAGCAACGTGGATGAATAGTCGGTTTGGCTTTTAACTGCGGTACCTGAAATTGGGCATTACGCAGTTATTGGTCACTGAATGAAGCCGATGTTTGCCGATGTTTGTTGTTTCAGGTGTACTCAAAAATCCAATTTTTTCCACCTAACTTTAAGTCCCAAACCTGTCTAGGTGCTCTTGGAAGTCTCAGTAGATACCTAAACAGCTTTATATGTCCGAGCCCCTGATCTTTGGATAGAAGTGGTAAGGACGTGTGCTTCTGTATTCAAGGATCCTGGGCTTAGTCTTGAAATGATGTAGTCCAGGGCTTTGTGTCGTTCCTGTGAAGTGACTAATGGCTTGAGACCTTTTTTATTTTTTGTAAAAAGTTGATATATTGAGAATTGATATGCCAGTTTTCGGTGCTTCGATATTGTGTTCGGTTGATACACTGAGTGAAGGTGTGAGTTTTATAAATACTACGTCGGCTCTAAAATGCCACACGTAACTCTCCAGGATGTACTTTCTGTGTATTTTTGTGTATTTTTCTATGTATTCCTGCGTATTTTCGGTGAGAAATGCCTTTGAGACTGGTGGTTTATAGAGTGATCTCTGCGTATCAACTGAGTTCTTTCTATTCTTGATAGCTGGTGACTGACGTTAGTTATATGTGTCTAGTGATGATCCAGGAGATACGTCTCACCCAAGAAGAGGGAGAAAGAGCAGCGTGAGAGGCTTTGTCTGAAATAATGTGCTAAAAAGCTTCTGGCTGAATTCTGCCATGCTTCCAATGCAGTGTCCTGGAACTCGCTAAAAACTGATTCCGCTGCAGCCGGGAACAGCATTTTAAAAGTAAAATTCTGAGCTTTGCAGGTCCTCATCAATGATTGACTGATTTAATCATGAGTGCATGATGGTGAACTGAGAACTGAGCGAAGTTCACACTCTGCTCGCAGAATTTGATCCGTTGCAAATGGAAAAAAGTAAATTCACTGTTGTGAAGAATCATGCTTTAAAGCCACCGCTCCACCCTTGAAGGGAAATAACGTTTCATTACTTTTGGAAATGGTGAATAACAAAAATAACAAATTGGGTCAGTGGAGAGAGTCCACTTCCAGAAAGCTGAAATGGGAAAATAATTTGAATCGAGGAAGTTCTTTGATACATTACTTTGGACAGCAGCCCAGTTAAAAAAAAAAAAAAGTATGGATCAGATTCACAAATCAGAGTGTTGCATTTTTCCCCAGAGCTGAATCCCTGCAAAGAGGCGCAGTGACAGCTTTGGGAGTACCTGCGTTCTCTCAGACCCTGCCAGCCTCCTGAAAACTCCAGGGCGTGCTCTATTTTAGTGCAGATTTTATTGAGCCCCTGCAGGATTTCGCTAAATTAGGAAGCCCCCCTGTGGCAGTTGCGCTTTCCCCCCCACGCCCCGAGATCCGCTGTGGCAGTCGCACATCCCCCTCTCAGAACTGGGCCTTCAATGGGCAGTTAATGGCTCTCTTTGTGGAGACCCAGAGCCGCTGGGCAGGGTCGTCAGCAGAGGAGGGGCC
>VWYH01001147.1:699201-722326 GCA_013399365.1 Pampusana beccarii | reverse complement strand
ATTCTTATTTCACTGCACCCCAAATAATCTCCTAACCTAATATCCGAACCTGTATGTTATGTTATTGGAGTGCTAACTAATTGTATAAACCCCGTTTTCCAATCGGTTTATCGGCGGTACTTTTCCGGCCGGAATAAAGTTTGTTTTGGACCTTGTTGTCTGCCTAAACTTATTTTTGGGGTGCCTCCGTGACACCTCCTCTAGGGAATTTTTTCTTTTGGATCCTTGTTCTAAGCAGTGAAACAAAGGCAGGTTGGTGATGGGAGCTCGGGATGGTGGTGGGGCACGTTGTGGAGTGGGCTGGAAAGGGGAATCCCAGGTGTTTGCGGGGCGTGCTGTGAGTAGGTTGGGTATAATTGGGACATTTGTTTGATGTGCACTAAAGAGTAGTTCAAAAAATCAAGCTCCTGTCCCTTTTTTTATTTTATTTTTTTAATTTTTTTTTTTATTCCAGTCCTGTCCTTGTTGCAGTTGCAAACGATGCATTTAGGTGAATCTTGACAGACTGCACAGGCAGCACGGCCCATCCATCACAGCCATGCTGGGGCTTTACAGCCAGAACCCCAGGCTGTGAGCACTGAAGGTTTTGTGGCAAGAAGTCGCAGCTGGTTTTGCTCACATAACCCTCGAGCCAGTTGGGATTTTTAACGAGCTTTCCCTCATCCCTGTTTGTCCGGTGTAAATTAGAGCAGGTCTGAGGCTGGTTTGAAGGTACATTTGCTGCCCACCTGTGGGCTGCATGTCTGGCTATGGCTGGCTGGGACATTTCTCCTCTGGATTTGCTTTGAGCCAAAGTGAGTAGGCTGGGTAAACCCCAGCCTAAAAATATGTTGATAATGTCTGACTAAGTAGAAACTGTCCAGAGATCACCTGTCTCTCGTGACAAGAAGTGTCACCAACAAAAAGTCAGCGTACGGTCCCTGTTGATGTGAACATTAGAAACACCAATATAACTTGTAGTGTGCCCAATTAAACTTTTCCTTCCACATACACACATTTTTCTGTGTTTCAAAGGGGACTGTTACTGGCTTCTAATATGCACTGAATATTTAGATCAATTTATGCTCACCAAAAAAAAAAAATCTATATAAAGAGGTTGACAGCACTAGCCAAGAACTGCATAACGCAGCCTGCTTGTCCAAACACAGTCCTCCAAACTTACACCCGTCCTTTTAGTCCCTTCCTAGAGTTTGTATCAATGAGTAAAGCGGGTTGGAGGTCACCAGCACCCTAACCTATTCCAAAAGTCCAGTTGTAAGTAGACAAGATCTGGGCTGGGCTGACACGTGTGCTGAGATGGGGAGTTACGATGAAGAGAGCGGTGGCAGCTGTTTAATCAGCAGAGTCATTTCCACTTTTCATCTGTCGGAATGTATTTCCATGGGCAGGCAGCAATGCCCGTACAATAGAAATGAGACGTGTCACCAGTAAGCACATGACACGAGTTTTGGTTAGGATAAGGAGAGCAAAAAATAAGTTCTGCTCCAGTCCTTAGAAATATGTTTTAGACTCGTTCCTCTTCTCTCCATTCCCACCCTTCCCCAAATTCAGTCTAAGCAATCTCATGATGGTTTATTTCATAAATAATCGTGCTTCTTTTCGTATGCTTTCTCTTCATGCATTTTCAGACATAACCCTCAGATTGTCACAGAGCTGTACGTATTGATCATTGTGGCATTTGAAAGTATGGCAATGACTTGCAGATGCTCTACCGCACTGTAACCAAACTTGGCTGTGTTGGTTTTAACATACACAAAACCGCATTGGCACTTAACAGGACTCGGCGTAATAAGGTCTCTAGGTTCTCCTTCTATGTAAACACTTTTATGTCCTTGCTAATTAGAAACAGGAGCCTGTTTCTTTCGAAGTTCATGTGATAGCAATCAGGCCAAAGAATGAGGCACATGCAATATCTGAATGGTTTTATGATCATATTGTCAGGGATCTGAAGTTTATTTTTTTGGAAATATATGTGTGTATGTGTATACATATGTGCATGTGTGTGTATATATATACATATATATATCTATATATACCCCCATATATAAAAGTTAAACAAGCATAACCAGTAAAGCTCCTGGAATATTTAATGTGGTACATTTACAGTTCATGCATTTTAGTATATGTTTCACATGGCATGTCGTTGACCTTACACTTAAGTGAATATTTTCTTGCCCTTCTGTCTTAATGTCTTTCAGCATGAGCAGATCCTGAGGCTGTGACCTTGTCATATTCCCCTAAATTGCCCAAACCGTAAAATCAAAGCTGATTGACTCTTTTGGTATCCTTGTAACTCATCTTAAGCAGCAGTAATATTACCTAGAGCGGGAGTTGACAGCATAAAGGAACAACTTAAGAGCTCTTCTGATAAAGAGCTGCACCAATTTTTGCCGTGTGAGAATCTAACCCATTCTATGGGAATATTCTGTATTTTTCTAGATGTACCATAAGTATTGACGAATAAAGAGCTGTAAAATCTGTGGTAAAAGGGGCATCCAAGCTCTATCTCCCCCAAAATTATAGGACCCATCCAAGTAATCTAGAAATGCCCATGGTCATTGTTAATGTGTTGAGTGATCTGATGGATGAGCACACAAAGAGCTATGTATTCTGTGCTTTTAAATAGTCTTAGTTTACCACAGCTTTTGTCCGTGGGCACCAAACGTCATTGTCTCAAGAGGCAGTTTATATTGGGAGTAATTAAAAAATGTTACTGTTAGTGTTGAAATCGGGTTGATTATGTTGTAGCACAAACCAGATTTTTCTTCTTGTGGCAAGACCCGTCCAGCTTCAGATTTAAAAGCCTTAGGCCCTGATCCAGCCTTTCCAGTGCTTTTGCTGACAGCTGGAATGGGCCGTCAGAGCTCACATCTTGGCCCGCTACCTGCTAAGTCCTTGGCTTCTCCATTTTCTGGCATCTTCTGCAATAGATTAGATGATACAAAAAATGCTTTGGCTTCTAGTTGCAACTTCACATATGGTAAAGTGAGCTCAGCATTTAGGTTGGTCTGGTGGTTTTTTTTCCCTCGATCCTCCCTCCTGGTGACAATTCCAAGAGCATATTTGGAAAATGGAAGTGGAAAATAGGAAAAATTGAAGCAAGTAGTGGAGATAAGAAAGTATGGAGGTCTTGATACGGGCATGATATGTGAAACAGAAAAACCTCTTCAAAGCATCTCTGCAAACTTGCAGAAGAAAATGTATGCATGGGGTTTGTGCAAAAGTTGAAGAACCTGGAATGTTAATGCTCTGAGCCAATTTGGAAGTGTCTGTGCTGGCCTGATACAGAGGCAATAGCACAAATGTGAAGGATTAAAGCCTGTTGGTTAGCCAGCACTTGTTGGAAATGCAGACATTGAGGGAAGCACTAACCGAGCCAACAGGACAGGAAACATCTGTCATGCTGGCACAGTCAGCACTGTAACCGAAAAAGACCTTACCTTGCAGTCTTTGCTAGGGCAGAATTTTAACTTGAACTGTATGGTTGTGGTTTAACCCCAGCCAGCAACTCAGCCCCACGCAGCCACTCACTCACTACCCCCTGAGGGGACTGGGGAGAGAATCAGAAGAGTAAAAGTGAGAAAACTCCTGGGTTGAAATAAAGACAGTTTAATAAGTAAAGCAAAAGCTGCACACACAAGCAAAGCACAACAAGGGATTCACTCCCTGCTCCCTGTGTCAGGCTCAGCCATCTCCAGGAAAGCCGGGATACATCACACCCAGCGGTGACTGGGGAAGACAAATGCCATCACTCTGAATGTCCCTCCCCTTCCTTCTTCTTCCCCCCAAATATAAACTGAGCACAACACCACATGGGATGGAATGTCCCTCGGCCACTTGGGTCAGCATCCCCTCCCAGCTCCTTGTGTATCTGCAGCCTTCTCCGAAAAGTCCTTGACTTGGTACAAACATTGCTTGTAGACAACCAAAACATCAGTGTGTTATCAGCCTTCTTCTCATACGAAATCCAAAACACAGCACTACACCAGCTACTAGGAAGAAAACTGACTCTATCCCACGCAAAACTAGGACAACAGTTAATATTTTAGAGAGCACATTCCAACTTTTTGAATCAGCAACAACTCTGTGTTATTTTAAGCTCATCTTTGATGGAGCAGAACTTATTTGATTCTGAATATTTGGTGGGACTTTTTTTAAGCTATCCTCTTGATAAACCACTACTTAAAATCTTTCTCACTCATACACACGTTTGCAGTTCAGCCACTGACCTAAAAAGAAAACTCCGTCTGTAGTCGTGACCATTGTGTCTAAACATGAATCTCTCTTTAAATGCAGTATTCCTGAAGCCAACAGGTGTGGGTCTTTTCAAGTGACAGAAAAAGCAGAATTGCTGCTGCAAGTCAGGCACCGGATTTACAGCGACACATTAAAGCGCGGTGACCACAGTGAGTCTGCGTCCGTCACCAGTTCCGCTCTGGGGCAGGCACAGAAAGGAACCTGCGTGTTAAAACCATCGGCAGGTGGGATCACCAGATCACTTGACGCAGGTTTACCGAGCAATTATCTCAGCTCCACACCTAATTACCACTCGACTCTCAGCATCTGTCAGGACGTGCATGCTTTTGGCAAAGCTTACAACAGACAAGTGTCTGCCTCTGAGCCCCCCTTTTCTTGCATAACCGCTGCTGCTGCTTTATACTTCGTAACTGTGTTGCTGGAGCTGAATGTAATAAAATTACCATCAGGATATGGTTTGGAAGAATAAAAGAACCTTTCAGATGACAAACATCGAGATGCTCCCTAACAAGCATCTCTGCTGTGAAGCTTTGTTTACATGTTCCATTTAACGGGCAAATGATTAACCAGCGATCTGCATCAAAAACCTTTTCGTTCAGTTTGCTCCTCATGGCTTTGGAGTGATTTAGGAAAGTGCTGCTGGCCGTTCTGCAAAGCTGATGGGACAACAGACCCGGGAGCTTTCAGAGATACCAGCGAGCTCCTGGTAGCTGTAAATACAAAAAGTATTACAACGTCTTCACGTTAGTTTGTGTTTAGAGCTCCAAATATATCCCTGTGTGGGAGACGTGCTCCTCCTGCACATCTCCCCAAGGCCTCGCTCGTGAACGCAAAGATCGAACAGCTACGGATGCCAGCTGGGCAATTCTTCGATATCCGTAAACTCACTTATTGTGAGATCAATGCCTACGTTTCCTGGAACTCCTCGGCAATGATGGCTGAGGATTTCTTGAAACTGAATCTCATCAGCCTCAGGATTTGCTTTTACCGGATTAGTATTACCTAGGTGTATCCTGGGACTGTGACAACTTGCTAACGCAAAAATTAAATCAGACTGATGCTTTTTGAACCAACATTTTTATCTGCATGTGCCCGCTTCTTTCATAGTATCACACTAGCCATGTGCAGTGTGATTTGTATTAATTTTCATAAGGAGGATGGGCTGGAGTGCAGTGATTTGTGAGACTTCAGCATGACTTTTGCATACAAATGTCTTAAAATGCAGGAATCGTTGAAGCTTATGATAGCTGGAACTGCTGAGACTGCCTTAATGCTAAGTTTGTGCCACACTCGTGCAGCAGCAGAACGAACTCTTGTTTTCTGTTACCTAGCAGAAGTTGGTTGTTTTAAACAGGTGCCACGAGCATCTAAGAATTATTAAAGTTTCAGTAATTATTGTAGATTCAGGTGGAAGAGCAAAATTTTGTCCTTGCAGATTTTTCTTTGGAATGAATAATTGATACTTACCGGGACTTAACTGAGTAGTTAAAAGTATTGGTACTGATAACACGAGAGTTGGATTATTTTTTATTGTGGCCAAAGCGATTGAGTTTTAAGCTATTTATTTTCCTTTTGTGAGAACTGTCGGTATGTTTGATGCCTCCAACACCCTATTGAAACCAGTGCAGACTTGTTGGGGTACAGACGGTGTTTAACGGGTCACCCAGTAAGTTGCTGTTTCCTGCAGGGACTTGGTGACAGGAGAAAAGCTTTTGGTGCCTGGGTTTACACAAGGTATCTGATTTTTTTTTTGCAGAGAACTGTGCAAGAACTCTGTGAAATGAGCCGCTAAAGAAATGAGTTCTGAGAATCTATATAACTGAACTGCTGAGAGCTGTAAAACCACTGTGTTAAAGTACAACATGTACTTACTGTAAAGGAGGAGCTGTAAAGTTTCTGGAATAGAATCTAGCTACAAATTGCCAGTCGTTTTTTTAAACTCTTACGCCAAGTGGCTTCATATTTGGAAATTTTCATAGTTTGGGGTTGGTAGTAGCTTCCTTTTGAAAAATGATGGGTCTGTCCTCTCTCGATACAACCTATTCATTTGCATTTATCCAGTGTAAGTTAAAGCTATTAAGCAAGACATGGATCTGAGATTGCTCTTCTTGCTTCTAGTGTACCAAAAGTTTTTGGTACAGCTAAACAATGAAGTGTTAGTTTAAAATGTGGCACATCACAAAGTATTCAAAGCTTTGTCTTGAATTTCTGTTCCACGATGCAGGTCTCGGAGGTGGATCTTTGCGGCTCTATAGGGAAGGCTGTGGAGACAGGGGAACCACGACTACTCAGCAAGTGGCCATGAGGAGGATTCCTCATTCCAGCACCCTGATACAAACTCATACAAAGCTTATTCCAGTTTTTACACGGGGAGAAGAAACCTGAATCATCAGTACCCATACAGCAGCATTTTACTGCCTTCAGGGACTGAATTTTGCCACCTTTACCCACCACCAAACAGAGTAATAAATCCCAGGTTTCCAGTAAGTCAGCTCACGGACCAGGACACAATCTAAGATGCGCGTGTTGTTCTGAATCTGGCCACTAAATCTTTTAACAGAGGTTTTAGACAAAAGGTAACGTGTAGTGAGGCTGCCTTGTTTTTCTTGAGCCACAGAGCTGGAATAACAGGACATTTTTGTCACCATTCACCGAGCCGCTGGTTCGCATGTGGAATTCATTTGCATGCCATTGACATTTGGGGGAGAGCGCTGGGAAGCGTCGGGAGGATCTGCGCTCCCTGCACAACACAACCCCGGCTGCGGTTGGATGGGAACAAAACCAGCTTGGCCTGCGGGAAAAGCTGGCAAATTCAACTCAGCTTCACAAAAATGGCTCTCAGCTGTACATTTCTGTTTGGAAAGATGCAGCGGTGCCACGTAGGTGCGGCAGAGATGTTTCGGTATAGGTAGGAAGGAGAATGTCATTGCAGATCACTTTCTGGGCTTCCATCTTTGGGAAGTTTTGGGGACTCACTTTTTCCCCTCCTCAAAACACTCCTCTGGTTTATTGAAAGGCTCTGTAGAGTCCAAAGTTCTGTTCCTCACTGTGCTGACCTGGTTTGTGATCTTGTACGAAAGAGACTTTTTTCCAAGCTAGCCTGTGAATGCTTTCTGAAATGCTCCAGCTACACACTTGTCAGCAAAACGTCCCTTTGGTTCAACAACAGCAGGAGCCAGGAAAACCCGTCTGGTGTTTACCAGGACCAAACAGTCTGGTGGAATGTGAGTATTCAAGGTAGTGAACCGTGGCTGGAGTGAATAAATGCGTGCGGACACTCTCAAAGCTGCTTTTTTGCTTGGGGTGAATGTTAACGACACTTCTGTGTTTCCTGATGGATTCATTCAGATGTTAAAGTCACTGGAAAAAAATGCTTTCTGAAAAATATGCACAGGTTCCTGCTGAGTCAAAATCTTGTAATAGCAACATGCTTACCAAAAAAAAAAAAAAAAAAAGTTTTAGTTATTTTGTGATCTTAACAATCAAATTTTGCCAGAAAATGTCCTGGATTCTGACTGAACATGTGGTTATTTCACCCTGGTGCTGGGCACCACTGAAAGGAGTCTGGTCCATCCTCTTGACACCCACCCTGGAGATATTGATCCCATTGATCAGATCCCTCTCGGCTTCTCTTCTCCAGCTGAACAGCCCCAGCTCTCTCAGCCTTTCCTTGTCAGAAGGATGAGGCCCCACATTCTGCAGCATCACTGACCGAAATGAGTTATTTGGCTTCAGGGACGAGCAGGGCTATGAATACAGAAAAATATTGCTGGAAATGGAGTTTCTGCCAAATTCCAAATTAGCGACTGTGAGTGACAATTGTTAGCAGATGTCACATTTCTATTTATTTACTTGTTTTCTGGAATGTTTCTAGGTTTCATTTTCATCTGTTTTTTTGGTGTGTTAGTCTTTCAAATTTTCTCATGTGAGGTGCGGAGGATCTGTGTGCAGCTCTTTAAAATGGCAACACTGAAGCATCTGCATGAGATTATACCCGACAAGGAAAAATTCCGTGTTTATTGCTGCTGTAGATCTTGCTTTTTTGCAGACTGAAGCGTGGGTCTCTCCACTGATTCTCCACATTTGCAAGGAAATGTGCAGGGAAATCTGCAATACAAGCTGAAGGGTGGATTTTTCTATGTGCTTCTTCTCCAAAAGGGCGTATACTTTATCTCCTGAGCTGGAGGCAGGTGGAATGGGATGGGACACAAGCTTCTCTGTAGTTTCAAAAGGCATTTGAAAATTTGACCTCAACTTACGTGCGACTCCTTTGTGTGGGCAGCTGAGGCCTTGGCAAGGACTTGGTGCCCTTCTTCACTTCAGGAGTCTTGAGAATTTTGCTTGTTGACTCTCTGGTTTAATTCCATTTTAGAAAGATATGCAAGAGGAGGGGAAAACCAGAATTCAACAGAGTACTTCAAGAAGACAGACATCTGCCATTCCTCACCCAGTCCCATTTGGCGAGGGCAGCTTGGTTTTCTCACCTGTGTTGTCGAATGAAAAAAAAAAACGAAAGAAAAAGTAAATTTCAGTGCTCTGGAAAGTTCTGCAGTAGTGAACACTTTTGGCCAGCACCCTGGATCCGGGTAACTCTGTGCAGCCTTCTCGTGCTGGTGAGATTATCCTCAGGTTTAACCCAGCACTCACGTGCTCTTTGACGCCTCAGTTCTCTCCTCAGTAAAAGGCGTTACAAAGATCTCCAAAGATCTGCTGGATGTGTGCCCGATAAGGTCTCTCTTTCACGTACCACCATGCATTTGACGTTGCTGTGCGGTATTTGGAGAACAACTGCTATGCTAGAAGATACGTAATCTTCCTGAAGCCTCTTTATGACAAAATAATGAAGTACTCCGTAACGCTCCTTTCTTTTGGTGGGCGTTGAGACAAAATGGTGGAATTAACATTTGACAAATACCTTCTTTTGTCTTGATGGATGAAATCATAACCCCAAGCCAGACAGCAGACCTGTTAAAGAGTTAACTGAGAAAAGAGCTTGTGTTCTCATCTAAGTCTTGTTTCAAAACAGAAATTTGAGGCTGCAGGGAACTGTCTGCAGCGATTGCTCATTCTGCTCATTCCGTGCTCTAATGTCTTGCAGAGAATAGAAGACAGTTTCGTATTTTTCAGGATACAGGTGCTGAAAAGCCTGTGCTGGGTTTCTCTCAGCCGCAAGCAGGGGTGCCATTGCCCACGCTGTCCGTGCCTGGCCGCAGAACGACACCGTCCGTCTGTCCTGTCCGTCCGCTCTGCTTAGCGGGCTCTGACGCTTTCAGGGTTACATCAGACATGGACTTTGTCCAGGGATTCAGCCTTAATTCCCATTGCCCACCTCACCCCCCAGAAGCTGGGCTCCGCGATCGTTTATGGGTGTACATGGATGTGTGATAATTCTCATGTTTGTCTCGGCAGTCCGATAGACCGCTGTGCTCTTTTCTTTATTTTCCATCTTTGACATAATGAATTGTAGCTGCAATTGCATGAAGCCATCTACTAACTAATTTTTTCCAACGATGACTTTATTTTTTTTCCAGAAGGTCATGGACTACACCGCTGCTCACTGTTTACTTAAAGAGAAAAAATGCAGTCACATATGTTCACATATATAAACCGTAACTGCTCTGATACTGTCCTGTGTGCAATGGGTATCTTTTTTAAATAACTGAAAACAGACCAGCAGATGTAACTTCAAAAGTTGAGTGTACAAGGAAAAAGGAGGAAAAAAGCCGAGGGTTTTTTTGTTGTTGGGGTTTTCTTGGTTGGCTGGTTTGGCTTTGGTTTGTGTTTGACTCGTGTGGTTCCAGGGACCTGGCAGAAGCTTCTTTTTGTGTAAAAAAAAATCGGCTGGAGTGATCGCTGCGGCTTTTGGTTTAAAGTGCAGGACGTGAGCGGGTCTGTGCAGGAAAACATCAGCTTGTGGACAAGACACTGAGCAGAGATGGGGAGGAAAATAAGCCATGAAACGTTCTAAAGGACCAAACATGGGAAGTAACATGGGGTGAAAACAGCCCACTGTGATCTTTGCAAACAGTAATTTTCTATTTCTGTTTTTCCAAGGCTTAGAAAAGATTTATGTGTGTTGAGATACGCTAAATATGTGGATGTTGTTGCAAGTGTACATACAGCATATCAATAACCACAGAAGTATGCAAGTAATTATCCATACACAGTTGCGAATGCACTGCGCTAGGACCATGTACTTGGCAGTAATGTACATTTTCTGCTCAATATGGACCTTTCTGTACCTGTATTTACCTAGGTGGCCTAGTGTGTGCTTTGGAGCTACGGGACTGCACTGGCGATTGTTTCCCTGACCAAGTATTACGTGGTAGATGTGTCTGACAGGGAAACCAGCTCATTAACGACACGCACTAACGAGAAATTAAGACACTGGTGTCCTCTGAGTACTCGCCTTCCTCTGGATTGAAGGCTTGTGAATTGACACATAAGGAAAGAGGATGCTCGGCTATTTTGGCCTTCTCCTTCTGACTGATACGCTGTGCTTTCCTCTGCTGTGTTTATTTGAAGTTGTCCATCACACAGAATTCCTGATGACTGAGGAAAATGAGTCGCGGCTCCTTCAGAGCCCTCGGCTATCTCTCTGCCCATAAGGGAATTCTTTGAAAAATTCGGCCCGTCAAGCCCAAACCATTCTTTTTCTGACTTTTCTTCTCTGGGTGCTGTGCTTGGGAAAAATGTTATTTTGCTGCTTTTTAAGAGATTTCAAGCCAAAGACTTTTTTAAAAAAAAATAATATAACATACATGCAAAAGACTTTACTCACTCTGCTGTGAATATTATGACACTGAGTGTAGCAAGAAAGATAGGTGTCCATCTAGGGAAGTAAAACAAGAAGGCATTTAGCAAGAATCTATTTGAGCTTATAAGAATATAGAACTAATTTCTGGTTCGAAAACTGAGTGATTGTGCTGACAGAGGGAGACTGACTTATTACACCAAACTAGTTATCCTATGATGGCATTACTCTATAAAATCTCCTTCACAACTTACGCAGTATGATGCTGCAAAACCAGTCCTTTAGTTTCTGTATGCAATGTACTTAACGGCATTAAAAAATGCAGAAGATTTTGTGTGTAATAGAGAATAACTTTTAAGTCAGTAGAAAACTAAACAAAGCTTGTGGTGTCATCCAAAGTCCACTGGATTGAATAGCATGATTTGTATTGGGCCCAAAGTAACTAACTTAAATTTATAGGTGATCAACGTGTTTGTTTTCTTACTGACTTTCTAACGGAGTAGATTTTTCCAATAAAGCTAAAAACTGAGGGGAAAGGAATAACCCCAGGTTACACGATTATTTCTGTATGCATAATGCTACGCAATCATTTGAAATTACTGAACATTTTCCAGAGGAAAAGTGCCATTCACATGCTTAGAAAGTAAGGCAATTTTAAAGATAATTTATCTGCTGTCACATTTAAAGAAGAAATCCACAAATGCTGCTAGTGGAAAAGAATAAATAGTGGATGAAGAACACTTCAGAAGTGGAACGTTCCTGTTCCACATCATGAGCTATCACTGGAAAAGGCTGTTAAAACAAATCTGATTTCTGTAAATGTAAACCAGGCATCTCGTGACACGTTTCTCAGCTGCAGTTTGTAATCTAATCTTAGGCCCTTTTAAAAGACTGATTTAGTAGTAACGTAACCAAGGTTACACCATCTGTGTGTACGTAGTCGCTGGATTCATAGTAATCGGTGCTACATAATACAACGCGGATTACTGTTGAGTTCAGCAAGTACGAGGAATCTTGCTTAAAATAGAAGCGCAGGCAGCGTCTGGACCGGGTCTGGCTGCGTGGATCTGTGCCCTTCGCAGGAGCTGTGCTGGAGGACAGTCCATTGTTCAGCTGCTGTAAATCTCCCACATTCCAAACCCTCAGCGCATCTGCGTTCTTCTGCACGAGCCGACGCGCTCTCTCGGAGGGTATTGTATTCGCTTACCCTAATACGAACAGCGAAAGCACGTTAAGGCAATTTATTAAGGGGAGCAGACTCGTGAAAAAAAAAAACAAACCTGTTGGATCGCATCCTGTAAAATTAGCTTCGGCTTAACTGGAAAAAAATAGGTCATTGTTTTCTAAAATGGATACTTAGCAATAGATTCTGATATTCATATTTGGGCGACTCTGTGAACGGAAGTGCCGAGAACTGAGTTCTCCTACTCATACTAGTGGGATTTACGCATACTCAGCATCCTGATCTGCCAGCCCAGGAATAAAACGAGCGCTTAACTTTCTGAAAAACCAAGAACAGGGCCCTCTTAGTCAGTGCAAGTCCCTAAATTGAGTTTAGTTCCCAACTGTTTAACATTGCCTTCCTTGCGAGGAGATGTTTCACTGTGGTTCAGTCTGTCTTGCCCAAGGAATATTTCGAACTGCTAATTTTTGCTTGATTAATTCAAAGTAACCTAGAGTGGCTTCATGATGTCGGGTTGCAAGGAAGCTGGTGATCTTTGATCTCTTCCCACCTACACGTTACGTGCCGTGTTGCGGCAGAAGCAAATGCAGAATGAAGTACGGCAATACAGTAAAAACCTTGCTGAAAGGGCTCTAAACCCAGTTGCTATCGCTGTTTTCTGTTCCAAAATCTCATTACCCAGCAGGACTTGGAGAGAATACCCGCTGCGCCGGGCCTGGGAGCACCAAGGGTTCAATGAGCAGAGCGGTCAGCTATGAAACACAGAGCTGGATGCTTTGAGTCTGATCCGTGGTTGCATTTTATACGTAAATTTCATTTGCTTCATATCATAAGTACCTCTCGAGGCTCGTCTGCATATTCCATTATAATTCATAGTTTTCTGCTAAGGTAGCCCTAAACTAATCAGTGCTTTACAAGCTAATCAGCTCATACTGTCACATGTGGCATAATGCAAATAATTATGCTTTAATTCAACTTCCAAACAAGGAGGAGAAAAAAATCAGATTGAACAAAAAGAGGCTTATTGTGAACTCATGAATTGGTAATCACAATTAATGGGGGATCTCTGGGAAAAAGATGTGGTTAAATCTCTTGCCTTTAATTTGGGGATGGTAGAAAAGGAAGCACACGTACTCCTGCGGTGGAAATGTTCTGGTTTCCCGTATATCACATACGCATCCTAGCAAAAGGACAGAATGTTCCTCTAAAAAAGCGTAATTGTGACACTGAGCGAGGATTCCCAGGTCCTGTTCTTTGCTGTGTTCTTGAATCACGATAAACGTATGGACAAGAATTGTCTCTGTCTAATATTTAGACAGAGACTTGCAAGGAAAGATGATATAGGCACAAAATAATTTTGCTAAAGAAGGCAACTTTCAGTAGGGCTTTGGTTTAGAAAAATGCTTCAGTATTTGAGCTGATAATTCCTCATATAATATATATAATACATATATGCCAGACAAGGCAGGTGAGAGCGGAATCTTTGAGACTGAAGTCGTAAAGGTTCCACCACTGTGTCAAAAATGGTCAATATAATGCCTGCTCTACATCAGAAATCACAAACCAAATCAACCTGCTTTCCCTGGAAACTACATCAATATCAAGCCAGAAGCTCCATTTTACTTAGCACAGGTATGAACTATTTCTAACTTGTGCCCATTAGGCTATTTAGGAGGCAGTCACTAATTCAATTGTTATATAATATACCTATATTATAATGCATTATAATATAGAATATGGAACTTCTGTCGCATTAAAATTGGTGTTTGAGGAAGAGATGGATTAGACTTCACTTGTGTATTTGCATTCGCCATTCTGCGGAAATAACGAATGGCTTAAAAAGCGTAAATCAGGATGAGACCCAGGCGCACACACTTTGTCAGCTCTGCAATTTAACTTTCTTGGGAATGAAATTGAGATCCAATGTGGCAGAAGAGAGCATGGGGTTGCACACACAAACACTTTCCTGTTTCTCTGGACACACTCTGGTGTAATACTCGAGGTTTTTTTTCCTGTGGAAAGAAATTTTGCATGTTATTGGCTTGTTAAATCTTATTATTTACTTCTCAGCCTCCTCCCATTTAAAGGGTTTGTTAGTTTGTGACGCCTTTTCCCACCCTTCTTTAAATCTCCCACTCTACCTTGCTTTCTTCTCCTTTTTGTTACCAAATATTTATCTCTTTAAAGAATAAATACTGTATTTCTTCCTCCTCAGCATCCTTGATGGCTCTGGACCATGTCATGCTAAAAATGTTATTTCTCCACTTGGCTCATGGTAAAGAACTTTATTGCTTGCATTTCAAGGACATGAGCTTAGTTGATGAGATGTTTTATCAGTCTTTCTGTTTCTGTAATTTCCTTCTATATGTTAATTGCTTTTTCTACATGGGGGAGATGTTCATTAGTTCCCTGGAGGATGTGTAGAAATAGATACATCACTGGAGAAGAATTTGTCTTGGTTGTTTATATCTTTGGGGTTTGTAATAAACATACATGTAGGTAAAGTGTTCCTAAAACCGCGCAGTTGAAAGATTCTTAAACTGGGTATAGAAAATCCAGGCAGGTTCTGTTCTGCCTGTAGTAGCAGTTGCAAGTCCTGGGAATTGGAGTAAATGCAAACACTGCAGTTAGATATTTATTTTTATTTTTTTTAAATGCCAGGTAAGCCTTGTTAAAGCCCAGTCCTAAATAAAGTGCCGCCTCTTCTAAATCACAGCACTGATTTTTCTTAGTTTATCTTTGCATACCCTACTTTACAAATTCCAATTTCCTGTTTTCTTTGGGATCACTTTCTTGCTGTAGAGACACCAAATACTCAGCTTTCCTGCCACATTTTGTTGCTGCTGGGACTCCTGTCCACTTGCCAGGTTATTATTTCCCTGCTGTTTTCCACCAGCACGCTGGGGCCCATATTTTCTGATGTTACCAGCCAAATCTGTTTTGCTCAGCCTGGCTTTCTTCTTAGTACGTCTGGTAACTTCACAGGTTCATCGAAACTGTTCATGAGCAACTTACTTTTGCCTTTGCTGTCATATTTCCCCATGACTGGAACCCACCTCTGCTATATAGAGCTTACATCGAGAAAAACGGGAAAAGAACATATTTTTTGGTATGTATTGCAAGTTATTATGAAATATTCCTGCCTTGCGTTTGAGGAAAAGCCAAACGTGACTTATTAGGCTCTTGCCCTGGAATCTGAGCATGTAATAGTTATTATTTCTTTTTTCCTTTAATTCTGTGCGTACATATTTTAGATCAATAGAGAAAAGTGTAGAAAAGTATTTCTCCCCTTCATTTATCTCACACTCAGTACAATATTCTTCTGATTCATTTTACTGACGGCTTTACAAACTTGTTTGCAGGAAACTCTGAATCCCAGACTTCTTTCAGTCTCTTAAACCTGCATCCCAAGGAAAGATGCAAGAGATAATTATTCAATTATTATTATCATTTTAGTGTGTTTAGGAAGAGGGGAGCAAATTCTCCCTCACTAACTTCAGTTGCTTTCAAAGGAGTTAGATTCGATCTAAGCAGCTGGATTATTTCCTTTCCTAGGACTGAACAGAAAGTAAGTTTTCCTTGTGTGCTATAATGCTTGCATAAAACTTTGTTGAAGTCCTTTTGAAGACTGCAGAAGCTGAACAAATAAGATCTCCAGAATCTGGCCCAGCGTTTCTCCAGAATACACGGCTTTTTGAGTGACAGTTGAATATATTTTATTTGGAATGATATTTAATCAGCCAAGAGTACAAGATGTCAGAGAACATTACATTTAATTGATACGTGAAATGATGAACAATGGGTGAAATGTGGAGGTCCTTACCAGGTTTTTGATTCAGTGCTCTACTTTAATGGAAGTCTGCCTGAAAAAACAGCAAGTAACAACTGATTCTGAACCTCCAAATGTGACCCAGTAGTACTGATCACTTCTGTTGTGCTCTAAACTTTGCAGAGCTCTTCTGTGGGTCAAATCCTGAGCACAAAGGGGCTATTGAAGTGAGCATGATTTGGTCAATTAACCTGTTAAATCTTTGCGTGCAAGGCAGCCAGAGGCTCGCTGTGGTTTTGGGGGGAGGTTACTCAGATCCAGCAATTTACAGTATGTTGAGAATCCCATAGAGGTTGGATCCAAGTAGGGGCCTTGTTGGACCCCTGCTCCTCATGGAATAGTAAATCACACGGTGCGTTTTCAATTGGAAAAATATATTAACACGTCTGCAGCTGGAGAGAATAAAAGCATAATGGTTTATGATAAATTGCATGTATTTCTTGCATCCACACCATTTATGAAACATTTTTTCCCCTCAACTTGAAACCACAATGACACGTAGAAAGGGTTCTTTATAATGCACCATCCGTCCAGGCTGCAGGAATATGAAAGACTGGTTAAAAGCACAAGTCACCAAAGTTGATTAGAACGCAACCTAGGCCTAATTTCATGCAGGATCCATTAAAGGTAGCAAAGGCTGTAGCAGAGAGAGCAAAGGGATGACGAGCTGCTATATTTAGGTGAAAACCAATGTACGTGAAAGCCAAGCATCCTGTGGATGGGAGATGAAGGGTCGCAGTGACAAAGGCAATGGGAAGCAGGAGCCCACGGGGGAAATACTGTTCCTGTCCTAGCCCACCCTGAGCACAGGGGTGGGACAGCACTGGGGACGTCGCATCGCTCAGCACGGACCTGGACCGGTGCCGACTGGCAAGAAAACCAAGCTTTTCTGCCTATACCAGGTGAAGAGATGTGTAGACACACCTGCTGTTTAAACTGCGAGCAGCAGGCCTGAATATTTATCGTTCGAAAATCCGCATGACACGATCTGGGTTTGTTTTCGCTAACCCTTTTGATGTCGCCCCTGTGTTGTGGTTGCTGGCAATTACCACGCTGCTTTTCCCTTCGTCCGAAGCTTTCTACGCACTCCACATACGAATTCCTGGCACCGTCCCTGCAGCCAGCGGTGTCATCGCCGTGCTGAGCCGCCGACCCCCGCGGCGATCGGTTTGATGGATTACAATCTGGAACTGGATCTCGGGAGCAGCTTTGCGAGAGCTTCGCTGAGCCGTTTTGGAAGGAATACGTACAGGCCTGCCTTTTCTTCACTGCCTTTTGTTGTTTGAGGCCTTCCTCTTGGAAATGCAGCTGTTCCTTTACATGATTTAGTTAAAATTAACAACTGCTTCCTGCCCTGTTTCATTTCAGCTCAGTACTTCTGGGACTCAGGGTTTGATATCGCACGTAGTCAGGTTTGCGATCCTTAATTTACAGCTGTTACTTATAGAACCACAAACACGCAGCAGGCGTTCAGTGAGGTCCTCCTCACCATCCGTTGGTGTGTGCAGCAGACACAGACCTTTTATCACTCATGGGAAAGATAAAGCTTTGGGAATTCTGACACAGATTTAAGTGCCATCAAATCTACGAAGTCCTGGAGATCTCATAGGTGGCAAGAGTGAGCCCGTTAGACACTGAAGCAAGATAGTAGAAAATAATGGATTTCTCCCGTTGTTCTCTGTGGCCATCACCCATCGTTTTGAGGTCTCTGTTAGACGTGCCTCCTCTTTTTCCTCTTCTCACAAGAGCTGTGGGAATGGTGGGGGTCTGCACACACATTTCTGCTCTCCTTTTCAATGCTAAATATCCCGTTTCGAGTTCAAGCGGAGTGATTTTTGCAACCATAAACAATGATGCATACTGAAAAGCGGCTTATTTTAACATAAAAAACCCGTTCCACTTCAAAGGGTTTCTTTAAAGCTGGGAATCAAATGGCGTAACTGCAGCCTGCAGCTTTGCTCTATCTCCTCCTCGCTTTGTTTCTCTGTCTGCCCCCGTTCCTGCGGGGACACTCATTCTGCTGTAGACAAAACACACTTATAGTTTGTGATATAACGGGGGAACAGCCAAGTACTTTGTTATTTTGTGGTCAACTAAACTCAGCTGACACGACGAGTTTTACCAGAGGGAACAGGTTGTTCAGGTAACCGTGTCCTCCAATACCTACGTGAGCAAAGCGCTCGGCAGGGTGGAGAAGACCTGGATCCTTCTTGGTTTTCACCACGCACCGTGCACCAGTTCTGTTAATATTTACAATACGTTGGCTGTGCAGATCGGAGGTATAATGAAGGCTGGCGTTCTCGACGACTCCACATACAGTTTTACACTATTTCCTGACGAACCGACTGTCATTTCTCTGTCTCATCAGACATACACGTCCTGTCGGCAGCACCAACGTGCTGATCCCTGGCCTGTCTGTGAGCAATAGAAGGTGCAGGTAGCTTTTTGGCACATTTTACCCCAGCAAATGTGTGTTCTTACGTTTCTTCGATCCTTTTCAAGCACGTTGCGCTACAAACAGCATAATCGGCCTCTCAGCGTCACGTTAGCCTTACCAAAGAGCCTTTTGTACCACTTTTTCATTACATTTCATATCAGATGGAGCTTTTAAGACACAATGCAAACTCTGGCCTCAAACGTGAGTTTCTGTTGGGAGTCTGAATTTGGAAGTCAACTGGCAGTTGTGCTGAGGGAGGAATGGGGCAGAACAAAGTGGGCTTTGCTGTCATGGCAATGGCACTGAAGTGCTGGTAAGTCACAATACGCATCTGTGTATGTGAACTCCTTAGATATCCTTCAGGGAGAAGCACTCTGGCCTTTAATAATGATACCTTTCTCACAAAATTTTGAAGCCAGCCTAAGGATTTTAATTAATAAAGACTTATATTCTTATATAATAAAATGGGTCACAAATGGGACATGTTCGTTATGTTGTGGGGGATTTGGGGACCATGGCTATTGTCTGAATTCTGTTACATGCAGCAGCGCACTTGCACAAAGGAAAACCCCAAAGTTGCTTGGGTTTGGTTTTGTGTGGGTGTCATTTGTTTGTTTTAAATTTTTATTGCATATATCTATATATATATATGGTCCCTTTTCAGTTTTGCCTTCTATTCTTTTAATGTCAGCTCTGTCTCAGCCCATGAGCCGTCCTTTCTGCTCTTGGAAAACAGCAAGCCGTGTTTCTGCATTAAATCAAGTAACTGCACCTAGACAGCTTTGGTTCTTGTTTTAGCCGGAGTGCTCTTTCGAGCAGATTTAATTTCAGGGTAACTTTGAACAGCTGCCGTAAGGCAGGGCCCTGCTGGAGGGCTGGGTGGGTTTTCTGGTACATCATTGTACTCCATAAGCACGCTGCTAATTCATCAAACCTTGTTATCCCTCGTTTTTTGATACCTTTTAGTTTCTTCTGTCGTCATTACCCATTTTTTTCCTACTTTAACAGCTATTTTCACTATTTCCTTTAATTCCCTGCGTGCTGTGTAACAACACTAAAGCCATAGTCCTTGTGTTTATTGTTTTTTCCAACTTGATTATATGTTTCTGGTTTTTTCAAACGCTGTCAGACATGTCGCTGTATCAACAACAATAACCTCAACGGCCAAACTCTGACTCCGGCAGTTAAACAATAATTTAAATGTGCTGCTTCTATTATTTACATCACTTCCCAGGTAAGTTTTACACTGAATTCTGGATTTTGAAACCACGCTCCAAAGCCCTGGATATCTTTGCTCTCCTCTTTTTCCTTCTGGCGGGGATTATCTTGTGCATAGAACTCTTTCTGACGTGAAGGAGACCGGGGTAATGTTCACATGCAAAGCCCTCGAGCACAGTCCCTACTTTGCATCTCTCTCTGTTACACAGATTCATTCATTACCCCACCGTACGTGCCACTTTAACTCCCACGCACATCCAAGATGGCAGTTGAATAATTTGCTGTCAGATTCAATGTTTAAGGGAAGTTGTCTTGATTTGTGCGATTAGTAAATGATAGGGTGCTGTTTACCTCAAGATTATTGTTTGAATTCTGCCTGGCTGACTAGTAGGGGAAAATAAATTGCCATCTATGAACTCACACAGCCCCGGTGGAAAAAACCTTCAGATTGTTGTAAATTATTCCGGTTAGCAAAAAGAAGAGGGCAATGGCTGAAGCACCAGTTTGTGCTCCATCTAGGACAGAATTCTCATGCAGAAATTGGAATTGCCACGCTTTATGTAGAAATTCTTTCTTTTTTTTGTCCAGTGGCGTGGGAGAAAGGACTGTAAATAGTTTCTACTGTAGATCATCTCGCACTGCCAAACTTGGAAGCAGATCTACATCTATTAGATGTCAAGTTTTTCATCTGCATCTGTCCTTAGCTCCCACATGAGTTCAATCAGGCACTAGGACTGAATCCACTTCAGAGAAGTGGAACAAGATTTAATAATAAATAAGGGAATTAATTAAAAAGTCATGGTGCACAAATTAAAGATTCTCCCAGAGCTGCAGTATTTGTATACCGTATCTTCAAAGCTGGAGCGGTTTGTTTACTGGCCCATGACACAGCCCTGAGTTTGCATGGTTTAGAATTGCAGCGGTGCAAATGAGAAGGGCTTTCCCACTCTATTTTGTTCAGCCCATGTGGCTGCTTTACCGTCAATGCTCCGAGTCGGCTGAGCACACACCACGGCAGGACTCATCAAAAATGAGCATTGACACAGATTCAGCGTCCTCGGACGCTAAATTAACACAGGCTCAACATCCTGGGGCTGCAAACCGCCCTCAGGAACTCTTCCAGCAAACCACAGCCTCTTTTGGGTTAGCTGGTGGCACTGAGAGCTGTCTCTGCATCCTTCCCCTGAAGGCTGTGGGCTCCATCAATCCAGAATGTGCTGCCGTATGGAATGTCCCTCTCTGAAGGCCTGGGAGCCACAGGGAGGAGGATGAGAGTGAGGATGAGGAGGAGGGTGAGGATGAGGAGGGTGCTCACCCCTGCGGTGCTGGGGCAAGAATAGGCGCCAAAGGCAGAGTCAGAATCCCAGGACCTGCTATATCACGGCGTATTGTTAACTGTGTGTGTTTTGGGGGCTTTCGGTAATTTTTCTTCTGGGTTTTTGTCTCTCTATTTAATTATCCTTTTCAGGACTGATTTCCTGACTTAATCTGAATGTGCATAAATCTCCGCCATAGATTTATCATCTCTATAGAAAGCGCTTTCAGAGTGGTTGTGCAGCTTCCCAGAAAAGGGACACTGTTGGAAAATGAAGCTTTCAGATTCGACAATAAGCCTACTATTATGCTGATTTTTGCCCAGCTTTCCCTCACTTCTCTCCCATTTACTACAAGAGTGAGCTCCAGGCTTCTTTTTGTTTGCTTTCGAACTTCAGTCATTCTTGAGTGTTTACCACCCTGCTCAAGTCCACTCGCTCTGAAACACCACAAGATCCTGCCGCATTGCTTCTGGAATCACAAAATGCTCAGGTTCTTTTTTCAGCTGCAGGTTTCCATGAAGGTTTTAACCAGCCTGTTTGCCAATCCTAAAAAAAAAAAAAAAAAATCTTTCTTAGAATATCGTACTTTCTCACAGTCATTTGAGGACATTGTGTTTTTAACCAAATGTGAGAACTCACGAGCAGCTGTTGAAATGATCCTTGATATAAATAATCTCACTGCAAACCAGATTTTTTGTTTATATAGTATGTAGTCTGCGCGCTCATAACTATTTAATCAAATTCAGGCCTTGTCTGAGCAAACATAATGGCCATTAACTTACATGTGGGCTGTGAATGATCTCTTTTGAATTTGACCTGTAGCTCTGAGAGCCAAAAAAGCTGCCTTCCTTGATGTTTGTGCTTGGGATCACACATGCAAAATGCAGGGGCTTTTCCCTTTCTAAAAAAAAAAAAATTCATGTTGAATGCAACTTTCTGCCGATAGCATATAGAAACCCAGCCTCTCCAGGGTTTTGCTCCATTGTGACTGTCAGAATTTTCTGTGGTTATAGTGCATTTTCTTTTTCTTCTCTCCACATTGATACTCCACATAATGTTCTTTATGTCCCCACTCAGGCCCTTTGGAAGGACGTTCTGTCTTGTCTTTCCCTGGCAGCCCCCTCCTCGGCTGAGGATGGAAACATCCATCTCCGGAAGACACAGCCCTGTTCATCTCTCTTTGAACTTTGTTCCGCCAACGTTGCTGTTTTTAACTACAGCTAACAAAAGCCAGGATAGAATGTTTTTATCAGCCCTTCTTCTGGCTTAAAAGAGCCACGTTACGTTCATGCCCCAGATTAGTAACTGTTGTACGACAGGAACAACGTAATTTGCTGTTTTCTGTATCTTCACCCTCAGATGTGTTGCCAGATCACTGTGACTGTAGGAGTTTATTTCCAAATTTCTGTGTTCAATCAATTTCTCCCTGTTGCAAGCCAGAAACAGTTTCGTGCCAGGGGGATTTCAACTGATTTAATTTGTTGCCAATTAACAAACTTCTAATCACTGATCCTGGTATTGATGTAATGGGAGTTTTGGAGCCTGTCAGCCTTGTGGGAGCAGTAGCTGTTTGAAGAAGCAAGGAGATAAAACAATTACATGGGAATATATTTTATTACTTTTGCATTTGGTTGGTTCCTGTCCCACCCGTACCCCTAAGGAAAACAACAGTAATCAAGTTTCACAAACGGAGTAGAATAACGGATTGTAGCGCCAAGACGGAGACAGGGAGGTTGCGAGACAGCAAGAACACATTAGGACACCTTCACTGCCAAAGTCACTGTATTGCATGGTTACACCTGGAGTATCTCACAATCTGTGTCACATACACAGGGGTTTAGAAATTCCTTTCTCCTTTCGCAATGGGAAACAGAGGCCTGGAGAAACTAGATGAGTTGTGTGTGGTCACATCGGGAACGTGACCACAGCTGTATGGGAAATACCGTGAACTGAGGATTTAATGCAAAATCCAAGGTCAGTGCTCTGACCAGGCCATCTCACTCCTAATAGAGCCCAAAGGCTCCAGCGGGGATGTTTAATCGCTGTTATCATTCTACTTTTATCAATTAATAACCTATGCAGAGGAACCGGGGGTGTGGTCAGTAGGTCAGAGAGGTTCTCCTGCCCCTCT
>VWYH01001147.1:469099-699134 GCA_013399365.1 Pampusana beccarii | reverse complement strand
GCGGGGGGATTGCACTGGATGAGCTTTCCAGGTCCCTTCCGACCCCTGACATGCTGGGATCCTGTGATCCGCACACTGCACCGTGTATTGACCGTAAGGTTCATCTACCATTTGGCACTAACAGATGAGAACTCCCCTCTGCGCAGCCGGCTCCCTGTTTTTGAAACCGCCGGCTCCCCACACAGCCGAACAACCCTTCGCTCCCCGCCGATCCGCACGTTTGCAGCAGAAATCACGAAGCTGTGACCCCGCCCCCCCGCCACGCTGACGCACGCCGGGCCCCGCCCCCTCCGCTGTGGGCGGGGCCGGCGCGGCCGTTGGCCGGGGCGGGGCGCGAGGCGTGTGGCGGTGCCTGAGCCGCGCCCCACCCGCCACCGCCTGCCGTACCCCGCGGCTCCGCAGCCTCGTCCCCGGCTCCCGCCACGGCTCCAAGGTAAGGCAGCGCCCTTCCCTTCCTTTCNAGCGGGAGCGCGGCCGGGCCCGGCCCCTCAGAGCCCGCCCGGCGCCTCTCGTCCTCTCCCGCAGCCCCCGGGCGCCGCCGGAGCCGCAGCTGGGCAGTGCTGGGCCGTGCAGGGCTCCTCAGTAAGAGCCGGGGAGCCGGGTCCGGCCGGGCGCAGCCGCCTGTCCCCGCCGCGCCTGCGGCCCCGTGGTTCCCGAACGCCGCCTCACGTCCTGCACGGGCTGGGAGCGGGGACGGACGGGGCTGCTCTGCCCTAACCCGCCCCTTCCAGGGTTTGCTTCACCTGCACCAAGGTAAAACACCGCTGCGGCGATGGGGCTGTTTGATTTAGGTAGTTATTTTAACGTGTGTTATCTTTCTTACCGTTCGTGGAAAAAAATAATTAGGTGTGGAGTTCGTCGATAAGTGGCAGCTGGCGATGTTATTTTATTCTCTGTCAGAGTGCAATGCTTTCTTTGAGCTGTGAGTAAATAGCGTTAGCTTCTTCCCCACCCTCAGCCTCATCGTCCCAAGGTGTGAATTATATTACCAGATTAATTTTCTTTGAGGGAGCTAAAGGGTGTCACAGAAAATCCATCTATTTCATTCCAGGTCACATTTCCCTGGACTGATTTGGTTGGTTCCGGCTCGAAAATGTGCAAATGCTTTATGTGCTTCAAGGCAACTAAGGATCTTCTGTGAGAATTCTTTTCTGTTAATTTTTAAATTTCAGTTGCCAGTGTATGTGTAAAGCATCTTTCTTCTGCTTCTTTGAGCTCCCAGTGCAGCCATAAAATGTTTTTCAAAAGGTGTTGATTCAAGGAAGGCAAGCTAAAAACTTTTTGAACAGAAAGTGGGAAAGGCTGCTGCAAGCAGGATGTCAAGGCTAACCGTGAATGTATTTGCACTGGCCATGAAAGAAATCCTGGGCGGTAACCTGTTGAATGTCGCTAACTAGAGTGTGTAAGCTGCTGTGAGCAGGACGCTGCGCCCTTGCCACGGTTGTTCCTGTGAACACAGTCAAACCGTGTAAATGCGGAATGATTTCCAGGTCAAACAGGTTGATGAATTTTGCGAGGCGCCGTCACAACCTGCTGGAGCTGAACACGGGCTGTGAGGCTGTGAGTGTTCTCCCACTAATTGTGTGTTACAGGAGTTGGAGGAGTTTGGCCTTTTATGAGAACAGTGGGATCTGTTAAATGTAATGGGACGCCAATCAAGATAAGGTTTGTACTCTGTCAGGTGCTGTATAAGCATTTAAGGAGGTAAGGTCACAACTCTGGGAAATGTACTGTGTAAGAAAGGGTTATGATTAACATGGAGTAAATGAAGTACCCTTCAAAATGTTCTCAGGGTTATCCTTAAGTGGAGTGTCTGTTTTCACCGTGCTAATGCCCAGGTAGATACCTTAGAAGGAACATGTGCTTAGGAGTTACTGTTCTGACATGTTGTAATGAGCCTAAAAATTGAACCTGGGCATCTACAAGTACTCCCTGTGTTGAGGGAAGTTTGGTTCTGAATCTGGATCAGTTTTTCTTATCTAGTCTTTCTTGCCCAAAGACATGGAAATGAGGCTATGTCAGGACACCTTCCTGCCATTTCCCAAATTTTAAGGAAATATCTGTCTGGAACTTAAGTCAGTTTGGGCCTATTTTTAAGAGAAACCACAAGATTCCAATGACCTGCAATGTGTTTTATGTTTTCTTTGAGTTTTCTTCTAACAATGGTGGAAGTATCAAAGCTGTGCCTGTCAGCAGTTGTAGGCAACCAGTATTTGCTATTATACTTGTGTTTCTTTTCACCCACACTTGTTGCCTCTGTTGTCATTCTAGGGACAGTATTTCATACTTTTTTTTCAGGGCCCATGACCTAGAGGTCTTTGGACACTGTTAAGTAATGCTGGTCATGCAGAGTACATGAAAAAATCCTCAATCGTTTTCTCAGAGCAGTCTGGCCCGGTGCTTTACACATCCAAAGGAAAGATCAAAATCCAGTTTTAACTGTGCACTGGAGGGTAAAAGTAAAGCTGCGTAACGATTTGGAGCAGAAGAGGTTTTGCACAAAGACAGAAGGAAGCAAAATAGCATATAGTTAACTGTTAGTTATAGTTAACTTGTAGTTAATATTAAGGATTTTATTGTCTATGGTACTTTGGGGAAATATGACCCATACCTATCGCTAGTGCCAATGTCTCCTTCATCCTCCATGTTTTTCTGCATTATACCGATCTTTCAGTTTCTCTCTTCTTCTTCTTCCTGCCTTTTTCTCCCTCCTCAAATGCTTCACCAGCTTTCTCTTGCAGTCTTCTCTCTTGTGTACAAAAATGAATAGTAGTGAAATAGTTAACTTGGACAGAATTTGGCCGTAAACTTCCCTGAGGTGAGCAGGGGACTGCAGTTCACATCCCTTTGCCCTGATTGTTTCTGAGCACCTTGAGCTTCAAGGAGATGGTGCAGCATTGATTTGCCTCTAGTTTGCATTTGCAAGATTCTTGTTCAGTCCGGAGGACAACAAGCTCGTGTTTGTATTACAGAGTGTGGTCAGAAGAGCTAAAACCAGCTGGCACTTTGACCAATGGTGCATGCGGAGTATTTTGCTTGATTTCAGGAGGCTTGTGGGAGCACAAAAAAAAACAAATTCTGGGATGTGGCAAGGAGCTGGAAAGTGAAAACTGACATATTTGGACTGTTTAGTTTCACAGTATGTGGGTGGAACAGATGGGTGAAGAGGGCAAGTCTGACAGCTGTGATTTTTATTTCTGAGTGGAAATGCACTAATTCCCTAATTCTGGATATGGATTAGAAGAAAGCTGGTTTTGCTTATTAGCCTCCACTGTCTTGCCTGCTGAAAGTTTATCTATGGGAAGCTTGTTCAGAAACTCTGTAATGAAATAGCGTGTAGAAATCCCATTGTGTGTGTGTGTGTATTTGTGTGTAAAACTGGAGAACTGAAAATGTGAATGGGGCGGGTGGAGAAGTGAAACATTCCTTACTTCTGAGAAGTTGTCAGCAGGTATAATTAACCCTTTTTTGTCAGAGACTTCAAAAACAGCCTTCAAAATTAAAGGGTCAAATATATAAAAATACACTTTATGTGTAATGTCAAATTTACTAAATTATTAAGGTGGTTATTAAGCAACAGACAATGCTTTCACTTATTGTCCTAGTGCAAGTATTCTTCTACTAGATCTTGTACCAGAAAAGCCTCTGATGATTTTCTATTTAGACAAGGCAAAACAGTACTGCAGACCCTAAGTAGGGTTTTGGAAGAAAGTCAAAACTCTCCATGTGTTTTAAACTTCTCTTGTAAAACAATAATATAGAATGCTTGCCCATCTTTTTGTAATACAAAAAAGACTGATCTAAAAATATGCTCTGTATATACATAGTAGGAAAGGGTTGTGGCATAACATTTTCAAAGCCTGTTCTTTTCTTGGTTTGCTCTTAACTGAAGCTGTACAGTTCCTTCAAAAAACATGAGTTACAAATGAATTTGCAATAATTTGTGACTCCTTGTCCTTTTCCTTCAGACAAAAGGCCCTTTCAATCGATTGTGGAACAGCCACTGATTTTCATGTGGTCCTTCAAGAAAAGGATAGTGATTGGCCTTCATAATAGGCCTTTCAGTACTGTCTCTAGTGGTTTGCTGACTGAAAGAAACGCCTATGGCTCTGTGCTGTGTCCTGTGTTTAGGTTACTGATGAGTCTAATTGCCCAGGTGTTGAGCAGGTAAGAGTTCAAATGGCAAAGAGGCCTCACCTGTGCGTGAGTACCAATGTGCTGCTGCTCACAGTTGGGGACAGACTGTGTAAACTGGTACACTTTTATTTGATGTTCATTAACTGAAGGTCTGTTCTATTTCTTTTTTTTAAAAAGTGGTAAGTTAAATCTGGTGTTTCCATGAACTCTGCTTCTAAGAAAGCTGATGCTGTTTTATGTTCTGAGTGGTGTTGCGCAGTGTTATCTGTGCCGGGCACGGCCAAGTGGACTGTAAGTATCATTTCTTTGGAGGTGACTGTTCTCAAAAGTTGTGGACGTGTTTTGAGGTAGCGTTAGAGAAGGTGCTCCCACCTTTGTGTTGGCAGCTCTGTCTCTCTGAGCTGTTCTCCTGTGCTGCTGAGGCCAACCTGCCAGGCAGCATTCCAAGATAAACACCCCACATTCAGGGCAGGTGTTTGTTGTCCCAACCTTACACAAAGCCCATGGAGGGATTTATGGCGTTTGACTTTGGAACAGCACCAAAGGATAGTCTTTGTGCTATGGGATGTTTCTGAATAATGGTAGCTTTTCAGGAGCCTGGTTGATTTTGTTAGAAAGCTGCAGAGCTTGTCCTGAAGGTTCAGGGCTGGGGTGTCTGCCTGAGTGATCTCCGTGGCACGTGGCTTTTATTGCTGCTAAAGACTGATGCTCGCTGACAGCTAATGGGGCGGCAGGTCAGGACTTGAGCCTTTCTTACTGGTTTAGATATAACTGCCAAGAAAGAGTATTTGGGCTTTAGATGACTCTGAGCTCGAGCCTGTCCTCAAATGGTTGTTTCAGACTGAACTACTTTCTATCAATACATAGAAAGAGCTTTCAGTATGTGCTGTCCTACATGTTTCCAGTTTGTGGCTTCCGCTTCTGGGCTACACTTAAACTGTCCACTTTTAGTAAATTACAGTGCTGTGGATGGTTCTCTCTGTAAAATTAAATGCAGCAACAGCCTTGTACGTGCAGTCCGGGTGTGGTGGTACTTCTGAGTGTATTCAGAGACTGTGTTTTGTACTAGTGATAGAAAAAACTACAGGTCCCAAAATGTCATCGCTATGGGCCTTCTCCTTTCTGCATTGATGGAGGGAGTAAATCTCTTGTGGCCTGTGCAGAATTTGAGTTAGTGATCTTTAGGACTTTGTCTGAACGAAATGTTGCGCTTTTTTTTTTTTTTTTTTTAATTCTGTTTTCCAATAGTAACTTAGTGCTGGCTAGAAATAGTTTTGAGTTGGCTGGTTTGTTAAGCTGCTGGCGTGAAGTTGTGCTTTGGTGTTAGGATCAGAGCTTGTGCTCCTTGCTCTGAGCTGGTGAGAAGGGTGCTGTGGAGATAGACACTTGCACATACTCAGGTGGGGAGAGGCTTCCCCAGCTGTTCCCACACCTCTTGAAGTTTCCCATGTACCGCAGCCACTTTGGAACTACAGTGAGAGAAGGAAAACTCCTTAAAATCCTCAAAGAACTTGAGGTTTCTTTTTCCACAATAGCCAAATTACGTTGTGTACAAACACAGTGGAAGCCAGAAATGATTGGATGGTTCATCCCACCAACGGAGAGGCAGCCACGTCTGAAACATGAGGAAAGAACAGCAGGAAGGAGTCGAAAGATGTAGTGTCAAATACACAGAGCTGTAGCATGGTAGGGCAAGAGGTGTATCTGCCAGCAGTGCCCTGGGGAGGTCTGCAGCACCAGGAGATACAGATGGACCAGAGCAGCTGCCCTGGCTGTGTGAGGAGAGTTCCTGGGGGCTTGTAGCAGTGGAGAGAGGAGATGATGGTAGCTGGAAGGAGTGAGGGAGGAGAGGCTGGGGAAGGTCCCAGGGGCTGGAAGGAGCTATGGCACTCAGAGGGCACCAGGATTTTGACCATGGCTCTTCAGGTACTCAAGTGGGAATAGAAGCTTGTGAGGAGAGGATGAAAAGGGGAATGACAGGGAATGTCCTTTCTGTGTGATGGTAATACAAGATCAGGGCTTCCCTGGCCCTCATGGGGTTTTTTGGCCATTCGGTTAAGTATCTGATGGAAATGATGGGCTTGCTGCAGTTTGGCTGTTACTGTTTTAGAGCCTGATTCTCTCGGGGCTTATGCTCACTGGAATCTGCAAGTATGGAGTTTGGGCCATAGTCATTGCTTCCTTGTCACTCAATAAAAACAGTTCTCCCTTTATTATCTGTTGCTTAAACCCCACACCTGTCTTTAATATCCTTGCTCTTGTGCCTTATTGACCTACATATGTGATTCTTTACCGAATTACTGGTGGATCAGAAGGTTTTGCAGAAGCCTAGAGAACGTGGTTGGCATAGAGTTGATTGTGATAGCTGCACTGACTTTTTTTTTTTTTAATGTGGTAGTTATTATTTTATCTTAAAGGAAGTAAAATAAACATACAAACAGTGATGTGTTGGGAAAACCCTGAGTGGAGCAGACAAGCAGCTTTACATCAGAAGAGTTCTGACTCTCCAGTGTTTGTGTGAAAGGGGACTGTGGAAAATGTCATAATTTTTCTGGCACACACTGTAGGCAGGAAATCCTCAACATCGGTGGAGTTGCACTTTTGTGATACTGGTGTAAAACCAGTATCTTGCCTTATAATCTTTTTAATATTTATATTAAATTCTCCTTTTTTGTTGCGTAGTTATTTTTTCCGTTAAGTTTACTGGGCTTTTTGATACAAGGTAGTTCCAGTGGTGAACTATTCGGTCTGCATCACGGCATGGGCTGTAGCCTCACGATTTTTTCTGTCCTGAGAAACACGAGCCCTTCACAGGTGTGAAACAGGTGCAGTCTGGGTCCTCTGCAGCTCAGTTTCTGGGCAAGGGATGTTGTGTCCATGTGGTGCTCGCTCCGGAAACTTCTGCCAGTTCTGCAGGAGGGTTCACAGTCCATGGAATGTGTGGTGGTACCTTCCAAAGCATTTTAATGAGAATTGCTGAAGAGCAAAACTAGATTTATTAAGCTATAGCAAGGGCCTTGTTAAGTGGAAGAGGAATCATCTTGCAGTTGCAAGGTCTATTAAACTGCAAAGAGGTTGGTCATTAGCATTGTTGCATCATATTAAAGGAATGAAGCAATGTAAATGCAATCATTTATTAAACTGAGTAACACACCTTTAAACTATCATTCACTACTTTAAATGAATAATTTCTGCTTCCTTTTGGAGAGCAGCTCAGTCTGATATTGAAGATTTATTTTCTGTAAATTAAAAAAGAAAAAAAACGTCAAGATTGCTGTTACTTATAACAAAATTTTGTGTTGTGCTGTAGTGCTTATTGTGGGCTGATCTTGGCCTGCCAGGCTCCGTCTCCCCACTGAGCTGCCTGTGAAGTTGGAGCCCGACTCTTCAGAAGGGATTGAACAGAGGGCAGTGCTCAAGCAGCATTGGAACAAGGGCTGTTCTCTTCAGGGTCAGCAGAGCTGGGCAAAGGCCCCTCATTGGGAAATCGTGGGGTTTGTCTTTAAACAAATTTGGTACCACACTCCATAATAGGCTTTACCTTTTGCTAGTTCAATATTTTTGGGGGGAGGGAGCTCAGGGGCTGTTCTGCACTATATTTCTGGACATTTTCAGATTGTGGTACTGGAGAACTTTGGGAAGGAATCTGCTGTTAATTGAAATGGAAAATACAGGGATACACAATATAGGCTCTTGAACAGCAGATGGACTCCTTAGGAGACAGGCCATAAATTATTAACCCTCCATGTTAATGCAAATGTAGAAAGGTACCCGTTTGTGGATTGAATTTTTAAAAAACTGAAACCACACAACAACAAAAAAACCCCACAAGCAACTAAGCCCCACCTTCCCTCCACCCCAAAAAACCAAACCACCACCACCAAAAAAAACCAAGCGCAACAAAGCAAAAAACAACAGACAACCCCCTCAAAGTACACAAACCAAGTCTGTGTACTTAAAGGAAACATCCAAAGAGTAGTGGGGTGGCAGTGATGGGATGTGAATATATTGGCCATTCGTATTCGGCACTATCTGAACTCTACTATGTGAGATTTTAAGCATATGTGATACAAGGAAGTCTAAGATGTGTATGTGTGATTTGTTGTGTTATACATAGAGAGATAAGGATAGTACGGTTTGCTCTGGTCTGACTCTGTGTGACAGTTTTAAATGTTGGGGTAGCTTCTTGCTTGAAGGAGTCAACCCCATTTACCTTCCCGCAGCTTGATCCTGCCTCAGGACCAACCAGGAGAAGGAATGGGGCCCAACGCTTGCCTGTTCCTAGCTCTCTTCCCAGATTGTTTGGAGTACTATTTCCAAATTCAGGATGCAGGCTGAAACTTGGAGGCATCCGGGAGTCTATTTGCTTTCAATTAGAATACAGGATTTTTTGTTGTTTTTAAAACAAAACATGGGGGAAAAAAAAACTTTTCCTCTAAGTGACTAATGAATATAGTTCAAGAACAGAACTGGTAATACTGTCCCAACCATTACAGATTAACAGCTGTGTGATAATATTCATGTGATTACTGACAGATGTAAGCATTCCTCTGGGAATAAAGAGTTGAAGTGTTTGGAACCTCTCATCACAACACCGCCAGGTCATCAGCAGCAAAACACTCCCCCAGAGAGCACATCTTTCAGAACGCTCACAGAAACAGCTCTGCAGTTCCATTTCATATGCAACGTGTGTAAAGGGTGGTGCCAAAGCAACGCCTCGACCTCTGGACAGTTGTCTGTGTCGCTAATGAACGCTAACCTCTCAGTAAGAATTTATCTTGCGGCATTAATTCTTTGGAATTGCTGTTCTACTTGTACAGGAATTGATTTGGTCCTGCCCAGCCCTGGCTTTGTGACCTCCCTTGCTGGGGCTTTACCTTGGTCAGGTTTTCTGTTACTATTTGGTTCATTGCTGAGTTTTTTGTTGTTTTCTTTTTTCCCTGTGATATCATAGTTGTCAAATGTAGGTCAAAGCGGTATCCTAAGGAGAAGCTTTGTTTACGGAAGTCTTCTCTTAAATGTCAGACATGTGAGACGCATCAGCTAATGATATTTCTGGTAAAATGTTTGACTTCGTATTCTAGTACAAGACTTTATATTCTAGTTCTGTCTTCAGGCTTTTAAGTTATTTCTAAAATATTGTTATTTTATATGCTAATATAAAATAACTATGTTGATATATTTATATATACATACTTAAAGTCTGAAGGTTTTCCTTAAATTTCAGTGATCTTTTAACTTAACCTTAGGGCACCAGTGCTGGAGGAAGATGGTTTCAGCGGTTTCATGTTTGTTCCTTAGCAGGTTAATCTTATGTACTGTGTTCTGTGATAGTTTGTTTCTTTTTTGCATTTGCAGCACGTTTATTTTGGGGGGTGGAGACGGACAGATTGGTTGTGCACTGAGTTGTTTCTTTATTCCTCCCCTTACACTGGAAGTTCTGTCAGCAATCATAGGGAATTGGGTAAAAAATTGGCCTCTAACAAAATGAAAAGTGGCTGTTTTGTTTTTATCTGCTACCCTTTTTAAAATATATGAGATTAAAATAATAGTTTCCCACCTACCACCCCCACGTATAAAATGTCTTTCCCATATAAAAAGCATTTGTATTGCCTTAAAAAAATTCTTGGAAAAAATAGTGTTTCTTCCCATCTCCCTTTATTTCTCCTTAGAGAAGATGTAATTAAAGGAGTCATTACAGCATGTAATGTTTTGAAAGTCTTCTACTCTAAATACAAATTGAAATTAAAATTTTAAGTCTGCATTATTTCTCTTTTGTTTTTCCTTCGAAGCTCACTCCTGGAAATCATGTCGTGCCTCCAGTCAATTCTGCAATTATTGTGCGCCTCCCTCCGTTCTACCTAAGTAGCAAAAATAATAGGAAAAAACTGAAAAAATAAGTGAGATTGATGTCCTGTGAGTTTGTGAAGCTAAACCCAGCAGCAGTCTGATAGCTTGCAAAGCCAAGCTTGGGTTAGAGATGGTAGCTTGGCCACGTTGCATGCACACAATGTTTTCCATGCAACTTTCAGTCATAAAATGTAACGTGTTACTTTTTTTAGTGTACCATAAAATAAGCAGACTCTGTCTTGTGGGTGAGTGGATATTATTGGAACAAGCTTTGCTCTGGGTATCTCAAAGGCACTTGGAGCAGAGGTGCCAAGTCGTCAGTCAGTTGCTGAGGCTCAGTGTCAGCAGTAAATACGTGTTTGTTCCTAGGAAAGTAAATACAGACAGGAATTCTGAATAAATGATCTCCACAGAAGGTGCTATGCTGAACTGAGGCAAACTCTGATTTCCTTTAGCATCGGGTGTACCTGAGTTCACCGAAGGCATTCCAGATTAGCGCTGGCACTCGCTTTTATCCAGATTCATGAGCAGTAAAGAAAACAAAGTTATCAAACTGCACTTTTGCTTCATTTTAGCCAAATTCCTTCATAAGTAAAAGACAAGCATTTCAGCTGTGCCTGGGCCAAAATATTTTAAATCGTCAAAGAAATAGTATATACCTGCTACAGCTGTACTGTGTGGCTTTTGGTACTGAGCTCACTGCCTTATCTGTGATATTAAACTACTAAGTTGCAGCATAAACTCAGCATCTGCAACCTTGATGCATTCTCCACCACACACTGATTACGTTCAGCAGATAGCCTTTCTCTCCTAAAATAATTCCTCAGTTCAAAGCACGTGCACTCAGACATATTTTCTCTGCCTACTGCTTATTTGGATAAGCAAATAACTAACTTTTTTTAAAAAAAAATTGTTTCCATACTTTTGTTCCTCAGAATATGATTATGTCTTGAGATGTGCCTACAAAAATATATACATTGGCTTCGTTTTTAAGAAAATGTCTATTTTGGTTTTGGGGTAATTAAAGAAAAGCTTTCTAATGTGTGGAATAAAACCCATTTGACAGAGTGAGGGCAGAACTGATTTTGCTGAAGGGTGCAAAATATGAAGTTACTGCTTCCTTCAGAAGCTTCAGTCCTTCTGTTAGGAGACAGATCACATGGAGGATGTGCCAGTCTGAGAATAATGATGATTGCACTTTAATTGAAAATGAGGGATTTCAACTGTCATTAATCACAGAAGCTGTAAAACGCTCAATTGTCCTGGTTTGCTGGAGATGAATGGGAGGATAGTTTTTGTCCAGAAAATGACATTGTGGGTATTTTTTGGACTTTAGTTACACTTTTTGATTGTCATTTAGAATTAATTATAAGGTTATGTTCTGTGTAAACTAGCATATTCAAATTTACGTGGGTCCATGATGAATTTTCTGTTAAGTCTGTGGAGGTTATTTTTGACTTGTTAATACACAGTATTTTTGAGTTGCCCACCCTCAGTAAGACGGAGCTTCCTTGGCAGGGTGACCTTCCAGTGTGCAAAAATGGGGAGTAAAAACAGCCAGGGGAGGAGGCCTGGAGAGGCCACGGATTCTATGGAATCTATTTCTCCTCTTCTTAGGATCTTGTGGCCCCTGAATTGTACAAAAATGGAGATGCTGTGGCTCCTCTGGGCGCTCGGCATACCCCAGCTCATCAGGGTGTCAGCGACTGTCTGAACCAGGGCTTGCCAGCTTTATGGTGTTGCTTGGTTACCATCATTCCCACAACTCTCAAAGAAAGCAAAGCAAACGTCAAAAAAAATATTGCTTTCTATTTATGGGCTTAGGCTACTGTACAGATCCAAACAAAACAGAATTGTAAATCCTCTACAGCTACTTTAATGATATTTTTTTTTTTCCTTAAGTATTCCACTTGGCTACTCACAAAGGCATTCCATTTTAAATATGTTTTTTCAGTGTATTGGGCTACTCCTAGGGTTCTGTACAAACTCCTACGTTCAGAAGCTGGAATCCTGACTGGAAGCAAGGAAAAACAAAGAATGGCTTGTGTTGTCGGGCAGTCTTGCTAGCTCCAGCTGGGATTCTGCCTTTTCAGATATATTTTATGCGCATCCTCAGTTTAGGGCAGGGAAAAGGGGAAAGCTTAGTTTGGGATGTGTTTGGGAATATATTCTTAAGTAATGATAATAATGAAGAACTGTCATAACCCATTTGGCTGAGAATCCCCTGTCATTTTGTGAATATTTCCAAATGTAGCTTGAGAAGTCCTCTCTTGCCATTAGGGGTACAATTTTGGCATGTGGATTCATGTGTTTCAGGGAAAATTCTCATCTGAAATCCATTTAGCTGATGTTAACAAAGTATACAGACACTCTGAGAACTGAATATAGCGTAGGTGCCTGTTGTCATCCCAGTTCCACAGAAGAGTTGTGCAAAATGCAAAGTATATTTTTTTTTATCATCTTCAGGCTGAGATAACTCAGACGTTCTATTGATATGTTACAAATGAGTCTTAAGTTTATTTTAATGAAGTTAATTCCCCAAATAAAGCTTCTCTGGGAACGTGCGGATGGGTTTCTTGGTGAACGGAGAGCTCTTCATGAATCTGCTAGGGTCATTAGCAATGTGCCTGGAGTTGGTTACAGAAACCCTGTTACTATTCCTGAGAGTGGAGAAAACTAAAATAAATGGAGATATCTGTGAGTCGGCCAGCGATTGAGGGAAAATAAACACATCCAAGTAAAACATTCCCAGCTGTGGAAAAAAAAAAACCTCTCCCATCTTGGAGCCGTATGGAAGGTGTAGGTAGCAGACAGCAGTTCTGTAGGAAGTGGAACTTGTAAAGTGTTGCCTTATGCTTCTGTCTGACAGTGGCTGCTTTAGCAGGGCCCACAGCTCCCTCCTCCAGCCATTTTGGGGTTCCAGTGGGCCCGGTTCTTCTGACAGTGGATTCTGAGAGAGGTTTCTCACCCAGTGAGCTCCTGGGTGTTTAGCTGTGTGCTGTAGAATCTCCGGTGCCGGATGGCTCACATGTGTCGCTCTTACAGCTCCAGCCCTGCCAGTAGGAGTTGGATGAGGCCCGTACTGCTTTGAGAGGAAAAGGTTGTCTGGCATTAAGTCAGGAGGGGTCTTTTTTGTATGAAAATAAAGATCACTTTAAGAATTGACCTTTCATTATAATGGGAAATTGCCTTAAACATTTGCAGACATTAAGCAACAGTATTTTTGATAATACGGAAGTGAAAGAAGTTTCCTTCGAAGTGTTGTACCTTTACTCTTGATTTCCTTTCTCTTCCCTCGAGTCATTATTTCCTGCATAAAATTTTCTTTGATAATATGCCATGGAACATTGAGTAAGGACAAAATGGTGAGATAGGAAAATAATTAAATTATGGAGACATGTTCCATAAGAATCCCTTCCCCCCTCTCCCCCCCAAGGTCTTACATCTCATTTGGTCCAACTTGATAGATATGTTATTGTTTGGAAAGCAAAAACCTTTACAATATCCAATAAAACTTTTAAAAAAAAAAAATTTACAATGGCATGTAGCTGTCTTGGTTATCTTTTTTACTTTACAGCGATTCAAAACAAACTTTTGAATTCAATTTTTTCCTTGTGTTCCTTCGTATTTTAAAGTAGTCTTTAATGGCCCTCAAGTACAAGAATTAAAATTCTAGCTTGAAGAATTTGTACCAGTGACCATATTTCACACCTGAGACCACACCAGTAAATGGGATTCTGAGATTACCTGTCAGTTTAGTCTTCAATATTTATTCATAAAGTTCAAGAGGACAAAAATTATCAAGAGATTTCGCTGAGCAGGGGAAAAAAAAAAAGTTGTAAAACTCTTCCTGTTTGATTTTTCAGATTTTAGTTTTCTGCTGGTCTTGGAGAGGAATCTCTCCCACAGGTTGGGTTGGAGAAGATCAGACCAAGGGTTTAGCAGATGGTGGTTTATGCAGGAAAAAAGCAGCATCAGTGGGTACAGTAACGTGTGATACCACCTGCGGACTACAGACATGACTGAAAGGAGCTAATGTCTGTACGTAAGAAATGCCATAGCCGTTGGGAAGGTTGCAGTCTTGCTTGGCCTCAATTTGGATGCTCGCTCGACAAAGGAAATGCACAGCATCTCCCTCATTCTCAGCCCTTGGAAGGGGAGCTGTAGCCAGGTTTAGGCCTGGCTTGCCCCAAAGAGCAAAGCACTAGTGGGGCTCTTTCCCAGGTAGGTCCTGCTCAGCCCTCCGTTCATCTGGGTTGTGCCTCTGGTGCAGATTTCAACACCCAGAAGTGCTCTCTAACGCTGCAACGTGTGTGCGTACTTGTATTTCTTCATCAAAGCATCACGTTTTAAATTTCTCTATTCATTCTTTGATTCTGAATGGAACTTGAGTCGGCAAGCCCTGCAGAAATGCGTGTTTAGATTGCAATGGACTTTTGGACTGTGAGAGCCTTTGTTGTGGGAGCGTGTGCTGGGTGAAGTGCTTCAGGAACACCTGGCAGTTTCACATGCAGAGCAATTAAGGACTTTCTACCTTGCTTTAAAATAAAACCTGTGACTTACTGGATTTTTGCAGTCTAAAACCTCACTTTGGCAAAATACGTCATTTCAGCAGGGACAAAATGGATGAAACAGGATGGCGGTCGCACGCTTTAGTCTATTGCAGGGAGCGAGTATTTTGTAAGACAGAAGGAAAAATAAATCTGCAAAGACAATCCAGTTGTAGTGACTCAATAGAGGCTGATTTCAGCAGTTAGGGTGTTCAGAAAAGTCATGTTACACTTTTAGGGTTAGCGGAGGGACTGCTGAACCCATCTCCTTCCAAAGCAAGCAAGGACCAGTGCGCAACTCACTTAAGTAGCAAGTAGAAAGGAATAATTCCTGTCTGGCAGATGTGGTTAAATCATAGGCCAGTTCATGACTGCCTTCTCCTTGCAACTGCCAGGAGAGCACAAAATTGACCCATTACTTTCCCTCCGCCATTGAAATTGGACAATCAGTTTCCATTCATCTGTGTATGGACGTAGACAGGCACGCAGCTGCCCATGTGGTTATTTGTCTTTAAGTTTGGGGAGAATTCCTCCAAAATGTGTATGCAAATCGGCAAAGGTTGTGTGCTGTGGGCAAAGTGCTGGTGTCACTCTTTGGGCTTCCCTTTGTTTCAGCTGAGTTGGTGTTCTTGAGATAGTAATGTTGGAGAGTGACCATACTGAAACTGCACTGATGCTGCTCATGGGGGTTTGATTAGCAACTGCTGATTCACTGGAACTCACATCTGCAGCCCTTTTGCATTAATGGGTCGAATGGTTTGCATCCCCTAAGGTTCATCTTTCTGCACATCCCAATGTGCCGGCTAGTTTTGGTTTCAAATAGGAGATAGTTTTAGAAACAGGTTTGGTTTAGCTGAGAGCATTGCACGCGTGGTCAGGAATGGGGCTAACAAGGCTTAGGTAATTGCCAAAGCTCGGGTGGCAGTGAAGATAAGCCCTGTGAAAATTGGTAAGGGCATCTACGGCACCTGCGCGTGTTGACCAGAGCAGTAAGAGATGAGGGGTGTTTGTTCACAAAACCCTCCTATAAGGAGATGGCAGTAAAGTGAATCAGAAGTAAATTAACTAATTGCTTTCTTTTTAACTTGCAGCTGTCTTTTCAAGAGATACAGTCTATTGGAGAAGATAGAAAAATAAGAACAGAAAGTGAAGGCATTCACAGTGGTAAGATGACTTTTATATCTCTCTTTGCTAATCATTGTGCCTGGCATGTGACTGGGTAAGTTCAGAAACTTGTAAGTCACACTGTCAACCTGTGTGTTACGACCGAGTTCATCAGGTTTCTTGAGCTATCCTGCTAGAGCTGATCATGATGCCACATGCCACAGCAATCACAGGAGGAAAAGAGACAAATGCAACGGTTACTAAAATGGCGCTTTCTGAATTCCTCGCTGTGAAGCTTTGAGTTCTTACAAGGACACACATCAGTGAGTGTGCCTGCTTTCACATTGCACATGTGTGTGTGGTGGATAACAAATAGAAAAGTACTTTATTTTTAGGTCTATTGGATCTATCGTTTGTAGGTCTAACCCTTCTTTCGCCAGGGCAATGCAGCCTATTTGAACATCTCAGAAGCTGCTTTTGTTCCTGTTTTGTGTGCAGAGTTTATCTTTCACTGCTCCAGATCAATTTATTTCCTTTTTCTTCCTTTTCTGTGTCATTAAGCTGGTCAACTCATACTGTGTTGTCCTACTGCTTCTCCTCATTGTTTTTTTTTAATGGTTCAAACCACTTTGAAGATGTATCATGGTTTATAACTGCAAGTTCTGCTGAACTGGTATTCCGAAATCATCACACACTGAGTATAGTCCAAGGTGATGTTCAGAGAATGGGGGCAAAGGGCAGCTTCATAGTGATTAAAAAATGAATTAGGTAAGACTATAGACTGCAAAACTGAGAAACAGGGTCTGTGCAGTTGCCTTAGTGTAACAAGTAGGGTAATGACTTCAGCGTTCTATGTAATTCTACTGGGGACAACCATTTTTTCAAATAGCTTTAAGATGCTCCAGTTTAGTTGCAGCTTAGGACGTCTTGATTGTGTTCCCTGTGAATAGCTTCCTGAGAAATCTTCAGTGAATCACGTAATACCTCAATTTTATATCTGCAAAATGAGATAACAGTACTCCTGCGCTTGAGTGTGGGTGTCGGGGTGGTAGATTATGTATTGAGGTTTGTGAAATGCTCAGACATTGTAATAAATAGGCAGAAAGAAGACTCATTTACTTGTTACTTGCTGCATGCACCTTGTTTCTTTAGTGGAGGGCATGAACTGTTTCTTAAGGATTTCCTTTTTGCTTGAAACTTTTTTAACGCAGAGTTGCTACATGGCAAAATTCCAAAGCTTTTGATGCTGGAAGGTTTGCAGGGAGTGGCTGAATGGGCTCAATCTGTTAGTTGATAATTTAGCGTGCTAAACTCGGTAGCCATGAGCTGCGTGACTTCCTCAGAGGAGAGAAGGAAATAAGATACGGATGCCCAGAGTGGCTCTTACACATCTGCTGATCCCAAATGTGGCCAAGTACGTGATGAAATATGACTTGTCTGGCTCTGAGCTCTGTTTACTACAACGAAGTGACTCATGGGGTCAGTTCCTGCCCAGACCTTGAGCGGTCACACATGGCCTGCCTAGAGAGCAACATACCTTGGGAGCATCTCCAGCCTTGTCAACAGGGATTTCTCACAAGAGCAGTGCTGCTCTTCAGTGATTTCAGTGAAAAGATGGTAGTTTTTCAGCTATACTTGGTCGTCCGCATCAGAATAATGTCTTGTGGCTCTGAAAATAGGGAGATTGTTGCTGGTTTGTTAGTGAAGGTTGAAATTCGTGAACCAGATCAGGTACTTGGCGGAGCAGTAGTTGGGAAGCCAGTGAAGCCCTCAGGCTTGTCAAGGGTTAGTTTTCCAGCCCTGAGAAACCTTCAGGTTGCTATTAAAAGATGGTTGGTGTGTGTAGATGTTCTTCCTGGAAATGAGGCCAAAATTTTAATCAACTCTGAGAATATTTTCCTGTAGACTCTCTCCACTTCTCTACTTGTCAGTAAAAGGATAATAATAAATTGACAGGGTGTGGAGCATCCTTTTGGCCAGTCTGGGTCGGCTGGGGGGTGGTGGGAAACAGCGACGGCCTTGACAGGGTGTGAGAACAGCTCAGCGACAGCCAAAACATGGGTGTTATCAGCCCTGCTGCGCTGCACATCCCAGCACAGCACCCCGGGGGCTGCGGGGAGAGCAGCAGAGTCCAGCCCAGCCAGGCTCAGGGCGCTTTCTTCTGATATAGCACTAAAGACCAGTCAGCATCAGCACAAAACCCTGCTGTAAGATCTTAAGAATGGAGTTTTCTTGATGAAAAATGTTTTCTTGCACGTGCAGATGTGACGTTTTCATCAGTATCACGGGCACTTCTGAAACAATTCGAAAATATCCTAAGAATGTGCTGAGGGTCATTTTTCTCTGGAAAATGTCTCAAAACATGCGTTGAAGTTTCGTGAATTCAGTTGCACTTAAGCACTGCGTGTTCAAGCTGGCTCTGTCCTTCAAAGGCAAATCTGGTGTTCACACTGGGCAGATTATCTCAGAAATGGTTGGTTCTGTAATTACTTATAGATGCATCTTGTTACTGTCTCTGGAAATATGTAATTTTGTGCCATAAAATAATCAACTCTGAGAGTTTTCTGAGGTTGTCTGCATTTATCATGAGATTGGACAGCTGAAATGCTTTATAAACTAAACCATTAAGAATTAGAATTATGTGATTATCCTAGGAAATTGAAAAATAAAAAGATCTGAAGTAGGAATGAAATACTACTTCACTTCTGAAAAAAATAGTGAATCACTTAATTGTGAGTGTACCTGTTCTTCCCTGCAATGCTTTATTTTTGATCATGTATGCTGCTGCCGGTGAAAAATAACAGGCAGCTGTGTGACACAAAGAGCTCAAGAAATAATTCAGATTGGATTTCACTGGTCACTTTGATCAAGAGCAAAGTCTGAAACTGAAAGCAGGTTGAGCTTTTACAGAATTTGCTGAGGAAATAATTGAGATTAAAAGAGACTCGAGTTCTTGAAGAGATTCTTGATTTTTAGGATGTTTGGGCTGATCTGTTGTTACTGCTGGCCCTTAACTTTTGTTAATACCAAGATGGATAAACATTTGTTGCTGGTGGTGAAAAGCATCACGAGGGCTTTGGAGAATGTATAGCAGCGTCTGCATGCAAGTGTTTTTTGAGGTGGCCATCTCCAAGTCTCTTAGTTTGTGATCGGAGTGAGTAGTTTTTCTTCACTAGTGCTGGCTTGCGTTTGGAGCAGGTTGGAGGGATTGTGGATATCTTTATCCTCAGCAGCAGAGGAACAGGCACCTTCTCCGAGGGCCGGTGGATGGAGCGTGCGTTCTGCTAGAACGAAGGAGCAAGGCAGTGATTTGTGCCCTGTCCAAAAGCAGGGTGTACGTGGGGATAAAGTGGTGAAAGAGCTGTTGTATTTTCCCTCTAACTGCAGTTTAAGAAGAGCTGAGGAATTCCCTGTTTGCTGTGCTCCGATTGTGAACAAGGTGGCCAGACTGTCTGGTCTCAGTTAACGAGCAGAACCCCTGGAAAAATAACACTGGGTAAAGTTCAGCTCTTGGACCAGCGCTACCTGTGTCAATATTCTTGGGAGCTCTGCGTATTGAGGGAAGACAGCCAGTGGAGCTGAATCTCATCCTGTGTAAATGGCTTCTCCAGAGTCAGACACTTAAAGTCTGGGTGTTGAGGAAGCACCTTTGCCTTCCCTTGGGCTGGCTCTGGCAGCAGGAGGCAAAGGCACAGCTACCACAGGGCCTTGCTTGGCAGTGAACACCGTGCTCAGCTCTGCTCTGACCGCACAAGCCACCCGAACTTCTGCTTTGATAAGCTGAACTTTTGCTTGTTCCAAGATTTGCTGTGATTTGGGCTCTCTGGGAAGGATAACTGGCTCATAGGGAATTCCATCAGTTTTTTGGAGAAGCCTTGTTCAGCAGAGGTTTGAGAAACGTTTTGGTTATGATGAAATAACTCGACTCGCCCGCAACGAACCCCCTGTTTGGTTGGAAAATTCCCAGTGCGCCCAGTTTATTGTCTGCCAGTTGTTACTGCTTACGGGTTAGAGCAAGTGGGGATACTGGGAATGAGCCTTGCTTAGCGTGGTCGCTCTGCTAACTGGCACCGTTTCTTTGATAGCACCTACATGCAATATATAGGAGCTTTTAAGGGCTATTGTAATGTTGCTAACAGCAGTGGGAATGGAGATTTAGCAGAGAGGGCAATTTTGAAGTTCTCAATTAGAACACGCTTTTCTGTGCCGTTATCTGAAATGTGTTGGTGTTTGCCCAAGAAGTGGGGTACGGCATCCTTCAGGGAGCGCGTTGCTGGGGGCTGCACAGCAGAGCTTAACTTGCTGCTTTCAGACACTAGATTCTGTGGAGCAGATATTCTACAAAGCTATGTTTAATATTCCTTTGCAGAAGTTCTGGACAGATGCAAGCTAAAGGTCTGTCTGATGTGCCACAGGTTTTAATTCATGGATCGTGGCATGCCAAAGATTACCTAAAATGCTTGGGCAAAAACAGATGAGCTGAGAAATGTTCTGGCTATGTGTCTGTGCTGTACAGTGTAACTGATCTTACCTGTCTCTGCGAAAAGTACCCTCAAAATAAAACATGCATTTCTTTTCTTTAAAGTGTTCATCAACAGGTGAACAGAATACCTTCTTTTTATTCTGTTGATAAAACTACTTTATTTTCTGTCTGCATTTTGGATTCATTTCGCCGGCTAGTCAAACAGCTTTCTTTATCGGGACCGTACTTGCCAAGTTAAGAAATCTGTAAAATTTTTTAAAAGTGTCCCTTATATGCCTGGCTAAACAAGGGCCTCAGTTCATGCGTGTCGGGCGACACTTCATAGACTATTGACCTTTAGAAGCTGAACGGTTTGCTGGCTTTGTCCCCTGAGTGCTGGGTGGGTGTGGGAGGGGAGATGGGGAAGGTGCCTTTGCAGATTTTTGGCAGTACACAGTCTGTATTGATTGACTGTGCTTTTACAATTGTGATGTACCTGGGTAGGGCGGGCTTCAGCTGAAAATTGGTTTATTGGGTTTTTTTTCTCTAAAAAAGTGCAGTCCCAAGTCCAGTAAATACTGTAATAACCACTGATTTTAATGTGTCATAGCAATTAGGTTGAAGGACTGTATGAACAATAAGCAATTATAGGTTCACTTTTGTTGTTGTTTCTGGGAATACCTTTCATTACCATTGGAAATGGCTGTTTTCTGGGGGAAGCAGGGGAAGGCTGGCGTTTGGTGTGGATCTGGGAGAGCAGAATGTCAGCAGCCTGGCTGCCCATGCTGGGTGGGACTCGGGGTGCTGCTCACAGGGGAACCTGTTCGTTGTGGGGGTACAGCAGGGCATCTCCAGAGGGGCACTTGGAAGCTTTCTGTGGAGTTTTTACCTTTTTACCTTTTTACATTTTGTTTGTGTACGTATCTATCGATAAAAAGAATTAAAAATACTGTTCAAGGAAAAATGTTTTCTTCAAAGGACCTATGTAGGTGACTTGGTCTTTGAAAATAAATTTCGGTATTCAGTTTTGGAAGACTGGCACATGTAAATGAAGTACTTACCTTCATATGTATAGCCTCACTGACTCATCAAGTATGCTTTGAACATAAATTAGTCACCTGAGGCCTAGCTGCATTAAGGCATTTATCAATTTTCATCAAAAGGACTTTACTTCAGGGAGCTTGGGTAGAGTTCTTCCTTTTCCCAAGCTCTAACCTGTATTTGCTGAGCATCAGCTCTGCACACCGAGCAGTGCTAAACCGACTCTTTGGAGATGTCTGAGCGAGAAGGAAGGACAGCGCGGATTTAGAACACTTAAAAAAGAAGGCTGAAATGGGAATAGCTCCAGGAATACTTTGAACTCGAGATCTATTCCAAGATGATGAGAATTTGCTATAACAATTACACTGTACAAATCTGCTGGTAGAAGTTTGATTTCTTGTGATCATTTTATTTCTTAATATCCAAACCAAGTGTGAATTTGAACGCTTCCCGACATTCACTTTTGTCCGTCTGTCCTTACTGTGCACGCCATGCTGTGCTGCCGGCATTCCTGTGCCATGCCTTCTCCAGCCTACAGCTGGGCAAAGGAGCTGGCTCTTGGTGTGCCATTCGGACCTGAAATATACGGCCCAGCCATGAAGGATTTCTCATGACTCGAGCAAGAACGACTTGGAAGATACCTAGTTTGTGCAAACTGAAAGTTAAGCTTGTTTGTTTGTTTTGCAGGAGGTTCATGCAGAGGTAGATTTTGAGTAGATTTCAGTGGTCTTTATCGGCGTGTTTGGCAAAGAAGAACAACGAGACTCTAATTCTTTTGGCAGTATTGCTGTGGAAAGTGAGCTTTCCCAGCCTGAAACTGTCTTTCCAGATTCCCCATCCCTCCCTTCTGCATATCGGAGAGGACCATTTTACTGGCTGTGTACCTAAATCCAGCTCTTCTGAATTTGGTTCAGCTCTAATAATACATCATAATATATGTAGTAAAGCCAGGAATTTTGGACATCTCCAGTTGATGCTGAATCAAAGTGATGCTCTTCAGATGCTCCTCTAGCATGCCAGCCAGCAGAATACAGGTGTGATTCTAGAGAAATTCCCCTTCTCCTCTTCGGAATGGCGCAGGGGTTAGAGCACACTTGTAGTGTAGCTGGTGCGCAACGGGCACTAGATCCTTCAGATCTGCAGGCTGGACGCGTTCCTTCATCACGGGGCTGCTGGGGTGAGGTTCCTCAGTCCTTTCCGTTTGAGCTGCTTTAGTTTGTTTGAATAAACACTTAGCAGATGGCAGGCCTGTCATTCCCCACATATCCCACTCTCACCTCTGTCCCTTTTATCTTCATAGAAGATAGGTCTGTGGTCTTGCAGCTGTGGATTTTACAGTGTTAAATAACCTGAGTTCCTGATGCATCGCTGCACATTTTCCAGACACTCATGCCTTAGTGTTTGTTTTCAAGCAAGCAGTCTGCAAGGCTGTAGTACCTCCGAGACATCTGCTGCTTTCTCAGATCATAGTGTTTCAGAATTGTTTCAGAAAACCTCGAGCAGGAGGTGATAAACGTTGGGGAAGCGTCAGCCTCCTCTCCGTAGGAACCCAGACCCACATGTGGAATCAGTGAGACACTGGATTTCCTGCATCCTGCTTTGAGCAGCGTGGTGACCATCGGGGCCGAGCAGAAGGGAGAACACAGGGGCAGCCGCTGCGGTCTGGGGTTGGGACAAGCATGCCCAGAGGACGGCAGTGCGACGGGCTCTGGATGTGGAGACTGTTCTGGAATGTGTTTGTGTGTGCCTTTAAAGAAAAGGATGCTAAAGGCCTCGGTTATCATCAGACTTACCCGGTGGCACTTAGCCACACTGAAGGGGCTGATCTCCAACTTCTGAAAACCAGGAAATACGAAATTATGGAGTGTTCCATTTCTGGATACAATCTTTAGAAAGGCATAGAACAGTACTGGAGAAATAACAGTTCTGTGTTAATTACACTCTACATTGTTTTTACTAAGCATGTTCATTTATAATGACACAGAGGCTAAAAGGACAGCTTGGAGGACAGTTGTTAATGTCCTGGATGCTCTTGACACTGGTTATGTTTCTGCATTCGCTTTTTAATTACTGTGTTTATCTTTAGACAATAGGCTACAGCAAACAGAAAATCATACCCATAGCAATTCTCAAGCTCGTGAAGACAAGTGTCTGAATCTCATGCTGTCTCTAGTAGATTTGCAACCACAGCAGCAGGGCTTTGTGCATAGCTAAGGACACTAACTTGTTTAACTATCATATGCATGCTCATGTTTGGCCTTTGAGCTGATGAGCTGATTTTTTTTCTTCCGCTATTTAAATAAATTCTGAGTGAAGACCAGAAGAATCCTTCTCTGAAATACTTGAATTTTGGAGGAATACTTTTGCAGTCTTGTCAGTCTTTCTCATGCAGAAATGTTAAGTTAAAACCACATCAGAAAAGGTGTGTTCATCCCCACCTTCATCTGAATTTCTCCAGTAGTATCTCTTTATAATAAGAGACAAAGATGAATGTGGAATGGAGGCCATGTGTCTCTGATTCTGCTGGATTTGTCTTTACCTAGGGCATGTGGAAGTCTGCGGAGAAGAAAATTTAATAAAATACACATGGATAGATAGGAATCCCATTTAAAAATGAGATGTAGTTCTGTAGAGGAAAGAGCAGTGCAGAAAATGAAAGCATCGTGCAGGCTGCCACAATCTCAGTAGATACTTAGCATTTACATCTTATTTTTTGAAGTCGGCTCTGAAACTGTGATTACTTTCTTCCCCCTGAACCTCGCATGCTAGGTTTTTGGAACTGGGGGATTTTGAACCATTTGGAAATGAGTAAATGATCTTTAATTAAAAATTAAATCCACATTCTAGGGGGTTCAGCTGGAGAACAGGAGCTGAGGGGAGACCTTCTGATCTCTGAACTGCCTGAAAGGAGGATGGAGCCAGGGGGGTCGGGCTCTGCTCCCCAGGAACAAGCGCCAGGAGCAGAGGAAACGGCCTCAAGTTGTGCCAGGGGAGGTTGAGTTTGGATCTGGGAACAATTTCTTCCCCGAAGGGCTGTGGGGCATTGGAACAGGCTGCCCAGGGCAGTGGTGGAGTCACCATCCCTGGAGGGGTTGGACAGACGGAGATGAGGTTCTCAGGACATGGGGCAGTGCCAGGGTTGATTATGGTTGGACTCAATGATCTTGAGGGTCCCTTCCACCCGGAATGGTTCTGTGATTCTGTGAATAAGGTCTCCCTGGAGTGAAAGGAAGGCCGGGGTCAGCACAAGGTGCCGCAGAAGCAGAGAGGGGTTCAGAAGCACTGACAAGGGGCAGGTCAGGCCTGGGGTTCCTGTTGTGCTGGGGCAGGAGGGACATTGTGAAAGGAACCAGTTGGAGCGGGCAGATGGGGAAGCTTGTCATTTGGGGCATGTAGGAGACTATTAATCTGTAAACCTAGAGATGGGAAACCCAACACTGGATTATTCTTTTTTTGTGGGAGATTTTCTGTTCCCTGTTGCCAAAGATATAACTTATCTTCAGATGCCAGAAATAGTGGAACAGGTGTCACACACAATCTCCCCCACTCCGACAGAGCTTGCTGCTGGGGTTTTTTCACAAATCATATCTCTCTGGTAACATTTACGCTTTCATAAACTCCCTTTCCTCTCTGTGTGTTTGCAAGGAGATTCTTTTTCGTTTTGGTGGAGGGAGCACATTTCTTCTTTTTCTGATAGTTTTGGAGTCTCAAATGTGAATGTGCAGCTGGTAACTGGCAGGTTTTGCAGCGGGGACAGGGCACAGATGTGGTCTGGTGATCCTTCGCTGCCGGGGACACAGACAGTCCCACCCATTCAAAGTGCCATGTAAAATGGGGTGTTTGTCAGCTCTGCTTCACTTTAATGTGAACTTAAACCGCTGCAGAGTAACAGGAATCACTTCATTTGGTGGGTGAGAGAAGGAAGGCTCTGCTAAACTTCATCCAGTCTTCTCTTCAAGCGCCTCTGCTATATTTGTCTCTTTTTGTTGTACTGAAATGCTTCGTTTCACAAGGCAGGTAAAACATCTCCTTTGGATGTGTGCAATAGGTAGAGAAATAACACCATTCCATCAGAGTTTGAGGTCAGGATGCCACAAGCAACTGAGAGTAATCTCTGATTCCAGGCGACAAGTTTGGAAATAGCGATCAGAAATTAACGACCTGTATATGTAAGGAATTCAGTGGTATTTTTTATTTCATTCCTTTCTGATGGCAGTCCTGTTGGTATGACACGCTGTGACATTTCAGGAGCACAAATACAAGCTTGAGATGTGGAGAAGGACAAGGCGTGTAGCTGGCGTTCAAGCTGGGAAGCACTCACATACACTATGTTTTGCGCATTATAAATAAGGTGCTCTTGTTAATTTAGTGTTAGCCACTGCAGAAAAATCTTCTGTAAAGATCTTTCTCCAAAAGCACACGTTTGTGTGTGTATGTGTGTGATGTTAGTGATGTGCACAGCGCTGTTCTCCAAACCTGGAGATTAAAGCTGCTCAACTTCAGCGCGACTGTTTTGTTCATAAAATTATTCATGTGCTGTAATCTTTTGTCACGGGATTAGAAATGCAGTAATTGTTCAATACAGAGAGGAAAACATCATCAGAAAAAAAAAACAAAACCAGTTAATGCAATAAATCAGTTTGTGCTACAATGAGAAAATGAAATTGGTTAGCTATTAAGTGTAGCCATAAAGGATATTTTTAAAAATTAGTGCTACACTGACATTTTCCTTTTAATGTATCATTTGTATTTTATGTAACAAGGAGTGCTGGACTGAGTTATATAAACGAGCAAGTGTTTTATGCAAGTTATTTCAATTATTTGTCCTTGGAGAAGGGGAAGAAAAAATAGCTCCAACTCAGTTTTAGCATCTTCATTTTGACAGCTGTAATATGCATATTAATGAAGACTGAAGTATCTAGTATTTTTGGAGCAACATAAATTGAGAGGTGTGGGGCTTTCACGAAGTACAATTACTGGGGTTCATTTGCTTCATACAAGATGCAGTTTTAAAATCTACAGTTTTGGTACAAAATTAGTGAAATATATGCTGAAAATCAGAACCTGAAGATTTCAGGTGACAAAGGTATTTTCCCATTCTTTATTGTTTTTTATGATTAATAGGCTTAAGGCAACAAAGGTTTGTTAGCTATAATCCTTATTGTACTTGTTTCTGCGCTCTGTGTTGATTCCTCAATAACAGTTTTTCCCTCTTTTTTGGTGAGTGTTTTAAGGTGTTGGATCAGATCAAGTGCATTTAAACTGGTATGCAAGAAAGCAGGCTTGCATCAGTTGTCTGTAACATTCTAGAAGCTGCTAGATAGTGAACTAGTCGAGAAGAAGGGGTAGGTAGAAGAACCTTCTGATCCGAGATACCAGGTTTTTAATAACTGGCGATGGAAAGAATTACTTTTATTTTCTTCCAATACCTTATGTTTGAGGGTTTCCATAATTCAGTGTCTGCTCTTCATCAGACCATAACTCAGAAAGTCATTCCTTTTTCTTCTTCCTATCGTCTCTTCCCCATGTACCACAAAGAAAGTCATGTTATTTTTGAAAATGTGCTTCCTTGAATCTCGTCCCTTTAATTAGAAAATGGATGCATGCAAAAATTACTAACAGGCTTTAAATGCTGTCAGCAGGTGCTGTAATAGAAGCGCTTTGTGGAGTTTGAACTCCATGAAGTGCTGTGTTTCAAAGCGGGAGTTAGGGGAGGATTGTGTAAGTACATTAGAAGAGATTTAGTAGAATTATAGGAACTCTGGTATCAGTCCACATAGCAAAGGGCTTAACTGGGGAAAAAGGGGGAGTGTTTCGACTTAAAAACTTGGAAAGAACTAAGATTTCTTTCTCCGTTATGTGCACCTATACCTTCTTCGCGGTATATAGCAGAGTTAAATTCGGTGACCAAACCAAGCTTTTATTCCATTTGACTTTGCTGTAATTCTTTTGCTTAACTTCAAAATGTGACGATTCAAGCGTAACGCAGTTGGGTTCGATGGAAGCAGGGGACTCCTTCCCTGTGTTAACTCTTCGTGGTGTGCTGCTGTGTCTTCCCCAGCCACAGCACTGGCAATACAAAACATACCGCAGGGTTTCTTAATCGCATGCAAATTCCATTCACGTGCCCAAGTTTTCAGAGCAGACTTGGAGATTTAACTGAACAGCCCCTGTTAGTTGCACTAGGAGCTATGTGGCTAAATCCTCGGAATTAGTGTTGGAAAACAAAACAAACCAAAAAACCAAAAACCCAAACCAACCGACAAACAGAACCAGCCGTGCGGTGCTTGTCAAGCTGACCTCCTGGCACACTGAGCTGCTTTTTAAGATGGGATCTTCAGACTAATCTTGTGGCAAAGGTTGAGGTTGCTGGTGAATGAGGAAACAGGAGCTGTTTGGTTTGTCTCAGGTATTCCTCCTCTTGGGTGCCTCAAAAGGATCAAGTAATGATGAACAGAGTCCAAGAAACATGGCTGGGGGAAGCATGATAGCCCATAATGATGAAGCATTTTAAAAATGAGTTTGCAGACCTAATCTGGGGACAGTATGAAGTTTGGACTAGCTTTATTTTTTGGCAAAATTGAGCAGTGCTGTTCTCAGATTTCTCTCATGCTTATAGGTGCATGTACGGTTACTTTTTATAGGTATAGCTTTGACAGGTTGGAATTAAAGCCTCCAAATTAAACTCTTTTTTTTCTTCCTTCACAGACAATATTCTCACCTGAAGAAAGATGGCAGAAATCAATTCTCCTGTAAATATCAAGGAAAAGGTTGGTTCAAGTAACAGCACAGTGCAAACCAAAATGATATTTCCTTATGTTTTTCTCCCCTGCTCCTTCAAACACCGGTCACATACTTAACTTTATTCACAGAGTCCATGCATATTAAAGTTAAGTTCACAAGCAGGTATTAATAGGATTAGAATAGCAATGTTGGTTGATGAGAAACGTTTTTGTTTTTTTGCAGAGAGACAATGTTTTGGCAGATAGACTTCTCGTATGCCTTTGTGATTCCGCTGCACGCTGGTGCTGTGGAGAATAGCACTTAGTGCTGATTGCTGCTCTACAAAAAACAACCTTGAAGAAACTCACCCTTTAGCAAATAATTTTTCTGACCAAACATTCATACCTGTATTACTTAAAGGCAATTCCTCGTATTACAGGGCCTGAAAAGAGTAGGTTTTATTTTCCTGTGTCAGTAGTTCTGCTTTTAACTGCATTATGTGCTTGAGTCTGTCTTCTCCATATGCTGGCCTGGTGTTAGAGCTTCCCCACCCTTCTAGGAGCAGGAAAGGACCTGCAGCCAATTAATATACAAATACCAGGTAGGTTATGAGATCTTTTGTGACTCCCAGCAGGCAGATCGCGAAGAGAAAAATCTAACCCATAGATACTGCCCCCCCCCAACATAAATAGGAAACCAAGACATCTGTCGAAGAATAGGAAAAAAGAGAGCGAGAGAAGCGGGAAGAATGTAGGAGTATGACATGATAGCGTTGTATTTTAAAAGAAGCCAAGATTTTGAAAATTCACCTGAATCGTTGTATTTTATAAAATCAGGTTTTGTTCTGCTTCGTGTTTGGGAAGAGAGATGGACTCTGCACTTAGGAAGTTCAGGGAGGGCTCATGGGTTCCTCGATTTACAGCTTTGTGAAGCCCACTGGGGCTCTGCTGCAGATTTTCAGGCAGTGTGATCAGTGTTAAAGACCAGAATCCAGTTCTGTCAGTGAACCCAAGGCCCATTCACTTCATGAAAGATGCACAAGGAGAAGGGATCAAGACTGATTAAATATCAAGGAAATACAGAACAGTGAGTGCAATGTGAAACTGAGAAATGTGGTCATTTTCTGCGGTATCTTAAGATCTGCCTGTGGCACATTGCACACCCTGTGGGGCAGCAGGCATGTGAAATATTCCCTCTAAGCCTGTCAACAGAAAGGAAAAGAAAAATGTCGTGAATGATTCCTTGGATTAACTCTTTTTCCTGAGCTGACAGCAGAAAAAGATTTGCCTAACTTCAGTTTTGCAATTCAACACTTCAGTTTTGCAATTAGGTGGACTGATAACAAGTAAAAAAATCATTTGGCCTGAGGAATGTGTGCAAGATACTGTAAATGTGGCCTTCCAGTCCAGAAAAGTCCCAAGAAGTGATAGAGAGTTAAGATGTGATATAACACACCACAGCATGACAAAGAGCCTTGAACTAGAGGCCAGTAGGCAGATTTTTAGTTAACTTGCTGTTTTGCTTCCAAGTTCACAAATAACGAACTTTTCAGTCAGATAACGTATTTTTCAGAGCTGATCATGACTAGTAGTTAATGCCTTAGACATCGCCCTTGGTCTATAAAGACCCGATGAACTATGGCAACTGTTGAGCCTGAAACGAGGTTTCCTGAAGTTGCAGTTTGCTGCTGATGTTTCCTGCAAGAACAGATGCAAACTGGTACCTGCTCACTGATGCAGGCATGAAGCACAGCGAGGGGTGATTAGTTCTGAGTAGTTCAGGTGCAAATGAGTCCCTTGTTCAGACTGACGTGTCCATCTTTTGTTCCTTACTCACTTTATTTGCTTTCCAAAGATGTAGAATTTTTTTGTCTCTATATCCTCTGATGGGAAATGGTCCTTACCCGTAGCGCTGCCCAGGTGTCTGCTTTTTGGATTATATTTGTTAACTCCCAAATCACTCCTTGTGCTTGAGGATTTGTGTGTCAACATGAATCTGTATTTCAGTGATGAGCATCTTCCTGAGTCCTTAATAACAGCACAGGGTTTAAATATTGAGTAGCATGATGGATTTAGCAATAGCGAGTAATGTCATCAAATCCTATCCCCTAGTGCCAGAGTGCTGCAAGGTAAATTACAGTAACTCTGAAAATGCAACTCAGTAAATCAATTGAAGTTCTGCCTGCTTACTGTGTAGCTTGGATTATTTTTTATTATTTTAGTCAGATTTACAAGTACAGGATTTTACAAATCATCTGTTTGCCTTTTGCTAGTTCAAGAATGAAGAACTGCGACAGGAGTTTATTTGTGCTAGATATCTGCTATTCCAAGTCTGATATCTGCTGGGAGTATCTGAAATCAGAAGTTTAGGAGCATATACATTTTTAGGCAGGAAAAGAATTGGATCAATACACTCTGTTAAAAGTAGTTCCTCTCTTTATTCCTGTGTCTTCCGTCAGTGTTTAGTACCACTAAATCCCTACGTCAAAGAGAAAACTTCATTTAACAGTAATTAATGTTTTATTGCAAAATCACTGGTTTTTATTCTGGAAAATACAGACTAGTAACCTACTAAATGAAGGTTTGGTGAGTCAAGAGAATAAAGCTCCTGAGCTCTCCATGCACAGCCGAGAAGCTAGCATACTGTTTGCCATCTCACCCGGACCGGTCTGGCTTGTTTTCAAATGAGATTTGACATCTCGTGTTGCGTTTACTGTATGGTGGCTCTTTCTGTCAGCAACAAACCAAGCAACTCGAGAGCAACTGTAGCTTTAGAAATACGAGGAAAGGGCTGAACAGGTATGTCCTGCTGAGTTGGCTTTAATTATATTTGCACATAGACCTCTAAAGTGTGAGGCCTTCATTTGCATGTCTGAAAAACAGACCTGTTTCCAGTGTCCTGGTAAGAGAGTCCAAATCAAATCCTTTTCTCACTTGGAAACCTTACAGAGCAAGACGTGGTCGTGCTACACAACATTGAAGCAGGGAGTTTAGTGTTCACTGTTATCCACCTTTCTGGGGGGGAGTATTTCTGGGAAAAAAAAAAACAAAACAACATTTATAAATGTAATTGCTTTTGCTGAGCTCCACAAATCCATTGCCATCAACACAAATATAAGCAGGCCTTGTTAAAAAGAACAAAATTAGAATACATTTCCTTCCCAGTTCTCCCTTTCTTCTACCTCAGTGCTTGCAGATCATAATATATTTAAGACTTTGATCCTGCTGAGACCTGAGTGAAGCCGAAGGAGCTGAACATCTGTACACAAATACTTATTCTTTTAGGTTCCTGCGAAAGTAGAACACAAGTTTCTCCTTAAATTGAGCATGTGACAAAATGTAGTACTGGGCCTATGAAGTTTTGATATGATGTTTGTTGGTTTGGTTTTGTGTTTTTTTTTTTTTATTTAATGGTGGCCTTTCCCCGTGTTTTGTGCACGATCAGTTATCCAAGGAGAGCAGACGTGTGTTCAAGGTGATGTGAAGCGGAGGCAGACACTTTGGGCGTTATGCTCCTACAGGCTCTGGGAAATCCTACCCTGAATTTGAGTCTGAAGAGAATGCTACTACAGTACCGATACTCCTATAATTCATTCTTGGTATTTCAGCTGAAATAGTTCATAGGGTCAGTAGGTTAAACCTTCTATTTTATATATATGGTTTTTTTCTTCCCCCTGGGAGATGTATATAGACGTTGGCCTATGATGTCGGGAAAGCTAATGGAAGTTTCCGTAGCTGGCAGAGGCTCTGGCAGCTGTGAGTCTTTTGTGGGGAGCCAGGACTGTTCTGATTACCACATTTTCATGCATATAACCATAGATTTTCTGGAATAACACAAGTTCTGTGTTTCAGCAGCCACAAGGGTCGTTACAGGCCTGCATAGCTACTGCCAGGAGAAGTTCAGCACCAGCATTTCTCCCAGAATAATTCCCTTTGCCCTGCCCCTTGCTGTAGTGTTCCCTCTCTATGCCACTCTCCCTCTCGCTTCTCTATATACTTATCTCTGTGTCTGAAAATCCAGTCTAAGGACTGGTTTTCTAATATCAGGATTTTCAGCCACTGAAAGCTGTACTTAGTTCAGATCGTATGCACGCAAGTTCACTGCATTAAGGGATAAAACGGAGCAAACTCATTGGTTTAAATCCAAAAGAATTCCTTAAAATTAATGGAGGTATTCAAGCACTGACTAGCACCTCACAGAAGAGGTGCTGAGGTTCTGAATGACAGGGCCTCCAAAGAAGGAGCATTTGGAGTGAGGAATACAAGTGATGTTTTATTTCCTGCAACAATTAGACCCTCTTAGTTTAATAAGAGCATAGTGAGTATCAGGCGCTGCCCAGGGTGGCCATTCAGTCTGGCATGGGATTTCGATTTTGATCCAAAGAAAGATGAGGAATTGTTCAAACCTCAGGACTTGCTATTTGCCCTCATTTTTTTTCCAGATGTGTTTGAGGGGGTTTCACCGTTTTGTTTACATTGCACTGTAACTCTGGTTTTCATAAGCAATAGTCAGCATGCACAGAAAGAGCAGGATTCATAGTGGAAGGAATGGAAGCAGTATATCAACTTAAAATCATACATTACAAAACCAGATAGTTTCCAATCTTACTAGGTTTCCTTAAAGTTGACCTTTGTAGCTGTTTGTTGCCCAGGTATTGAAGTAGATGGACTTAGTCCAAAGACCAGCAAAGTTGATCAAAATGCACTTGTGTCACTTGATGAGCTGTTTAACTTGGCTTAAGGATATTAGAGATTCTGGTCTCTAAATAGTGCTGTCATTATTCAGGCAGAACAGGTCTTCCTGAGCCAAACTCCAGAATATGTTCTTTCAGGATTTCTAAAATGTCTGAGGTTTCCATTTAATTACTTTACGAATTTGAGAGACAGAGGTGACGTGATAAATCGTGTTCCTCTGCACGGCTTGGGCCAGGCCCAGCTGCACTGGGGATCTACTTGAGCCTGGCTTACCCTGCTGCCCGGGCTCAGCTGCAGCGGGCGGGTGCATAAAGATTTGCTACTCACACGCAGTAAAAATAAAGTAGGAAAATGGCTGTGTGTTCATTGAAAACAATACTTCTAAATTAATTCAGCTCCTGACTTAGAGAAAATCTGTTGATCTTAACTTTTAGCACAAAGTGGAGGTGGATCTGTGTCAGTGTTTCTAACCGAGCGTAAGTAAAAATATTTCTAACTGAATAAGTGACTGTAATAGTAACTTCAAGGGGATTAGAGCAGCTGTGTTCAGGGGGCTCAGAACAGCCGTGAGCTTTCAGCAAAGCAGTTTAATTTGTCACTATGTCAGAAATATGTAAACAAATTCTCTGAACCCCGGATATGTTACTTATTCACCAGAAACATCCTCTTTGAGGCGATGCCAAGGGGGAACAGATGGAGTGGAGCAGCCAACGGGCAGCGATTGAGTCCATGTTGTTGGAGTTTCCTGGGAGCCTGATCAGACCTCGAGGATTTTATTTTGGGGTAGAAATAGCTTATCTGAGGGGACTTGGAACCTTTTCTGGTTTTGCTATCACTTCTGGGCAGTCCTCAGTAATTTGTTTAAGAGACTGATAAAAGTGACCTCATGGCTGTGGAATCCTCATCCTGATGAGACTAAGTTGGCTCGGATTGCAGCAGCTTTAGCAGGGCTTGAGCAAGCATTTCAACATCAGTGTGTGCTCAAGACTTCAGCTCAACAAAAGTGGTTAAAAGTCTTTGAACTATCTTTAGCCTTATCCATAAGAGTAGCTCAGTGCGCAGGAATTAAATGTGTGCTTGCAAGGGAGGTGTCTGCGTCGTGGGGTTAAAAGGAGGTGGATGTGGGTTCTGCCTCCGCATTCTTCAGCGTGCACAGTTGTTTTCAAGATCACAGCTTCATACTTTAGATCTGTGATTGCTCCGAAGTAGTTTTTGTAAGCTGTGATTCTGAGCAAGTCATCTTAGTGATAAACAAATGTGCTTTCTGGTCAGGCTACAGGAGGGAAAGCCCGGGAATTTAACTGTGACAGCTTCTCAACTGGTGCTGCTGTGAACGGCACAATGATGTGTGGTTCAGAAGGTGGGTTACTGAATTCTCTTTGTGTCCCGGAATGCTTGTCGAGCATCCAGATGATGACAAGTTCACTGGGAATCTGCACTGGATAAAGACGGGATGATTCACACACTCATTAAAATAGTTGACTTCCCTGTAGTCTGTCTGGTAACGTTGTTCTTCCTCCGATCAGGTTGCAGCGAGTAGGAAAAACTCTTTTCTCCCACAAACATAGAAATAAATCTAATAAAGTAGACTGCTGTTTCTTCTTGCAGACTGTTGGGTATTAATGCAATATCACCGTATCTTAGGAGATTCTTTTTCTCTTACGCTGTTTTTCATCCTTTAGGATGATAACTATTTTTTTTAAAGTAATTTGTTGATGAGAAGTCATACAATATTGGGCTATTCTAGTTCCATAATCTGTTGCTTACGTGTTGAGATGATGGACATTCTTGGTAAGTTTGAGGACTGCGAGTTTAGGGAGATAAAGTTGGGGATTGTATCTTGCCCTGAAGGTAGGAGGGGTTTGCTGTGCCTCTGTTCATCACAGCGATGTGTCTTTGGCCTTCAGCTGCGGAAGTGTTTGTGTTAGGCTTGTGCTGTCAGGAGGGTTTGGCTTTGGCTTTTGTATCACTGTGTCCCTTTCCAGAAATATATGGGACATATTTTGCGTGTGGGGACAGACCTGAGCTTCAAACATAGACATCTACAGATAGTTTTAAAACTGGAATGAAAGGACTAAGAGACAGAATATCAGGGACTTTGAAATTTGCATTTCTAGGGTCAGGCTGTCGTATATAATAATTTTGGTTGGAAGAGACCCTCAAGATCACAGAGTCCAACCGTTAACCCACCCCTGGCACTAACCCATGTCCCCGAGAACCTCATCTCCGTCAGGTCAGAATTTCAAACTTGTAGCCTTTTATCCGTTTCTGGATGTGTACAAATTGCTGAGTTTTTCCTTACCTGTGTACAATAGTTAAAGTATATTCTGGATGAGAACATCAGTCAAACAGTGCAGATGTTTTGGAGACCTGACGTCTGGCACAGAGATCTGCCTGTCTTTGAAATTCCCCCAAAAATATGGTAATGCTGTTCCACTTTGCTCCTAAAAAAATTTAAGACAAACCTATTTTCTGTCAGAACGAAACTTGTGAAGATTTCTCCTCTAGGATTCTGGGTTTATATCTGCTTCTGTTGTTTCTGAACAGAGAAGTATATATAGATTTTTTAAAAATTGTTATTATTATTATTATTGACATAATGTACGGGTTGCAAATTTTATTTTTTGTCTGTCTTATCCCACGTAAGTCACTGCAGAAATCTGGAGAGCAGAAACACTAACAGCTTGTACGTATCTTGAGACTCGTAGCACACATACACAAGGGAAGCAGATTAAGGAAGTGTAAGCAACTTCTGATTTGGAATTTCCTAAGTCCTGAAGGCTTTACTTTGCAATCTGCTGTTCTTTTCCTCAGGAATTTTTTCATGAAACTGCTCAGCTTTTTGTTTTCCAAATGGAAAAATAAACACATGTATATTTTGTACAACAGTCAACAGAGGATGTTGTTGGATTTTGGCACCAGAACTGTTGAGATCTGCAGTACATTAATGTTGCCTAAATCAGATTTTTGTATAGCCCAACTGAAACGGGACTGTGTCCACAGCGTTGGTCAGATGCCTGATTTCTTTGTATTCTTCCCAAGATCATCACCTTGCTTTTTTTTAGGTTATCTCCACGACTGGAATGTTTCCGTAACCTTTTTGTACTTAATCATAGTACTAGCCGGCTGAAGCACAGTTTAGGTTTTAATTCTGTTTTTTCGATTAATCTAATTTTTTTAGCAAAGACTATCCAGTGCAAACAAAGTCTGCAGTGGATTCTGCAGTCTGAAACAGCCTGCCTGGCTTAGCTCGTGTGTCAGTGCTCTCCACCCCACACATGTTGTTCTTAAAGCCTTTACGAAGTTTCCAAACTGCAGCGTGTGGTGAGTTGCCTGATCTGTTCTGTGTTCTTGGCCTCACTTTGTTGTTTCCAGATGCTTCTTGAGGCTTCCAGACCTTTCAGAGCGAAGAAGGACCCAGAAGCCATATGAAATTCCCATGCTTGTATTTAAAGACAGTTAGAACACACCAGATATTTCCTTTCGCTGCTTTTCCTGTAAGCCGTTGCCACAAGGAGTTTATGCAATTCCGAGTGGGCAGGGAGACGATCCACAGGCTTGTGAAAGAAGAGGGGAGGTTTTTGTGAGAAAGGAAGATGTAATCCACATGGTGGAAATGTTTGGCGGCGTGAACACCAAATGGACTGCAGCTGTCCTGCCAGCTTGGATTGTTCCACAGCCAGCCCAACTTTATCAGTAAATAGGGTGCTTTTGCCGACAGGCATGGATAAAACTTTCTCCAGGAGGGCTTTCTCTGCACATCCTCTTGCTTTGGGCTGGCTATTATGGTTGTGGCCTGTGTCGTCCATGCATAGACTTGCTGCTTGAAATGTGTTGTGGGCATAGTGAAGCCTCCAAGAGACATGTGATGGGCAGGAGCAGAGTAAATCCTACTAAGCTGTTGTCCTAAAGTTGTACGCTGGAGTCAGAAAGCGTCTTCCTGACATAGGGAAAGGGATGAGCTCATCCAGAAAGCATCCTCCAGCAAGTCTGATCGTGTGCGGGTTAAGCTGGAGCAAGGACCAACCTCCTGAAGCTGAGTCCAGCGGGCAGCGCAAACCGGAGCCCTCGGTCGCTGTGGCTCGTGTTGGTAAATGGGACGGGGACATGGGGCGAGGCGAACATACTGCAGCAAAATAAGATGGTTTGGTCGTGAATCTTTGGACACTTTAAGTGTCCAAATCACCTTCTGGCGTCCCCACTGATGGAAACTCCATGAAGGGAATCTAGAATGATTGTTCTGCAGCATGGAAAGGGCAGCTAAAGCAAGGTAGTGGGAATGCTCTCACCGAGTGAGCCAGCCTACCCTTCAGCACATCTACCTTCCTGTATTATTTTTCACAGCTGTATTTCACAGTACAATAAAAAGGCCAGCAGTGCTTCACAATCAGAAATGAGCATGATGACATTGCGATACCCTAATCAAGGATGTATTCCCGCAGAAAGATGGCATAGGGTGCTGGATAAACATTTGCAGTGCAATAGCAAGTTTCTAATAGTAAATACACGCTGGGCGGCTTGACATAGACATTCAAAATGCTGATTTGGAACAGCTAGACTGGTTTTGGCACTGATTCTCTTACTTTTTTTCAGAGTACTACTGTAGGCTTTTGTAAATTTTGCTTGTTACATTTATTATTTTTATTTTGGTACTATCTAGTAAAGTAAAAAGGAATGTTTAGGAAAGAAACATAACACCAAATTCTGGCAGTTTAGTTAAACTAGATCTCCCACTGTGACCGAGTGTGGGAGTTGGTTCCAGGCTTACTGGATACCAGTTCTATGGTTTGGTCTCTTGTTTTTATTATTAAATGGGCCGGGTGGGGAGAGGACAGGTATTGCTTCACACAGGTAGATTGCTGTATACTTGTAAGCTCCTCATGTATAACATACATCAATTTAAACATGCATTGGCACAGAGATACCTTATTGTCTAAAGGAGTATGAGAAGCCCATATGTTATGGTCTTCCTTTTTTTTTTTCCCCTTCCAGATCAATGCAGTCCGATCAATTGTTCCAAACAAAAGCAATAACGAGATAGTTATGGTGCTGCAGCAGTTTGATAACAACGTGGACAAGGCTGTTCAGGCTTTCGTGGATGGTGAGTACAGTGCACCTTTCTCACTAGGGCAGCAGGGGTTTAACTGCCTGCTAAAGTCGTCATTGTGTCCACAATATATTGTGTTCTACTGAAATTCAGATGAGTGTGACACTTGGAAAGTTCATTTTTTTTATAACTGATCCTGCTGTCTGCATCTTTACTTCTTCACAGTATGGGTTTGACATGGCTGTTGATTTGTTCTACCTGACTGTGCTATTTTTTGCTGCCATTCTTGTTGCAGACCTTCTTTGTTCTGCATAAAAGTTAATGTAAATATGTCAGAATATGATTCACTGTTGAAGATACAGTAACTAGTAAGAATTTGGGATAGTTCTGAAGCAGATAACTAGGCCCCTAAGCCCCTGAACTTGATGCATAGATTGACATTCAGACCTCAATCTGAATTTTGCAAATAGCTTTGACATTTATAATGGCTGAACCAAGACACCACTGAAAGTTCGAGCCATTCTAAATCTGGATCTGAGTTTGTATTTTGCGTCGTGAGACTGTCTCCAATGAAAGGTCACTTGTATTTAAATAACGCTTTTCTGATAAAAATATAATGGCAGGTATTTTGAACTTTCACCAAAGTGTGTATGAAACCCTTTGCAGCAATAATAGCGTACTAGGAGCAAATCTTCTCAAAATCTTTGTGTCTTGGGGCTGCTTTAAAGATACTAGAAGTTCAGCGGTCTTAAAAGCTGCATATCTTTAAAATGCCTCAAGGTGTTGATTTGCCATCTCACCAAGGTGCTTATTTCATATCTATTTTACTTCAGAATAGTTTTGGGTTTGGTTTGGATTAATTTACTAAAATTTATCAGCCAAAACACATTATGAGGTGCTAGGAATTACTTACCAATATGTAAAAAGCAGATGCAAGCAAACTGGACTATTTAGAAATGCATCAGAATTCTTCCATCAGATGATGCCTCTTGATTCAGGCATCAGAAGAAGTCTTGAAGAAAGGCAGGCTGTGGTAACCTGGGTGCAAATGATCTTGGTTTGAACTTGACCAGTTTAGATCGTTGTGCCTTGAGTTCAGAAGCTTTGCAAGTGAGTGCTTGAAAACAGCCAATATTTGTTACTGCCTGGAAAGAGTGTGAGATAAGACGTGTGTCCGTTCAGCTGCCACGGTGGATAGGATGGATCTAGCATTGAGTATCTTTTCACGTGAACGGCAAGCATTTCTAAGATGGAAATACCACAATTGCAGAGAAGGCATCTCCACACGCAATGAAAAACGTGGGGATGGCCGTGCCGAGTGAAAGGCTGAGCATCTCCATTTAATGCCTCTCTCAGAGGTGCTGTATCGAGAAATGTTCAAATTGAGTTCCCTGAGATCAGCTCCTGTCTTGCTTCGTGTCTGGATTGGCATACAGGTGATGTCTCTACCATGAACTTACTTCTATATGTGAAATTTGAGTGAAATAAACCAGCAGTTTGATTTGCTATGTTAGTTTTTCCCTTATTAAGCTTAATCAGGTCTGTTCAGCTGCTTTATAGGTGTGTTCAGGAAAACAGACCAATCGGTTCCGATGAGGGCTCTGGAACTGAACGATTAGTGCATTTCCAGCAGAATGAACCTGGGGTTAGTTGGGTGAATCCCTGAAACAACCTTCACGGCGCGTGCTGTTCACAGGGAAGAGGAAGGATGCGGGGCCAAGGCAACACCAGCCAACACAAAAAGAGTGTCGGACGATACTGTGAAACCGTTAGCAAAGCTGTCGAGTGGAATCGCCTCTTTTCGGCAGCATGGAGTAAAATGGGTGGCGAATGTCTGGGTTGATTTCTTCATCCTGAAACGTGGTGTCTGTCAAAAGACAGCACACCTCTAGGAGAGAGGGTTCTGTGTGTATGTACGTAGGTATATATGTGTGTAACTAAATATAGATACTTGAACAGTTATCCACCTAACAGAAGTTTTCTTAGCCTTCTGTCTGCATTTCATCTCATCTAGGAAACACAAATGTGGCTTTGATGGATTGCATGCACATTTTTTCACAATTTAACAAATGGGACTTAGCACTGCTAGCAGGGCACGTCTCTTATAGTGTGCGTGATAGACTCGCCAGATGATCTTGGATCTGGATTATTGCGATAGAAAAATAATTTTGGTACATTTGGAAACTTCACACGTCTTTGGCTGGATACAAGTTGACAAGTCATGGTGTCTGAAAACAGCATTACTTCTTAATACTAATATCATCAAGAGTTCGCTGAAATGAGAGGAACGGCTGAGCGTGAAACCCATTTGGAAAGGATAAGAAATTAATGTTTATTAGAATTACGCAGTGATGGCAAAGTGATTCTTAAATTCAAACAGAAAACCTTTCTGTGGTTGCGATTAAAAAGATGACTCTGGCAGATCCTGCCGTGGTAGTTTAGATGACAATTCAGAGTGCGTGCTTACCGCGAGCATCTCTTTTCAGCTTTAGGGTCCAGGAGAACAAAATAACAACAGTAACTGGATGTGGAAGAGTTTTCTTCTACAGAAGAAAACTTCTACAGCTTTGCTGACCAAGGCTCTGCCTGCTTTGCCCATAAATTTATCTAACCAGCTTATTAGAGCTGGCAGGCAGAACATCAAGCATACGAAATCGTAATAGTTTTTCAACATAAATTTTAACTGCATTTTTCTGCCAGGCTGAAGTTTCCTGTGTTTGCGTGGTGCAGCATTTCTGCAGCAGTCAAGGAAATTACTCTTTTGGATGCTGATTAAGTCTTCATTTTTACGTTCGTGTGTCTTCCAAATATGACAGATAACACACAGGAAGCATATGATAAAAATGCCAAAAGATGTTAGAACTTTCGGAAGCTCTGAAGTCAGGCCAGACTATCTCCTTTACCTGGTGCCGGTTACCTTGGGTACCGAGGTGCTTCCCTTTTCAGGCAAGAGATTTGAGCGTTGATTTTCTGGGGCTTATGCTGGTGCTTTAAGTAATGCACCCACTTAATCGCTCTGTGGAATGAAGGCCATAAAAAGCAGCAGTGCCAAATAGCCCATGCACTGTATAAAACAGGTAACTAACACGGAGAAAGATGGTGGTTCTCATTTTCTTCTCCCGACATAAGAGAATTTGCAGCAACAAATGGAAGTGCTGCCCAGCTAGAAGACCAGAAACTATTTTTGAATGCACTTACTCTTCTTCATAGCTGAACTTTGTTGAAATGTTTTATCTTTCTCTAGGCAGCGCAATTCAGGTTCTAAAGGAATGGAATATGACAGGCAAAAAGAAGGTAAGAACTCACTCTGAAGAATCAAAGCACCCAGACCATTTATTCGCTGTGGAATGTGGTACTTTTATTTTGGCCAGTACTTTGTCTGCCTTTGCTAGCATACGTGACTTGGTTCACACCTATAGTAAGGATACTTGAAAGCAGATGTGTGTATTATTTTTAATCCTCTTCATTTGTTGCTGTCTCTGTAGCCCAGTGTTCCCAGAGAATTTCTAGGACAGCACGTGTGTGGGAGCCAGGCCCTGGCCAAGTACAGGATGAATCCCAAAACAGCCCATGTGCGGAAACACTTTCAATAAGCAGTTTTATCCTGGATAGTCGTGGCCGCTTCCAGTGCTAGAGTTTTTGCTGACAGGTGTAACAATAACTTATGCACAGGAGTCGCAGTTTATATATTCAGCTGCACAGATGCAATCTGCTGGATAGCACAGCCTGTACATTTCATTCCACTGATGTCACTTGTATCGTGTTTTAAAAACATAGACAATTTACTGATTATGTTTTGAGTTTATACAAGCACTGAGCAATGTCTCTGTTCTTGCAATATTTCTCCGTTTAGCAGAACAGGAGAAAAAAAAGCAAACCTAAACCACACCAAGGCAATAAAGATCCCAAAATTAAGAACGGTGGACCTGAGGAGGTGTCTCAAGAGCCCCAGGGAATACACGGCTGCCATCTGAACGGCTGCGCCAAGGACACCTCGTGCAGTGGTTCTGCCGCTTCTCTTGAGAAAAGAGGCTCAGGATTTGTCGAGTCAGCACCACTCTGTCCAGAAATCGCAGGTAGGTTCGTTTGGCACAAGACACTTTTTTAACTGGCAATAGCCAAGCCCTCATTTACGTAGAGATCATGGTGGTTTTAATGCCAGGAAGTAAAATATAATTAAAAGAAGTTGGAGAGAGATGGTTGTGCAAAATAATGCATGTAGCCATTAAGTCGTGCAAGTAGATCTATATCTGGACACAATTCACCTTGCAATGTGGAAATGTCTTTTTTTTTTTTTTTTCTAGAGGCAAAAGGATTGAACTATAATTAGAAGCCCAGCTGATACAGAATATTAAAGATATGAATGCAGGGTTAGGAAATGGCTTGAGCGTAAAATGGTGACAGAAGCAATAAATTCCTTTATCTGGAGCAAAGTCGTCTGAGCAGCATGAGCTTGTGGCACATTACAGGATTTATTTATTGCCTAGTCTAGACTAGTCCATTTTAAAAAAAATTTCTTTTAATCTTCCCATTGTCAGTACTGGTAATGGTTCTTCAGCTCTTTGCAGTTCAAACTTCGGAAGCCCGAGGTTATGGCTGCTGTCAGTATTTTCTTCCCATGTCTTTAAGCAGTAAGACTGCAGTAGAAGAACTTCCCTTGAAATCCCTTTTTCCCTGATTGCAAACACAGCTCTCAAACCTCATTTTAAGTGAACGTGCCGAATGGATAATTGTCCTGAAATGAATTCTCTGCTGCTTCCAGATGACTTTGGTGGGGTAAATCTGTGGTCAGTCGAATGAAAACTCTGCAATGTGCAGCAGCCAAATAGGCAAACTACTCACCAAGAAATTTTGTCCTAAGAATCTGGTGCCCTTGCAAGAGATCAGAGATACTCTGCCCGCCCTCACTAAAGGGTCCTGCTCGCTTTGGATAGAATATGCCATAAGCCAGATGATTCTGAGAGAGTTCTTGCCACTTAAGCTGCAAGATATAAGCATTTGTGGTGTATGTCAAGCTCCCATATCAAACTTCTTAGAGTTGCTTTTTTTGAAATTATATACGCACGAAGAAAAATACGCAGACTCGGTTGTCCATGCGTGGGGAGTGTTTTCTAGGGGTTAACAGAGCTGAATGCAAGAGCAGCACCCACACGCTTAGGGGTCTTTTTCTGTGGCGTTGGGGTTGAATCCTTTCTTTCTCTTTGACACGATACAGTGTAGAGTTGTACGTACCAAGGGCAAAAAGTTCTCAGAATCTTTCTTTGTGATAAATGAGAGATTACCATAGCTTTACTGATAGAAATCTTTTCTGATAGAAATCTGTAGTCAGGCAAGGTAAGTAGTTCGGGTAGGAATGCTTAATCACTGTTTTTAGAATTAAATCATGAATGTTTTTTATGTGTGAGATATAGATAGATAATCTCGCAACATCAGGTCTCATGATTTCCACAGCAGACTACCTCTTGAGTTCTGTTCGCTAATATTTGGGCAAAGATCACAATTGGTAGTATGCTTTCTATGTTATGAAGTATTTTTTCATATCAGCAGGGAAGAACTGATGTATTTTGATGGGTTTTTCTTTTTTAGACTGCTGAAACATAGGTGTGTTCAGGTTAGTGTTCAATAATGAAAACCATTTTGTTGCTGTTCTGTCATTGCTTTCTGAGGTTCTGTAGAACACCTGCCAGTGGAAAAAAACCCTTCATTTTCCCGGTGTATAAACATAAAATCATTCCGACTCAACGATAAGGCTTCATATCTTTCTTAATCATATAACTCCCTGTTTTCTACCCTCGTGTTTTCTTGCAGACAAAGAACGCGAACACCAGAGAGTTCCTGTGGAATTGAACCCAAAGCCCATGAACGGAGCACAACCCCAGGAGTGTGTGCAGCCCCAGTGCAGCCAAGGCAGGCCCAGGTCCAAATCTTCCTCGGTTAAATCATCCAGTGCTACAGCCCAGCCTGAAACAAAGACGGACGATTCTGTCAAAAAAAGAGGTAAATTGGATCCCTGGTTGCTGTGGGCTCAGGTGATCAGACAGCTGAGGCCTCTAGGAAAAAAAAAAACCAAAGAGCATATACGTGAGGAAGAGATGTTGGAAAGTGAGAGCAAAATAATGTTCAGCGTAACAAAAATGGGTAGAACAGTTTGTGATCTGTTTAACATTATATTAAATTTTAAAATAAATAATTGTAATTAATAGTGCTGTTTTAATATTTATTTGATTTGGGGAATGCATTTCTGCAAACGTGTTTAGAAACTGAAGAGCACCTCGGAGGGACTACGGAACAGTTGGATGTATGGATTTAGTAGGATAACCACTTCATCCTAATCTGGGCTAATAACATGTTGAACTCTTCTTGCTCTCTCATTCAGAAAAGCCACAACCAGCTCTCTGACTTCTGTGCAATTTTTGTTTCCTATTTTAGGGCCGAACATTGAAAAATCAGTAAAAGACTTGCAGCGTTGCACTGTTTCTCTAACCAAGTATCGTATGATGATCAAAGAGGAGGTGGATAATTCAGTGAAGAAGATCAAAGCTGCTTTTGCAGAACTACACAGCTGGTAGGTAAATGAGCTCCAGAGCTCCATGGGCACCCCCAAGCAAAGAGGGACAATGAGGCCATGGGCTCTGGTGGGAAGTGCTCACCTGCACCCTCTCTGTTTGCAGCACTTGGTTTCGTCAGAAAAATACGTGGTGCCATTCAGTAAATCCTCACCAACCATAGATATGTTTACATAAAGGGGGACAAAACTACAGTTCTCTTGAAAAATTCTCACTATGGGGTTTTGTTTTTTTTTTTTTGTCTAAGTGATCCATCACGACCTAAATGTCTTGTGTCAAGTTCAGTGGCAGCACGTCTGAGCACATGAAAGCTGTTCCAAGAATCCTGTCTGTGGGGTTTTCTGAAGGCTCGTTTACCTTCTTGAAATCTCCTCTTTCTATGCTGCTTCTTTGATCTTACCTTCTTTGGCAGCCAGTCCTTTACTGTCTCTTTATTTCCCATCATCTTTGCTTCTTATCCCACCATTCTTTTTCTTTTTTTTTATTTCCCCCATACTTTCTTCTAACTTGTTCTTTTTCCTCATTCTTTTATCTCTGCCTTTTTTCCATTTTTTTAAAAATTCGGTTATTCCTGATCTTCAGCATACCTGTCTACGCCTTTGAAAATTTGCAGCAGAAATAATTGCTGCAGTAGCAAGTTGCATATTTCGTATATACTTGTCATAGAAAAATATTTTGAGTTTTATTTGGCCCTTTCTTAAGCATAGATGCCTTGTAAAACCTGTGTACTATGCAGTGTTGCAGTAAACAGAAAAAATTGTATTAAAATGTACACGATTCAGTTACAAATCACAGAAGAGTACAAAAACCTTTCACCCCTAATTCATCCACAATATGTCAGTATTTTTATGAGCATTACTTATGAAAGACCTGTAGTATTGGCAGACTTTTTAACTCTGGACTTCCATGGTGTATTAATTGTCTTCAGTGATGCATCTAAAGGGGCTCCAGATATTTTTGTAACAGGGTTAAAAATATATGTTGTCACTTACATGTCTAATCTCGTTTGCAGGCAGTCACAGTCAATTCAGTCTTTAAATTATAGTCGCTCTGGTCGTGTTTTAGTTGAAAAACAGTAAAACGTATTGCCTAATGTTAAAACGTGTTACTTAACAGGCGCGCTTAACAGGGGAAAAGACAAAATGACCCCAAAAGAGTATGTAAATCCACATAGACTCCAAAATGATGGAAAAATAGCCTGCAAAACTTTTGAATAGGCTTCATTGAATTTTACCTCCTCCTAGCTTCAGTGCCTAAGTTACTGGAGTGCAGTCTGCCAGAAGCTCTGCACTGTGACAGATCTGCGCTCTCAACATCCAGGTCTCACAAACCGATTTCGTAACAAGGACAGAATCGTGTCAGGACGTGTTTATGGAAATCTCTATGTGTGCTGCGTTGCTTTTGGCAGCTCGTAAGCCTGATATTTAGGTTTTTCTTCAAATGAATGAAGGTAAAAATCTGTTCGAAACAGCAAAATGCGTGACTTAACACCTTCTTTGCTGAAATTAAAACCAGTTTGGGGATATTTCATATGACCTTGTGGCTTAAACTCTGAAGAAGCTAAGAAGAGCTGTCTTTAGTGCCCCGTTGACAAAAGCCTGCTGCGAGCTGCTGCAGATTCACAGGACTTGAGTGGAAATCACCAGAAGCAGTGATACACACACTTCAGACCTCCATACATGCAGCTTCAGACCTCTTGCAGTCAACACGTCATATTCCTGGGCTGAACGCTCTAGTCGGTGTTATTTACATGGCAGTTTCTTCACTTCAAAGTCAAACGAAGCATCACGAGCGGTAGCAGGAAGACAATTACATGAGCATTTGTGCACGTGTATCACCCTTCTTGGGCATGGGAATTTTGCTGGGGCACGGTCAGCTTGTCTGTCAAGGAAAAATGAAGCAATTCAGCTAAGCTGTTGTTCCCAGAGTGCTGTGGGGTAACCAAAATCGAGGCATATCTGGTCTCCTTTGTGACAGTGATGCCAAAGCTTTCTGCAGGTTCTTCTCCCAGTTGCTGCTGGAGCGTGGGCTGGTTGAGATTTACAACAGGTAAACGTACAATGGCCACCAAGAGTGGCAGAACTGCAAGGAATCCTTGAATAGGCTCAACAGTCACCTGGATGGGAGCTGAGCTGGTTCCTGCTACAGCTGTCACCACCTGAGGGCTTTTGCTGAAGCTAAAGCAAGTCAGCAGCTTTGATCTTGTGTGGCAGCTGTATGCTGAAACACATACCACTTTCTGTTGTCTCTCTTGGGTTTCATTGTCTTTTTCTTCCTTTGGCAATAGGACAAAAGACCCTTTTTGTGTCCTCCTTTTTGCGTTTACTATCCAAATCAGAGGCAAAACTGCATTTCATGAGCCAGTCATCTTTTGGACTTTCTAATTCTCTCTTTTTTTAATCTTTTCCTGATGTTACGAATCACAAAGGGTGTAGAAGTGCAAAGATAACATCATCTATCTTCCTTCTACCTCCAGATAGCATATGAAACTACTATTATGGAGATAAATGAATAGCACATGTGGCCTACTATATCCTGAAAACTTTAGCAGAAGGACTCACAGGAATCTTTCCTTTTAGCAGCGGAAAGTGTTGAGTGATACTTGCTAGTGGAAGTCCAAGCCTGTGTGGCTTGGTATTTCACATCTTGACCTAACCGGTGAATTACTCCTGAACACGCTCAGTCTGTACTACGCTGGTATTTCAAAAGTCACAGTGCGCACTGCCCTCCCACAGCTAAAAAAGCAGGTGTGCCGTGAACAACAATGCGCTGCTTGCTTCTGGGTTTAGCGTTTGAATGAAATGGGGCCAAGAAACAGTCCCTCTCCCTAGAGCACGCTCGAGACGCTTGTTGCCAAGGTTAAAACCTGCGTGCTCTGATCGTGTTCTCGCTTTTCCACCCAGAGGCTGAATAATGATCTTGGGGATAAAAAGAGAGCTCCGGGAAAACTGAGTGAAATGTGTAAAGCACAAAAAGAGCCACAGTTCCCCATAACACCTCATGCCAGAAAATAATTTTCACATATCGGGCACCCACACAGTCATGTGGAGAACTGAAAGGAAACATCTGCTACTTGCCCGAACACTCTACTTCCAACCACAAATGGAAAATAGTAAGGGCCAGATGTAATTAACTGCATGTAGAACTGGCCCAAAGAAAGAGAAGCCTCCTCTGCTCGGGCCCAGCTGGATTTTCATAGAATCATGGAATCATTTTGGCTGGAAAAGACCCTTAAAATCATCGAGTCCAGTCATTAACCCAGCACTGCCAAGTGCACTACTAAACCGTGAAGGTAAATAAAGAATAACACAAAGTAAACTTGAATAAAAGCTTTTGGACACTGCAGAGGGAAAGATTTCAGTGAAATGGATTGATTCTGTCATTTGTTTATCTGCTTACAGTCAGAATGGAAATTCATGTAATCTGGCTTGCTGTATAAACATTGCGCATATGCTAATGCAGGGATCAAATAACAACCTTCAAGAACCATCAACATTTAAATACTCCTGAGGTAATCCTGGAAGAATATAATTTACTGAGTCATTGCAAAATATGTGATGTAACAGCAGCTTTTCCGACAGGTTTATTAATGTAAAGAAAACTTGAAGTATCATTTCTCCAATTACAACGTAGCATGGCTGTTCAGTAATATTGTAAAGCTTGTAATCACCCATTGTAGGTGGTTGGGCTTTCTATTTAAGTTGTCATCACATCATTCTAGTTCCTTGTGCTGAAAGTTCACCAGGGACAAGTTCTGGGTTTTGGGCTGAGGTGTGAAATACATACTTGGCTTTGAGGTTCTTATCTGTTGCCTTTTCACCTCACCTGTGGGTCAAATATGTTCACGCTAGAAGGGAAATGTGTACATGAAACATTTCCACGGACATTTAACAGCGTTTTGAAAGGACTCATTTGAATTACATTCCAAATGGTGGCCCCTGTGCCATGCAGCTGTGGTTTACCTTCGGCAGCTGGGTCAGCGTGTTTGCATCCCCGTCAGCTTGGGCTTTGCGTTTCCCCATCTCTCCAGGCACAACAGGTTTATCATAATGCCTGGAAGAGGCAGAAGGAAGTGAAAATTCTGGTCATCTGGACCCTTTGTGATTCTCATCAGTAAAACTATACATCAGCCAGCCTGGCAATCCAAGGCGGATTTTCTGAAGAGGCACTAATAACTTTAATCTTTTTAGTGGGATTTTGAGTTATTGCAGTTGTCTGAAAATATCTTTTCTTTTTCACTGTGCAAGCACTAAATTTCATGCAGTAAACTAGAAGAAGATTAATTTGTTTCCACTAGTGTCAGAACAAATTCAGAATTTGTTCCGAGTGTGGAACTGTAAAATGAGGCAGCTGTCAGCATAATTTACCTCTATCATTACTACGCCAGCAACTTATTGCAGCTGGGTGTTGGCAGCTCTTTTGCCATTGTGTGCTGGTGTGGATTCTGCCACCTGCCTCAATCCGAGGCCCGAGCGCTGTCTGTTTGGCCAGGAACAGGACACTTTTGCTCTTGCCTTCAGATTCGCTTCAGCAAAGTGAAGAGAGCTGCAGTTTCTCCCACTGCATCTCACCTCATCTTTCTACAGCACATTAACTGGTCTCAGAGTGACAGAGGCACCAAACGCTTTTTCTTTTGTTTTATTCTTTGGTTTTCCCGATGTTAGTTTGTAGCTATAAGGGAAGTACTCAGGTGGTTGCTCTCTGTCAAATTCATCAGAGTCCTCATCTCTACTACTACAACATTCAACTTTCCTAAAGTGTTCATCAGAGACACCCTAAAACATTAGGAGTGGGAAAACTGCCTAGTAACAAACGAGATCTGACCATAAAATATGATAAATGTAGGACTATTATGGCCTTGTTCTCATTCTGGTATTAACAGTGTTTATATTTGGCATAAAAATAAAACGTTATGGCCCAAGCGGTTCAGCAAGGATCTGTTGTGAGAGTGGGGAGGAGACAGTTGTGGAACGGACTGGGTCGAAACACGGTTCTGGTGAGCTCTGCACTTGGGAGCTTGTTGCTTGAATATTTTTCCAGCCAGAAGTGTGTGTTTCTGTAACCTGTGTAGGACACTAGGGAAGCAGTTTAGTAACAGAGACAGCAAAAGCAAAAACATGCAGACTCTTTAAATTTAGGGGAAGATGCTAAAGGCTGTTAAAATCTCTTTTTTTCTGGAGGGTAGAAACAGGTGAGAACTTGCAAGACTCATTTCAGCCACCTGCTGTGAAAGCCAAGGCAGTGTATTATACCATGTAGTTACAAAAGGTAATTGAAAATAGATTTAATCGCTGTTTAGATTAGCAAGCTGGAGTTGTCAGCTGCCTCTTTGGAGTCCAAGCTTAATGCTTATGTGTGGAGAATGATGAGGCCCAACTGGAACAAGTGTCATTTCATTGTGAGAGTATGCTCGACCGTAAAAACCCCGCTGTTCTATTTCCCCTGCTGTGGAGGTCACGCTCAATTGATCAGGCAGGCCACAACCATCTTTTTAGTCTCGTTTGTGTGTATGCTTCTTTACATCACAAACCATTTCCTTGATTACCCTGACATGTTTTGCGAGAATATCTCTATTCCAATGTGACTTTGATTCTGTTTTATTCTTAATATTGCATGGAGAGCTACGCTGTTGTAGCCTGGGCAGCAGCAGCGGTGTATCTGGCTTCGTTAGGAAAGAGACTGTTGATTCATTTGAGGGCTGTGGTGCTGAGGAGGTCAGACAGAGTTTCTTCCACATGTGTGCGGACACACGGCCAGGCCAGCACAGAGATGTTTGTGTAAAGCAGCATTCACTGATTGTCACTCATTTTTTACAGTCAGTTTGTATAGCTGTCTCTTCAGCTTCAATTTTTTAAGTCTTATTCATTTCAAAACTACTCACAACTAAGGTCTGAAGTCTTTGTGTAGTTATTGCTTTTGAATGGAGTTCTAGCATGGATTAAATTGTGGTTTTCTTCTTTTTTTTTTTTTTTTTCCTTTTTTAGCATCGTAGACAAAGAAGTGTCATTAATGGCAGAAATCGATAAAGTTAAAGAAGAAGCCAGTAAGTAAAAAAAAATACACGGGGAACTTTTGGAATAGTCTTGGAAACATTTGTTTTGTTTGGCAGAAAATTACACAGTACATAAATTTGGTTAGCAGCATTCCAGCATCTGTCGTTGTATATGCGATCAAATAAGTTTTTGATGTTCTAGGATAGTTTCTGTATGGTTTCTATCTATAAGGATCGTGCGTCAAAATTTCAATTTTATCAAGTTAAGGTAAACCGAAAGTTCATATTAAGTTAAATTTAAATTATTTGTTCCTTCTGCTTACTTATCAGAGCTTTTTGACCACTCATTTCCATTTCTTATTCACTGTTTGCTTGCTTATATTACCTATATGAATTAGAATAGCGGAAATTACTAGCGGAATAGGTTATTGTGTGACCTTGCATACCTGTAGGGGATAGTGATCAAGCTTACAAATTAGAACAATGAAAAAATCAAAAAACAGATGTTTACTGGAATCTGTTATTTTAATAATCTGTGGGAGTTGATCTGATTCCAGGCATTCATGTCGTCTCTGGTTTTTGCATATGTAAGGTGTATATATATTGGGGGGGGAGGGGGGAGAAAAGGTGAGCCATTTATTAGGAAACCACTGTATCTGTTTTATACCCCAACTGAGATATGGTATTCATGGCCCAGTAACCAAGGGGATGCGTTTCAATAGAGAGCAATAAGCAGGAAGTAGAAGAATAACCAAAGTTTTTGTTAAAAGAATTCTAAATTCTCTTTGTGTCTGTCTGTAACTGTGGCTTCTGACGGCTCTCGGGCTGCTGTGGGCTTGGAAAGTGCCCTCAGAACTTGAGGCAGAAAGTTGTGATAGGACTGTGACATGCTAACCAAGATTTACATTATTATTTATTTTCACATCTCTTTGCTGCACTGGAGGACTGGTTTACAGTGGGTAATCTTACTCTTACTGTCAATACTGGGAAAATTTCCAAATACGATAATTTCAGGGTTTTTTTTTAAATGGGTATTTGTTGACATCTCATGCAGAGATAAATGCCAGTATGAGATCATACGGTTTGGGCAGTCGCTTCAGCAAAGGGGTGCTGACCTCAGAGGGAAACAACATTAGCCTTACCTAGAATAAGCAATAAATCAGAACTATTGGACAAAGAAAAACAGCTTAGTAAACTGCTCATTTAACCTGATCAAAGTTTCTCAGACTTGTAGACCGTGTTCCACAAAAATGAAGTTAAAGCTGAGCTAGAGCAATAGTTCTTAGCATAAGTGATAATGCGGGCACAAATTTATGAGTGGGGCTGAAGGAGCTGGCCCTTCCCACCCCAACCATTTGTTATTATTTTACATTTAGATACAATCTTTCCTCTCCGCCATAACTGCTGATACTACCAGCCGATTAATGAATTATTACTTTTATGTTGAGTTACCGTGTAGGTAATAGTTTGCATAGACTTAATTTTCTACCAAAATTGTGATGTCAGACTATCCTGCATGTAAGTGGACTGTTGCTTTGTGGTTCATGGTTAATCTTTTCCTGTAAGAATGTAACTGTTCACCCCTCTGTTATATACAACATACAAGATGTGCAGTAGTGAATATTTAATATGTTTTCATAAAGACTGTTGACCTTTGTAATGCTGCTTTCCTGTAGAAATGGCAGCTATGGCTATGCTGGACTTGAAAGCAAAGTTACAGTGCTGGTGATTTTAACGTAAATGATATATGAACAGATTTTTTTCAGAGGAACTTAATCGCCCCTGTGTAAATAAAATATAGCTTGTCTTCAGAAACAGGTTGTTGACTCAATGTAATGCTTCTTTCCATGTCTCCATGGAAGGCTCCCTGGTGTTGTGTTTAAAACTGAGGCACTGGAAAACTCAAAACAATGTCTCTTTGCCCCTATTTGTGTAAATGTTGAAGGATTGGTTTAACTTTCATTTTCTGACAGCTGTCCCATTTCCAGATCGCTCCGACATCGGGCAGTTCAGTTAAATATGCTGATTGACTTAATGTGTGCAAGCAGCGTATTGGATGTCGAGTTGGAGTTGGGGGTCTGAGATATGTGTTTGTCTCACATGTGATGCACAGTTTTTAATGGCCAAAGAGTAAAGAACTGCAGAGCAATTTCCCTTCCTAGCGTTAATTATTGCTTGTCGGTATTTGGCAGTGGAGATCCTGACAGCTCGGCAGAAGAAAGCAGAGGAGCTGAAGAGGCTGACGGACCTGGCCAGTCAGATGGCTGAGGCACAGCTCTCGGAACTCAGGGCTGAAATTAAGGTCAGGCGTTGGTTTCTGCTCAGGTATTTTAGCTCTTTGTGTAAATGCCAAGAAAGAGCTGTCATGGGGAAGGTGCGCCCTTTCAAAGCGTTATAGCACCTCTGAGCAGTGGACAGATGCTATCAGAGATGTACAAGCTATCCTTTCATAGTTTTTGCACAATGTTTTGCTGCTTGTATATAATTTATCAGACCAAATCAACAAGTAAACCTGATAGCTTCAGGTTCAGCGATCAAACACACATACTCCAAGGAAATGACCCACTTCCCCAGTGTGGGAGTGATCCACCCATCACTGGGCTGTGAGATGTAATTTGGTAAGGATGGGAAAACGCTTGGTTCTGCAGAGAGATGCTGTGTACAAGGCAGGGTCAAGGGCTTGCTGAGACTTAAAGCGAACTTAAGTATTGCTTGGTTTCTTTACCATCCATATAGCCTTTTGCTCAGAATATAAATCACCGTTAACTTGTCTGTATTTTTGCAGCACTTTGTGAGTGAACGGAAATACGATGAAGAGCTGGGCAGGTCTGCCCGGTTTTCCTGTGACACAGAACAGCTGAAGACCCAAATTCAGCTCTGTGGAGAAAGTAAGTGCTGGTGATTCCTCACACCGAAGTTCTCAGAACATGGCGTACAGTACGCGACACATTCGACTGGGTGTATGTGTGCTACATGGTCTGTCTGCACGTGCACAGGGCCCTTGTTGTCAGAGACTTCCAGGGATTACTAAGATCAGTTGGAGTTTTCCATCTAAATGGAGTTTTCAAGTGGAATTAAAAGCTCTGGGGAACACTCAGATTCAGTGATTTATGTGTAACTAATGAATCACAGGATGGTTGGGGTTGAAGGGACCTCTGGAGATCACCCAGTCCAACCCACCTGCTAAATACAAGGTCACGTAGAGAAGCTTTCCTGTGTGAGTATGATGTTCTGACAGCAGATCGCTCCTGCTAGGAAGTAGCTCCCCACTTTAGAACAGTATTCACTGCTTTTTTCAAGAGCTAAAGGTTTCTGTTTTCAAACCATCTGCCCTTCTGCTTGGAAAATCAGGTTCATTTTCTGCTCCAAGCATCATGTCCCTGTTGAGAAATACGAGATAGCCCATTTCTCATCTGTCATGCTTTTTTTCCCCCCCCAAAAAAAGTGAATGCTATAATGCTTTGCCCCACATGTTACCCTGTCCCATGATATCCTATCGGTACCATCGCTCAGGAGAAAAACTGTTAACACGATACTGAATGTGGTGGAGGAAAAACAATTTCAGGAAGAAAATTAATGTTTTCAAGGAGTTACTGGAAATAGAAAAAAAAAGTCACGGAGGCTGCCAATGTGATCTTCTGACTGCTTTGAGGCATAACTGGTTTAATTCATTAGACCGTAAGAATTGCTTTTGCAGAACACCTTGAAGATCCATCTGACCCCACGTCCTGTCTCTCATTGAAGCCAACCCAGGGTGTTTCAAAGCAAAGCGCAAGCTTCCCAGTAACACACCTGATTGTTCACAGTCCCCTTACAGACCCTCCCTCGTGCCCTGAGCTTAACAGACTGAAAATTCTGTAAAGATGACCCCAACTAGCGTAACCACAGCTGCTCTTGATACAACCATAGGCTGAGTTTTTTTTAAACTCATGGAACTACTTTCCTAAATAACTTCCAGCTGCAGTTAATTCTTCAGGTTAATTATTTATACCTCATTTCAGTAAAGCATTCCTTGGATGTAGTTTGACGCAGACTTGTTGAAATGAGGTCGCCAAAGTCAGAAGGCAGGGAAGCACCTTACAGGGTGAAGAACTTTGCTGTGCCCGCAGCGACCGTAGATGAGCAACTCAAGCTGTTGGGATGTCTTTGCTAAGAGCTCTTCAGTGCAGAAGGTGTGTCTGTTTGGAGCATCTCGCGTGAGGCCCGTGTCCTAGGAGCTGCAAATGCGCCTCCAACAGAGGTTAGGCCAGGCCTCTGGCTAAGAACAGCCACTGTTGAGGGCTTTAGCAAAAGCGATAACCAAACCCACAGAGCTCCTGAAAAGGAGTTCTGGCATGAGAAGGCAGCAGACACTCACAAGGAAGGACAGGGAGAAGCAAAAAAATTGGACTGACATGTATCCAGGATGCCTGATGGTGGGTTGTACCCCGTGTATGTATTTTTTGTTAAAAATACATTTTCATGACAAACCCCTGCATTTTTATATGGGCTTCCATGTGCAGCAGTCTATTTTAGATGAGAGAGTGGTAGAATTCAGAGGCAGCTGGCCTCCCTCTACTTGGGACAGAAAATTCTGTTCATTGTGCAGATCATAGCGTTGTTTTTTCTGAAGAGGACACGTAGTGGGAGAAATAGTTGATGTAGATGAATAAGAGGTGTAGGTGAGTAAGAGCCTCAAAAAACAGGTGATGCTTAGTTGCTAAAATTATTCCACATCTTCTTTCTCTGTACTAAAAGTGGAGAAAGAGAAGTACCTCTTAGATAAAACAGCAGGTGTCTCACTGAAGTGAGCCTCCGCTTTGTCGTCTCTACCAGAGGGAAACAGGAAAATTCCATAACCAGAAAAATCAGAACAGCAAATTTAGATCAAGAACTTGAGTTCAGTAGCCTTAGAGTCGTCTTGGAGACTGCGTAGGGGCCATCGCACAGACACAGGCAGCTGGGGGAGCTTGTGGAAATGGAGAGAGTGAGGAATCAAGGATTTGCTTGGTGCACTTTGCATCCAGATGTGGAAGTGGTTAAGAAACCAGGCAGAGACAAAACACTGAGAAGTAGGGAGCAGGACTATATTGAGATGAGCAGCAGCAGTTCCTCGTGGTGCCATGACCTACTTGAGGTGGATTAGTGCTGTGCAAAAAGTTTTGGTGTTTCTGAATGTCCACGGTACAGAAGAACCTTTGTTAACTATCTCTTTAGAGAGCTATGAGCAAGAGGTGCTAGACTTTTTCTTAATTCTTAAAAAAATATTTAGACATACGTAAGGAAGCTTTCATGGCTCTTATCTGTGTTGTAGCCAGTACATATACAGACAGCAAACATCAGCCTCTTCAGCCTTCTGTGATCGCTCCTTCCTCCCCATCGTTCTGCCTTTTTTGATGCTAGTTATCCTGCTTACTTCAGTATCTAGAACCATGCTACCAAAACTAACTGTAAGCAGAGTAAGAATACAGCCTTATGTTTAGATGTTGGTCATTTAACTGATAACACAGAATACTTTCTTTATAGTTTCTCACCCAAAGAACAACTATTCCTCAAGAACACCATGTAGTTCGGTGCTGTCTTCAATGACCTCGCGTGCAACAGCTGGCAAGCAAAACACACACAGCCGGAAGTCCTCTAGTAACGCCAAGAACTCTGATAATAAAACAGCCAGCGCTAAAGTACAAAGTCATCCTTCTTCCAGTCCTGCAGAATCTTCTTCCCAAGGAATCCCGACAAATAAGCAGGTAAGAAACTACTGATGACCTGCACCAAATTTTTCCAAAAAAATTCAGAAAAACATGCAGCATTGCAAGTTGTTAATACAAAATCAAATACTGGTTTGCGGTCTATATGTTTAATAATTTTTGAAAATACGCAACTATATATTTTCCAGCTTCACTTTCAAGGCAGTGTGAACACAGAAGGTGGAAATACCAGAAATGCCGTACCAGCAAAGACCACTGTCTGATGTTCAGAAGTGACTGGTGCCAGTTAATAGACTGAAAAAGGAAAAACGCCCGTAATAGCTAATTGCCCTACATGCTGTGATGGAGAAACATTTATTCCTGATCCTGACAAATGATCAGTTGATGTGCAGCTGAAGTGTGATTTTTAGATGAACTTTGAAAGTGGAATCCTGCCAGGTTTCAAAGCATATTATTTCAGCAGCTGCATAATCCAGCTTACAGTGGGGTGCTGTATTCCTGGTAGATATTTCCTTCTAAGAGCACCTTAGAATGTCCTTGTACTGTTGTGCTGAGGTAAAACTGCCACCGAAGTTAGTCTGGGTTTTGTCCCGTGAGGAATTTTGGGCTCAAGTAGGAAGTAGGTGCCTGAAGGGAAATGTAGGAGCATTATGTGATGTCAGTGCACGTATGGAATGAGCTGCCCTGGCAGTCGTGCAAATAAAGCAATTTAGCCACTTCCCACTGGGGATCAAAGTTGTCACAAGGGGCATCTCTCCCACTGTGGGGATTCTTAACTTCAAGCTATATGTGAATTTCTGTTCTTCCCCGCAGTCTTACTGTAGTATTTACACAATACTTTATTAGGAAAGGTGTTTTGGAAGAAATCGGTCAGTATCAAGTTCATCAGTGCTTCTTAACTGCTGCTGTTGAGATGTCTGCTCTTTCATCCCCTTTCTGTATTCTCTTGAATCACAGCAGATTTTAATTTGGCATCAGTGGTGACTCACCATCTATACGTCCAGGCTTCTCAGACATAGCATGTTATTCACAGTTTTAAGTGTTATCGAGAGCTCTGGCAACAACCAAAACTGTGTAGTGTTTTCCCTCTCCTAGTTACACTGAAAATTTGATTCTGTAATTCTTGTTAATTCTGATTGCTGGATTTCTTGTCCTGTTGGAAGGATTCAGATGACCTAACAGTTCCCTGATTTCTTTCTGGGTAGAATGGGCCTTCTAACCAGAGACGAAGATTCAACCCCCAGCACCAAACCACCCGGCTGAACGGATCTCTGAAGTCACAAGGTGCCAGCAACGAGGCGGATCAAAACCACGTCAAGAGCGGCTCCAGGGCTGAACACAGAAGACAGCAGCACAACAGCTTCCGATCTAAAAACAAAGGAGCTGTGAAAAGCCAGGAGCAGCCCGCAGCTGCAAGGACCTCAGAGCAGCCGGTGCATTCGGAGAAGCCGCGGCGCAAGCAGCCCGGGGGCGAGGGGGGCGAACCGCGGCCCTTGGCGGGCGGCGTGGGCAGGGTGCTGCCTTGCCACCTGCGGCCCGCCGGCGTGGACGTGCCGGCCGACGCCACCGTCCTTGCTGTGCCAGCTGTCACTTTGGTGGCTTGAAACGTCACGCGCGGAGAAATCGAACCTCTTCAGTTGTAGTTTCTCGCTCCAGGTGCTTGCTGGTGAAGAGAATAAGTCAGAACGTAGTCGTTTTAAATCTGTTGCTGCTTAAAGCGTGGTGACTTTTATTACTTACTAATTATCAAAATTCATACTTTCAAGGCCTTGCCCAATACGTTCACAGTTATTTTGTCATGGCAGTCCAGAATCTCACCAAAGCAGCATTTACTTCTTAGAAAAACAAAATCTAGATTGAAAAAAAAATATAATTAAATCCATAATAGCAAAAGACCTGCTGTAGATATGTGATTATACTGTCAACATTATTGGTTTGTAGATCAGCCTGTGGTAGAAGGATCGCAGGAAGCCTGTATGCTGTGGTATGCAATGATATCAGATAATCCTGTAGACTTTTTCTGCAGATCTCTATACACCTCTTTCTTTCTGTGCGTGTATACACATAAATGCATGCACACTGTGTACGCAGAAAGTATTGTTATATAGAGGAACATTTGAAAAAGCAGTACATTTTGATTTTAGCTTATCATTCCATAATCTGAGATCTTTAAATTCAAGTATAAATTGTATTAAATGTATTACATATTGGTATTTTTCATTGACAAACTATTTTTATGAGGCTGAGGAGATATGCTCATTTCTTAAGTTCGGAATGTACATAGTCATGGCTATTCAGATGCACAGCCCTCTTCTCCATCCTTATCAGCCACTTTTCTATCACTAGTTGGGTTTATTTTTTTGCATATGAGAAGTTGCATGTGTTCTAGACTTGAATTCAAATTATTTTTCTATATTTTTGCTGTAGGAACCATCTGTCCATAGCAAGAGCTATGACTAATAAATCTGTCACAGCAACATGCAGCAGAATGTGGAGGTACATGTTTGATCAGATACTACATCCTTCCAAGTTTTCTATGAAAGTTCAAATCTCAGTCTTAATGTTCTGATTCTGTATTTCAGAAAAACTGTTTCTCCCAAAAAATTAAAATCTTCTTTCTAAAACGTTCTGGTGTTTGCTGCTTTGCAGTACCTAAGCTTTGGGATCTTATTCAAATTGGATTTGCTTAATTCAGCTGGTATCAGCGGGAAGCGTTCAGCTGAGCCTGGACTGGACTAAGCTTTTGGGTTGAGCTAGACTGTAATGCTGCAAGTGTCGGAACAGAACCTTCCCGTGAGAGCCGCTTCCGTCCTCGGTGTGCTTTTAACGGGAGTTATTTAACTTAGGAAAGTGTCAGGCCTGCTATCGAGTGAACCAGCTGCCTAAAGAGTGGGATCAGGAGGGCATGAAAAGGGTTTATTTTCTGCTAAGAGCAGGAGACGTGAGCATCTTTCCAAGTTTATTCCCGGGATTTTTTTGCTTTTGGTTTTTACCAGTTTCCCCTGCCTAGCTTCTGTTCGCCAGCGGCACGCTCCCTTAGTACTGACTGTTGGGACTTCTCCTGGTGGCCCTTGAAAAATAATCTCAAAGTGTAGAGTCAGGTGCATTTCTCATGGGTGATTTTGATTTCTCTTGATATCTGTATAGTTTTCCGTGTGTGAGTATCGGTAAAACAAATGATTTGCCTAAAAGGTAAATAACTCATCTCCATCTGGAAGAGTGGTGAAAGCAAAATAAACATGCATAGGAAACCCCTGGCTTTCTTGCCATTGCAAGCACTGCTGCTGTCCTAGTTAATTAACTATCATGCTTTTAAGCTGAATGTTTTGAGTAAATGGAACCGAAATTCCAGAATTTGTGTTGTACACACCCACCAGAGAGGCAGTTTTTCAGAATTCATGCACTGCCGTGCCGTTTGGCCTGTAATCTCACTGTAAGAGAGAGAATTTCCATGCAGATATTACACAGGAATCTTAGTATATCGTCCTTACGTAAGTTGTGAAACTTACTTCCGTTTCTTCTTGTAACCCCTCTTAAAAAAAAAGAAAATCTAACCTTTTACTGACTTTTATTCCTTCCTGATAGCTTCTCCTCTTGAGAGGATTATTGAAAGTTATTTTACTCCATAAGTTAGCTTCCTCCCAAGCAGGCTTCTGCAGATAATTGAAAGGTGTTGGGTATGAGGTGGCTCAGCAGCTGCTGCTCACAACACTCGTAAGTAAGCGGATGCTCTCAGGCCCATCTTCAGCAGAACTCTTTTTATTGTCTAATTACAGAGCTGATGATGTGTGATTCTCCCTTGAATGTCCGGGGTTTGTACAGGGCTCAGTGAGGGAGTTACGGGCAGGACAGGGCTGGACTTCAAGGCCAGCAAGGCTGGTTGAAAGTGCAAATACAGCTGTTTGCACCAGACACACATGGAATTCCCCCTGCGCTTTGTACACTATTTTGGAAGTGGAAACACACCTTAAAGGGCAGTATTTTCAAGCAGGTTGGAGCTGTTTATCTTCTCTGTAAGATTAAACTTAGGGTAAGGGGGGAACTCGGCAAAATAAAGGACCAAATACACTGTTGGAAAAGTAAAAAGGTAACATAGCTAAGCTATTTGGAAAATGTAAATGATTTAGGTATGTTTGGAAAAAAAGGTTTAAAAAAAAAAATCATCACTTAACATGTTTGAAAATGTCACCCTGAAAGAGAAACTAATAATTCTGGAAGGAAAACATTGATCTTACGGCTTGTAGCACTTTCCTGGAGCCTGTTGTTGTAGGGGAACACCTGGTCTGAGCTCAGGGATGGCATTTCATGCCGTGAGGTTTCTTCCCCAAATAGTGACTGGGCCGTGTCAAAATCTTATAAATCAGCTCCATCCTCAGGGTTATATCCTTGTGACTGCAGGAGGGAAAAGGAAAGCAGCAGCAGCATAGGAAAGCAGCAGCTTTGAAAAGGGCCTGAAATTACGTGAAAAAATGGTGCTGTATTTCTGCTTTATTTTAAGCCGCCTGTGGCTTTTTCTGTAAAAAAGTAGTACTGAGGTAAAGAACAAAATTAATACTCTGCCTCTCTCTTCCCAGGCCTTGAAAGAATCCATCATCTTTTTTAACTCAGCCACTGAATAATAGCTCCAGAGATACTGGACATTATTTCCAGCTTCTCTAAAAATATTATTTTAAAGGTGATAGTTATGTGCCAGCTCTAGCTAAATCCTTGAAAATGTAACACTGGTGACATGGATCATTCTTTTAACCAAATCATAAGTAGAAGGACTTGATAGTAATTTTTTTTTAACACTGAAAGGAAAATGTTACTTAAATTTCATTTTCATTTGTCTAAGAGGTCCTCAGTAGCCACCCTCCTATGATCAGCATGCCTGGGAACACCTGCTGCTAAAAAAATGGGTATTTGGGAAGGAACAGATGTTCGTAAAAGAATAACAACAGAACTGATGGTGTAAATCTGATACTTGTAAATCCCAATCATTTATTCAAAGGGAAAACACAGTAGGATGACAGATACCTGACACTGTGTGTCCAAATACTCTTGGAATAAACACATTTAGCTATTATTACAATTTGTGAGTGTTCATTCTCACTTCATAATGTTTTCATGTGTTTGACAGTCATCTTACCTTTTGTGAAAGCTTTTACTGTGAATTTTCATTCTTAGTTCCTTACTAATTGCACCAGTCCCATCAGCTCTTGTGGCACACACCCCAGTAATTTTACTTTCACAGCTCGCTCCAGACGTATTGAGATAGTGCAGGACCCAAACTGTAGGCTTGCTACGAACTAAATCATACGAGTCGCAGAAATCTAACAAAGCCTGGAAAAAACAGAAACCACGACATACAGAATATGAATAACAATGCAATATTTTTAGTTGAATAAGCTTTCATCTTTTATTTTTCTACTATGCATTATCAACTCTGGATTTACTGCTGATTTAACATGGTGATTAAAAAGTGCGAACTTGCATATACTGTAATTTTACTATCTGATGCTAAAGAATGGTATGGATTAGAGAGCACATCTTTTAAAACGTAAGAAATATCAAGACCTTGTATTTCAAGCTCTGTGTTTGATCTTAAAGAACATGTCTCCATTTCATTAGCCAAATATTCAGGTGTGGATAAGGGATTCCAAAATAATCTGCTTCCTCCTGCAGCACAATTCGAATTTGTTCATCTTCAGGAATCCGAACTTCTCCATGCAGATAATCCAAAAGATCTTTAAACAGGCCTCCATCCAATTAGACATGCTCCTCGAAACAGAAAGAAAATTATTTAAAATACCGCTTCTAGCAAGCAAAGACAGATTTGTCACATTCTACCAAATCAAGTAAAGCCTTTCTATCAAAGTTCTGCACTTAGGAGGAGTAAGCACACTTTCTCTGCTCTTTCAAAACTACTGTTTTGTTTCCCTGGACTATTTGTTATTTGAAGATAAAATTCTTAGCGCAGTAAACATTTCTCTGGAATTTCAGTGGGATCTCTAATCTGCATAGGACCATGCCAGTGTACAACCTCAGTTGTACTGGACTCCACTTAAAATGCTAAAAGCTAATTCTAGATGCATTTCTAATTCTAACTGCAGATATATCTTTTCTCGCTATTGCAGAGTTTTCTATTTTGGATCTAGGGAATTTAGAAGAGTTAAAAGTCGCATCAGCTCCAGTACACATCTAGTGTGACCTTCCCAGAATATTGCTGGAGTTTTACAGTTTTTGTTTTGTTTCTTTTCCTCTCCTTTGGCCGCTGGGCTCAGGGCCCACTACGGAACCAGACCAAACAGCTAGACACAACAGGCTGTTCACAGCAACTGAGAGACGGTAGCAAAGCCCTGCCCAAAAAGATGTTAAATGTTTCAGGTATTTTAAACAGTCAAAAGTGTACAATAAAGCATTACTATTCTCCATCCATCAGGTCTTTAAAATGGATGTGCTTTGGCAGGATTTCCAAGGCTCAATAAAGTGTGAAATGTGACCCATGAATAGTTTTATTCAAGCTTTCATATCAAGCCATGGTGGTGAAAAATGCAGTCTTTCTTGAGTAATGAAGTATTCCGAAATGAAGATAAGATCCAAATCTTATATAACGAATAGAGAATGTAGGGATTCATAAGCAGGATCCAAGGTAAATGCCCAGTACTCTGCCAACTTCAAGTTTTATCTATTTTGATATTGATACTGAAGTAGATTGCAAAGCCGCGGTGTGGACTGAGATGAGGCAGGGCCAAGCGCTGTACAAACATGTATGTTTGCAAACATGAGTGGTTGGTGCAATTCAGATGAATTACTCGTAGGCGTAAATTCACGCATGCACAATTGTATGTCCTGGAGTCAACTCAACCGATGCTCAGCAGATTGGGAAAAGAGATACACTATAAAATGCAGAAATATGTATAAATGCATGCATTTACCACAGAGCTCCCTGATCAGAATGTCCTAGTTACAGCTTGAACGTACTCACCTCCACTTTGAGAGGAAAGCGCCCACTGAACACAGAAGCCAGCACTGACCCTTAAAGCGGCACAAGGACTCGCGCCTGGATGGATACCCTGGACATGTTGTGTCTTGCCCTCTGCCATTGCATGTGCAGATGAGGATGTTAATTATGAGCCATTCAAACCTGAAACATACAAACAGAAAGAAATCTAATGCCAGTTAAGGCTGAGAATATTATATATGAGACCTAAGCGTTAGCTCAGCTCTTGCGTGTTTGTTACGCGATACTGGAAATCTGCTTTGAAAACAGTGCTGGAGACATGTTAGTGCAAATAGTCAAATATGCTGTTCTTTTACTATAAAAACCTATGGCACTTTGCTAGGAAACCCAGAGGTGACTTTTTTGGGACAAACAGGTAAGCAGCATTATATGATGGTCAGTACGCGCAAGGAAAGCACTGGAAGGATGTTCTAGGAAATCTTGCTTTGGGCATAGTTCACAGCACTAAAAATGCGGTATATTTGTCCTAATAACGTGGCTTCTTTAAAACCTGATCTTTAGGGCTGCTTTAACTCGCTGAAGCTGTGGCGTCATTAGTGCCGCATTGCCAACAAATACTCTTCACTTGTGTCTGCCTGGAGCTCCCTGTGTGGGGCTGGGGAGTGTCTGGGCAGGAAAAATCTGCACAAGCAGCAGAAGAAAATATTCAAACCAGCTGCCATCCTCGGCTACTCTGTAAGGCACAAACCTGTCCTGATAATCCTTTTCTTTTTAATTTAATTTTTTCTGCTTCAGGCTTGCATGTGTTTTTAAAACAGACTGTTAATGCGTGAAGATAGCGTGGATAAATGCAGACCAAAGCGCTTCACCCTCACGTAGCCGCTTCACAAGCACTTGCAGGAACAACGTCCTGTTAAATTTGTGTCTGACATAGGGTTGCTCACCAAAATGCACACACAAAGGGAAGGTGAAAAAATCTGATTCTCGTTTTGCTTTTGTCTCAGCGTCATTATGAAAAATTTCCATACACATGAAAAATGGTCCTAAGATGCAGTTATATTAAAAGTTTATATGTCTAGTTCTCACATAACCTTGCAAGTAAGTAAAGAACAATTTCTTCTTTTCTGCCGTAACCTACAGTAAGAGCCTACCCCTATGGATACAACTGCCAAATATACCAGTAGGTGTGTGCAGAGGTTAACAGGGCCAAACTCTTAAGTTTCTGCAAACTTTCTCAAGTTACAAGACAATTTTATGTTTAGGAAATATAGTAAGAGATAACCAAATCCCAAATGTTAACAATGTATTTTAATTGCTATCTAAAGTCCAGTAAAAAGCCAGTTATTTAACTGTACGCTGCACATGTAAGAAATGTGCCCATATTGTATTTAAATAGTTTCTCTGTATTTACCTTAGCAAGTTAACTCGGTTGTATCTACACAAAAAAACAACATCATAGGTAGGCTTTGGAGCTCAGATTGAACTGTTTGAGGTATCATCACTGTTTAAACTCAGTACAGCATGTCCTTGGTACAGAAGCATGCAGCATAATCAGCCTGCACAAGCAAACTGCCTTTTGAGCTGCATGTTCTTGGGCAATGAACACAGGCAGTTTTTGGTTTTGGTTTGGTTTTCACTAGTTTCCAAAGGAAGCCAGGTTTACACACTCATCCTCTGTGTATTTGTGCTTCCATTTACTAAATTCAGTCGAATTTGTCAGAAGGGAAGAGGCATAAAGAAATGAATTTTCATTAAGCTTGTGCAGGAAAGGCTGTGATTAGAGGAAAATGTGTTCTTAATCCTATAATTTCAGGAAAAACTGACAGGGTGAGCTCCAGTCCTGTTGGACATCAGAGGATCCACAGAGAGAGAAGCCGTTCTGTATAATCTGCCCACCAGAAGTGCTTTAGTCATAGCTCACGCTTTACTAGACCTTATGGGATTAATTCCTCAAGCAAGGTTTTTCTCGGAGACAGATTTGCAGGTATCTAGTAAGACAAACTCAATGCAACACTTCCCATGTGGTCAGGGCTTTTACAACAGATCTGTCTCTCTTGCCCTCACTCTCATTTCAGTTTAAAGACTAGTCATAGGATCCCAAATGACCAAACCCCACAATTCTGCCTTTAATATGTATTTAAGATATATAGGCTGTGAAACTTGGCAGTACTTTAAGCTCTTCCCCACTTTGAGCAGCTGGCAATTAACAGGAGGTTTTTACGTGTGAAATATTACAGTGTGGGAGTTCCTCAGCAGAGTGTAAAGGAAAGTATGACCACAGGTGGAAAGGCAATACTCAATGTTTTGTTTTAAATTTATTGCCCGCAGTAGTGACATAAACATTAAATGGAAGCGAATTGGTGGATTGCCCCTTCAGGACTTGAGGCTGTTGTAAAACCGGAGGAAATGGAAACTCCTGAGTGGATCTGGAGGAACACACTGCCTTCTGGAACGGATGAGGAGGTAAGTTTTATTTGATTGGTTTTCTACTTTTAAAGTTACATAAGGTTATTTCCTCATTTATTTGGCCGGAGTTTTACAGTGGCTACAGTCACTTCCAAGTTGCCTTGAAGGGGAAATGTACCAAGGCCCTACGAAGTGTGCTGGATCAGCTCTTTATTTTAAGGGGATTGCATGGAAGCGTGGGGTTTTGCAGCTTGAGGGCCACACTGAGAAAATGTTGTATATCGCATACACAAGATAGAAAAGACAGACTCTCCAGATGCAGCAGATTATGAAAATAATAAGTTCCTAAAGATACATTTTCAAATAATGCTGCTGATACTTATTGTGTGATTCCTTTGATTTACTTCATAGCATATTGTAATGTCAGCACACGGAAAGGTAAGGTTTTCACCGCCATATGGAACCTGATGCTGATTTTAATTCAAACCTTCCACATCTGTGTAAACCTTCGAAGAAGTTAAAACATTAACTCTCTTAAGATTTTCACAAGCCTGTTTACTATGAATTTACTGATTCCTGGATCAAATTTAGGAATTAATGTCCACCTGAACTAATGGTAGGGCTGGGCACAGCCAGTGATAGAGAATGTGTGTGGAGTGGCTCCAAACAGATTGTAGGGAAAAGCATTTTATTAGACTGAAATTCTTCTTTGCAGTTCCCAGTCCTAATATTACCTGAACCAAACTAAAAGTGGGCTTGCTCAAAGTCTGACGTCAGAGACTCTTACAAGTTGGTAAGTGTGAAGGCAGCATGCATAATCGTTAGAATATATTGTTCTTTAAACTTATTGTTGTTGTTTTAATAGCTGTCTTGATGACTGTCCATTCATTGTTTGTCATTTCATCTATTATTAATAACTAAAGATCAGCCAGAGAGAAATTTAACTTTCCACTGAGAAGGAATTATGTGAATTTCTCCTTTTAACCTAAAGGAACTCTCTGAACTGAAAGCCGAATACCTCAAATTCTTCCTAAAAACCTCTGACAGCCCTGTGGAATAGCTGCAGTTCCCTACTCCCTCACAGTGTACTGAGATTGATGCTAAGTGTCTATACAATTAATATTTTTTTTTTTAATTTCAGCATTATTAATGGTATTTTGAATGGCTTTGCAAAGACACGTAGTTGAAAAGTTACACACATCCCGCTCCTTTTTAAAACTCCCAGGAATGTCACTAAAGAACCGGAATGGTGGGTTAAAGGCTAATGGTTTATGTATATCCCATGTCTGAAATAAACGCTGTGACCGTACATGTAAACTATTTTAACATGGGTGACAAAACTGTGACAGAGCTTTTCCTGTTTTATCAGCAAAGCATCACAGAAGGTGGATGTCGGTTGTGGTCTAAAGGCAGCCGTAGATACAAGACGGGTGTACCCAGCTGTTACAGCCTTTTTTATGCCTTTTATCTTTGACTTCTGAGGCACAGAGCGCGACTGGTTTCTCTGGTGAGTCCGTCAATTTCCTCTTGCTCTCGTGTGTCGATTCCGATGTCACCCGCCCATTTAATTCCCCTCACACAACACCAGGCGGGGCGGTGGATCCGTGTGCTTGTTCAAGGCTGATCCCTCCCGCCCCCTCCTCCCCCGGCCCTGGCGCTGAGGGGGCGCGAGCGCCGCGGACCAACGGCCGCCGCGTAACGGCCATTGGCGGGAACGGCCCTGAGGTGAGGAGGGGAGGGAGCCCGGGCTGCCCTTGGTGAGGAGGGGAGGGGAGGAAGCCCGGGGCCGCCCCTGAGGAGGTGACAGAGCCCAGAGCAGCCCGCCCGGGAGGAGCGGACGGAGCCCAGGGCAGCCCCGCTGCGGGAGGCGCCTCCCCGAGGCGCTTTACGGGGGCTCCGATCCTTTCCTGCTTGTGCCCCTCTGCTCTGCCCTGGGGAGACCACATCTGGAATATTGTGTCCAGTGCTGGGCCCTCAGTTCCAGAAGGACAGGGAACTGCTGGAGAGAGTCCAGCGCAGCCACCAAGATGCTGAAGGGAGTGGANAGGACAAGGGGTAATGGGTGCAAACTGGAACACAGGAGGTTCCACTTAAAGATGAGAAGAAACTTCTTCCTGGTGAGGGTGGCAGAGCCTGGCCCAGGCTGCCCAGGGAGGTTGTGGAGTCTCCTTCTGTGCAGCCATTCAAACCCGCCTGGACACCTTCCTGTGTAACCTCATCTGGGTGTTCCTGCTCCGGGGGGGATTGCACTGAATGAGCTTTCCAGGTCCCTTCCAACCCCTGACATTCTGGGATTCTGTGTGCCTGCGAGCCCCTCTCCTTGGGTGCCATATTCAAATACAAAGCCTCTTGTCAACAACAGCTGTGACCACTTTAGAATGAACCAGTTCCTTGTGTGCTGAGCAACATTGTTGGTCAAGAAACCAGTTTCTGGCATAGCACTATTTGTAGTTACTTTTGCTTTCTCTGAGAGACTGCAAATAATAAGATGTAGACATTGACACCTCGTGAATACATTTAACTTTCCATTTAGCTATAGCTACAGCATGACTGTAGATAAGGCTAGCAGGAAACAATCATTGAAGCTTAAAGAACATTTTTAAAATAACTCCCAAGGCTTCATATTTGTTCTGAAACTGTTTTATTTTCAGGAAATACTGTTTAATTTAATTGCCTTAAAATTGACTTAACATTTATAGGCTTTAAATGTTTCCACTTCAAATTAGTCCAGGCAGAAGCTGGTCTGGTCATACTGTGAAGTGATAGAACCTTGGGGCTTTTTTCCCTTTTAAGTGTAAACTTGGATAGATAACTTGAGGGAACGGACAAGATCAAATATCTATGATCTTTTCAGTCTTGGTGTTTATTAGTTAAATATTTTACCACTCTGTGATAATGTGACTTCTCAAGGAATGGTTCATTAACGTATTTGAATTGAATGAAGGTAAAGACTGAAGCAATTTTCTCAACTTCAAAGATAACAAATCCTGATAAGAGATAATGAAACTTAATTTTTAAAAGTGTGATAAAGATTATGTCTTATTTGGGCATTCCCCTTCACAATGTACAGATTCATTTTGATGATGGAGAAACAAGTGACTGCTCGATCATCCCCCATTGTCACCTCGGATGCCGTTAGAGGACACATGAAGAAAAGAGATGGAACGTTGCAAGCTGCAAAATGGAATGCTTCTTTAGCATCCAAAATCAAAACTAAATTAATGAGTAAGTACAGTTAAAAGAAAACTGAAGCCGTCTATTGTACTTCGAATGTATGACTTAAAAAGGAACAGTAATTATATTTAATGTGACTTGCTGAATCGCTGCCTGTTAAAAGTATTAATGTGGTATGCTGAGAATTTTAGGAGAGTCTGAAAGTTAAAACACATGATTTCAAGTTGTTTATTTATCTAATTATCTGAGTATTTTCAGTGAATGCTCTTTGGCATGCCAGTATTTTGTAAAAGACTGTACTCAAGTGCATGTCCACAGCCATTTGGGCTGTCCAAAATCTGAGGTACCCAAATGAGTCAAATTGATGACCTTTTAAAGAGTTGTTGCCGTAGTAAAATACCTGGAATTGCCAGGGGGTTGACAGGAAACTCTTCATTGAGTGATTTACTGAATCAAGAAAAACTACAAATATTCATCTGCTGATTTAATCACTTGCCAGAAGGTCTTTTGTTTTCCCAGTAAGTCAGGATTAAATTAAAACATAGGTTTGCATTGGTAGATGGTTAGGTAAAAAATACTAATTTTCAGGGAAAACTAAACAGCATAGAGGAACAATACTGATGTCCTTTAGAAATCTCCACAGTGCAGTAAAACAAATAATCCACTAAACTGAATAGTAATTGCAAAGCATAATGTTTGGATTAACAAGGTTCCACTGATTTTTGCCTGTTTCCCAAAGCAAAGAAGTAAGGCCTTGCAAATTTTGAATTACAGGCTGTAGAAGGAATAACGCAAGGCGATGATGAGATGTATTAATAGTTGGAGCAGATTTCAAACTAATTTTGCTCCTTTTTGTACTATAAAAGAGCATGGTCAGACTTATCTCTACCTTGAGTTCAAGTTAACTCTGTATGTTCTATGAATGTGAAGCAAAAAAAATCATCTTGGTAATGTGCAGTGTTGCTCAGAAAAAAAAAAGTTCCTAAAACATTCTGTAACAGGTGTGAGTAGGCAGGTTTTTGTTAGGACAGTGGAAGTTATATTTCTGACTTCACGCTTTTTTCTTTCTGTTGTCAAAACTCACATTTATGCTCAAAATGTTTGAACTTTTTGACTTGTAAAATATTTGGTGTTTTGGTTTTTTTTAGAAATTTGGAAATATTTTTATGCCTGTGAAACTCTATTTTTAAATGCTTTCATCTTAAAATAACCTCATTTAAAAAAAAAAAAAAAAAAAAAAAAAAAAAAAAAAAAAAAAAAAAAAAAAAAAAAAAAAAAAAAAAAAAAAAAAAAAAAAAAAAAAAAAAAAAAAAAAAAAAAAAAAAAAAAAAAAAAAAAAAAAAAAAAAAACACAACAACACAAACATACAAAAAACAAATTAAAAAAACACAGACCAGAGCAGAATCTGTGCGTGAAATAAACTTGACTATGAAGCTGACAAAATAGTCATCAGAATGGCAGCCAACAGGAACAGTTTTATATTAGAAAATGGCAGGCTTTGGTATTGTTCTGCCACAACCCACAGATAAAGTGTTATTATATAGTGATAGTTCATGCAGAGAGGGCCTGGAAATGGAGCTTTTGAAAATAATATAATTTTGTCTCCTTTAGATAACTCATCTATGTTTAAAGTATCTTTAAAACAAAATAATAAAGCATTAGCTGTGGCTTTGAGTGTGGAGAAAGAAAATTCTCGGAAGCTAAAGAATGAGAAGATTTTTCTGCAGAAGGAAGTAGAAAAGCTGCAGCTTCATAATATCTTGCTTCGTCAAAAACTAACCAGTTTGGTATGCTGCAAGTAATATCATTTCAACTTAGATCAGCTAAACCAAGCTTTTATCTTTTTTGCAAGCAATATTGCTTCTTAAAATAATGATTTAAAATATACACCTCGGATTTGTGAGGTTATATCAAGCAATAGCATAGTATTTTCATTTTATTTTTCTTTCATAGGATTTTTTTTGTACTTGCTATTTTGTCTGTCACTGTATATGTGTATCCATAGCTGCTTTAGTGCCAGCTTCACCTTTATGTTTATAGGTATTGACATGATATGAGAAATCAGTTTGTGCTTAACTGAGTGAAAAAAAAAATTACAACGTAGATTCACCTTTATATTTTTTCTTAAGCCAGAAGCCACTTAAAATATTTTTTTAAATTACTTTTTCTTTTACATGCAGAATAAAACTCTCACAGAAATAGAAGCATTTTTGAATGATAACCTCTTAACTGCAATAAAAATAAGCAGTCTTTCTGAGGTAAGACTTTTTTTAACTGTTACCATATTGAACTCATTTTGCAGGATAATATTTTCAAAGCATCTAAATGAGTGCAATGTTGAAATCATATATGCATTTCAAAACATATACCCCATTTCCATAAAACTTGGGATGAATCCCTAGGCTAGTGAAATAAATGAAATTTTGCTGTTGCTTGCACTAAAAATTTAGGGTTTAATCTTGTTAACAAAGTATGTAAAAGTTAAATATCAGTTAGCCCTGATGAATCATGTGGTTTAAAAAAAAAAAAAAAAGGTGTAGTATTAATACTTGAGGATGAGTATTCTTCACCAGTGAACAAGCTACCTGCCTTCCCTGGTTAGTCCTGCAAGAAACATCTTGCATGTGGAATCTTTACTGGAAAACATAGTCCATGGTAGTCCTTGTGTCATGGCTAAATTACTGTTAACTTTAAAAAAGCCACACTTTTTATTGTCCGTTCTAAACAGTTGCTTAGTGTTGCTCTGTGCTTCTGTATGTATAATGCATTTTACATTAATTATTTCTACATTTTAGAAGTCTATACATTGCTTTGGCATTCAAGGAGGTTACAGATTTTGATAAGTTTTGCTACAAAATATGTTTCTTTAAAATTGTGTGTGTTTCACTATCATGTACATTTCATCAGTACTTCTATTTTTTGCCCATTCATGATTTTTTTCCCTGTGGATATTTCCAATACTTATAAGAGAATATTCAACTGTTTCTACTTCCCCGCTGTTGTTCTTTTAAAAGAATCTTCAGAGTAGTGTTCCTCTGTCACCTGGTCCTGGCAGCCCCACTGATGACCAGCTCAAGAGCACACAGCCATCAGCTGGGTATGTGCTTTTGTTAAATGTGCAAGTTGAGAAGTGCCTCTAGATTTTAATTTTTTTTACAACTAATCTTAGTATATTGTCCTAGGTATTTCTGAGGTAGTAAGAAACAATTTCCTGTCTAATTCAGAAATTACCCATTGCCAACTTAGAATTAATGTATGTAGGTTCGTAGACAAAACTTCCGTTTGAACAACTTGCTTCTTTCTTCATGGGATCTCAGCAGCACAAAGATGGATTCTCTATACTGAAAAATACATTTGTTCCTAAGATAGAACCAGATTTCATACCTGAGTTGTTGTTTTCTGCTTTTAAACATTATTAAGGGAATGTTTGAAACAGTTGAATGTTATGGCATAAAATGTACTACAGATCTTCCCATAACATTTCCTCTTTTCAGAGCTGTAGAACTGCCAGTGAAGCTTCCTTTAATTGCAACAGCTAATGCACAACAGCAAGATAGCCCTTTGGTGTGTGAAATACCAAATCCTTTCAAGTGTACCACTACTTTGTCAAAGGAAATGCATTCAGATCAAGTCAAGTTTGTATTATCATTGCCTTCTGGTACAAATAATCAAAAGTTCATTGAAACAGACCCAGTGGAAACAACCATTCACAAAAATATATCTTTAAAAGGTATGATGTATTTCTGTACAGCTGATTTATTTTCCAGAGCTGAGAATTAGCATTTAATGATCCATTACTTGATGTGCACTACAGAACGTATAGTAAGATTCCTTAACTGTAATAAACTAATAAAAAATAGAATGATCACCCATAAGTATGGGTGTTCTGACAATCACTTGTAGAATAATGTTCATTGAAATAACATGGCTGAAATGTAACAAAATTAATGTGAACAGAATAAAACTTTCATCAGCTAACCAAATGATAACCAAAGTAATTGTAGAAAAATACGTTTTTTACTTATACCAAACTTTGGTAAAATATTAAATTAGCACTAGTTAAGTAAAATTTTAAGTACCAACCACAGAATATGTGTATTCAGGGGGGGAAAAAAAAAGAAATTTACGCAGTTTGTGGTTTTCAATGCTTCTGGTCCAACTTTCAGTAATCTGTCTTATTCTGTAACTATGTGCCTTCTTTCCCCAAGCTACTGAAATGTTTCTCTTTGCAGAAAATCAGTTATGCACAGAAGTAACTTGCAGTAGTGCCTTCCTGACTCAGGTCAAAAATGCACAACCTTTAGGACAGTCCGAGGAGCTCACAAAACAATATAATCATAGTTCAGCGCCATTCTGTGGAAAGGTGACTGAAAGAAAGAAACAAGCAGTAATTCCTAAGTCAAAAGCTCAACCTAATATAAAGGATTTTGATAAAAAATGTAGCTCAAATAATCTGCATCATCATGGTATCAACAGCAGCAGCAGTACCAATGACGTGAATTTTCAGGAAAGTTCAAGTGACTCATCTCACGTTATTCTTTCACCTCTTAAATTTAGCAATGAAAGTAAAATAGACTTTAAGAAGCTGCTTTTTACTGAAAAGACAAAGCCTGAAGAAACCATTTATGATGCTGATATGGAGTTGACTGCCAGTGATGCAGGTGAACTACTCACAGTTACAGCGAAAGACAAATTACACAGAAATCAAAATAGTAATGCCAATTCTGATAAAATGTTAGCAAATTTCAGAAAAGTAAAATATTCTAAGAAGGAGAAAGAGAAAATTAAAAGCAAGACTGAAGTCAGTTCAAATTTTTATGTAGAAGAAAAGGTCACTAGGGCTGACAATAAAGAAGTGTCAAAAACTACTGACTCACAAACTCAACTATTCCAGAGTCAGACAGAACAGTTACCCACAGGCAATTCCATAGGGAAACAGGGTTTGCTGAATACTGGCAAATATTATCAAGCACAACTTTGTCCAAGTAAACCTAAAGATGCTGGGAGGACATGCCAGGTTAACTTAATGAGTCCAAGAAAACAGCAGACAAATAAAGAAACTTTCTCAGGTATGTCTGAAGACATAGAAAGCAAAATACAAAAAGCAGACTCAAACTCATCTGGTAACAAGATCGCACCAGAGGTTTGTTGTGCTGCAAATTTACCGTTCCAAGATAATACTTCTAATGTGTTGCCTTCACAGCAGGACTTTCTGCATACAGATGAGAAACATGCTAAACCAGAAAGAAACAGGAAAGCTTTTCAAAACCCTTCTAAAATGGACAAGGCAAAGTACCATGGGGAGGGAAATGGGCAGTATGAGCAATCTATTTCAAAAAAGTCTCAAACAGAGATACACCAGCATGACAGCAAGAGAAAACAAGACCAGAAGAATATTATAAAGGGAAAATACAACAAAAAAAGTAGTTATAGACAAAGTGGAGAAACTGGAAGTGACAGCATTCATAAAATTCCTCAGAAAATACACCAAAAGAGTAGCCATGTTTCGCCCAGGAGATTAAAACATACATTGGCAAAGGCCAGCAGGAAAGCATGTATAATACCAAAAGAAAATCTTACACAGTTATCAACTTGTAAAAAGGAAGAATTAAAAACTAAGAATGCATTGCATGCAGGGGCTGTTTGTGGAAATAAAGTAACTCGAACTCAGCAAATGCAAATAGCTTTAGTTACTCAGAATGGTGTACCTATGAATACACCACAGGCTAAAGAACAAGTAGATGGTGATGTTAATATGCTAAAGAAAGTAGATTCCCCATCAATGGCACATAAAATCCCTCACATTAGTAATTCTCCTGATAATCAGATAAAGCGCAAACCCAGGTTTAGTGCTGGTATTACTGAGACCAAACCAGAAAAAAATGATTTCAGGCATATAGATCAGGGGAGGCAGAATATTTTGGATGACCAGGGAGCCCCTCATGAGAGAGATTCCTTGAAGAGCAAGTCAAAGTATACAGCTCAAAAATCAGAATTTTTAAAATTCTTACCTGTGAAATGTTCTAAGAATGTGCCATTGAACACAGATAGCTTTTTCCAAGAAGGTCTTTCCAGTGTGGAGCTTCCAGCTCTTGATAACCATGATGCTTCTCTGAAGTTCTCTATACCGAAAAACTCTGAAATCTGTCAGGAAAATGATCATACTAAAGCACTGGATACTGGAAAGGCAGAACAAAAACTGGATCATGTTTCTAAAGAGACTGACAAAAAGACTCTGACACCTTGTCATGGTAAGTGGATGGGCGAGGAAAAAAATGGCATTTTGAATTAGATAGTGCCTGAAATAGTGGCAAATTATCTTCTCTTAATGCTATCCTGCTGTTATTGATTGCTTAGAGAGGATAAAACAGGGATGGAAAAAGTTAAGACTGAAAATGACTAAAATTATTCTATATCATATATCAGTTATAACATGTTTTTTAATTGTGATAACTAATATCCTTGTTACTTTTCAGTATATTTCAAGATGATATTTGATTGGGCAGATGTAAGTTGTCCACATTATTGAGGCACAATTATAGTTGGAGCATGTATTCATTTTTCAAAGACTGTGACAGAATTCAGAAAGCTTGGGGCAGAAAAGTTACAATAGCTTGAGCTTTTATACCAGGGAAATAAGAGTGAACACAGTTCCCTTCATAAATGGAGAACATAGCTGGATTTAAAGATTTCCTTTGTATTTCTTTAGAAACACTGCAATTCAACAGGAATTGTGAGATCTAAAAAAAAATACTTTGAGCAGGCTTTCTCTAGAATCTATCCATGAGCAAACTTTCATGTGACAACTTCTTCTTTAAGTAAGATACATTAAATTAAGAAAATAATTAAACTTTAGTGTAGTTTGGAAGACAGGTTTAGATTCTTCTATCATACAACGAAATTACTGTAAAGGAGTTTAAGGAATATATGACTAACACACCTAAGCTAGAGTTTAAATACACTTCAAAATGTAGCATTGAAGTTTCTTAGCATGAGAAGTCTATTTTGTAAACATATTTATTCTCAAAATGTTCCTGTTTACCTCATTGTCTCTGAGAATGTCCTAACACCTAGACAGTTTCCTAGCTCAAATTAATAGTTTGAATCCCAGCCTATCAAGCCAGTACTGCCTTGATGTCTGCTTGCTGCTGGGACACAAGGCCAACAAAGTCTATTTTACGTGACCACAGAATACAAATACTGGCAGAATTAGACCATCATGCAAGGTGTTAGTCCTGGTAATTTGCAGTTGTGTCTTCTCATCTTCAGGTTTTTCTTTGGAAGGTAGGAAAAGGATCCTGTAATTTTATAAATTTTCGTGAGAAATTAGTAAACCCTTGTGATCAGCAGTATCAAAGACTACTGGTATAAAAAGCAAGCTCACCATTTCATCTTCACCCATTTAAGCATAGTTCAAAAGCCAGTTCATTTTTCATCCTATATCCAAATCTGTATCTTGAATTAAAAGAAAGCAAGGGATTGCCATCCTTTCTGATTATGCCAGCTCTTCTGATCACCACCTTGAGCTCTACTTAGAAATATACCTTGAAAGTCTCCTGTAATGAAAGTCTCTATATGGTTAGATCTATGTGAACATAAATATTCACACTTAGAGGCATCCAGCTTTCCTAATCATGCAGACTCATAGATGTCTCAAAACTCTTACTGCTTAAAAAGAAACTGACCTCATTTCCAACCTTAAGCTTTAGGAGAAGCTCAGAACAACAGTTTACCTTCACTTTAAAATTAGTACAAATCAAGACTGATTTATGAGGCTGCCCAAGTTGGAAGGTTTTTCATGCTCAAAAAGCCCTCTTGTTTAAACCAAATGAGCATTGCTTTTCTTTAATGAACTCCGTCAAAAGACAATCAATTTATCCCATATATATGAATTTCCTCTGTGAGATCAATAACATCCATTTGCTGCTGCAGAGGATTTAAGGTAAAGTGTTCAAACTCAAGAAGTGAAGAGAGTTTTAAAGTCAGTTCTTTTGTAAAACTATATCCCGAATGTTCTCATCTGAACACAATAAATTTAAAACTCATATCAGTGAGGAGTGTACATTCTTGGAAGAACTTTTATGGAACACAGATTATTTTGTTTCATCTGGGATTGCTGTCATTAATTCTTGGTGCTTTTCAGTGAGACTATGATCTACGAGTGGCTTAGATTTTTTTGAAATGTGGGCTAAATAATAATTTCAATATTTCTTCCAAGTTATCAAAATATTTGTCTCCAAATTAAATGTTGATTATTTAGTCTAGCATCATGCATTGGTTTTAGAGCAGGCATCCAGCTGAAAACTGTTAAGACTGGAGAACTCCACATTTGGGTGGGTTGAAGGCTGCTTTGATAATCTATCTGTTTTTTTGTTGAGCGTCTTTAGAGTAGAAGCGGTAAATTAAGAAATACTAATTGAAAATAACTATGAATTGAAAGTTTATTTTGTGATTCAGAAAATATATAAAATGAGATCTGTAAATTCCTGTATTCACAGGGAGAAAGGCTTTGCAAGATCTGACAAGCAATAGTATACAATCTCACACTTCTTTACCTAAAGCCCCCAAAACTTTAGAAGAAAACTCAGCAGCACCATCTAGACGAGGAAGGACCACTATTTGCTACAAAGAGCCCAGTCTAAACTGGTAGGTAAATGTAAAATGTTGGTTTCTGGAGTACGTAACTATCCCCATTAAAGGTGTGCTATTAAAACCCCCAAATAAACACTTTAACTGTCTTTTTCACAATTCTCTTTTGCAATGATACTTCAGTGTTGATAGAAACCATTTCCTGTTAGTGTGGCAGGATTTCCAAGTGCCAGAATAAGACACCTACGGTATTCAATTCTCAAAATTTAAACATAGCATATAATATAACATTTTATACTAGTAGTGAATAATGGTGAATTCTTAATGTTTATCATGATCTAAACCCCTTTAGAGGTGGATAACTGTAAATGTTATACTTGAATGTAAATTTATACCTTAATAATGTCCTTGTAATGTCAAGTGGCAAGATACTTTGTGCTTTAATATGATGTAATTCAGTTGTTTTGCTTTAACTAGCTCTATCTAGTATGAGAAATCATTTGGGTTTAAGATATATTGATTTGATAATTAGTTCTTTACCTCTCAGTGTTCTTGGCAGATTTAGTGGCACGGGGTTTCCGAGACTGTTGAAAGACAAGTCATAAATTGTGTAATAACTATTAAAAATTTTAAGAGGATTTTAAAGCCAAACTTCCATTAAGAAAACTAATATAACTCCACTTAACATTAATAGATCTAAATTCCAATGGACTTTTAAGTTGATTACTTCTGAAAATATTCTGAGTTTTTTGGCACACAGTTGGTTGTGGTTTCTTGGGGGTTTTGTTTGTTTGTTTGTTTTGGATGTTTTTTAGTATAATATTAATTTAAGCAACAATTGCACTGTGTTGTGTATTAGTAGAATGCATATTCATGAGATAAAGACAATGTAAAGATTTCCCTGTAAGAGCGGCTGAGAGTGAAAGGACTATGGCAAAATGCTGTAATATTATCATATTGACACACTCTCTTCTTTTACCCCACAATGATAAGGTTCTGCATTTCTGCACAGAGACAGTAACTAATAACAGAAAAAAATGTGGATGTCACTGAAGATTTTAGATCACTGTCTCCTATTTATATTTTAAGTACACTATCCTGAATGGGTGTTGTTAAGCTTTTGTTTTAAATCACTTTTGAGTTTTGTCTTATAGGGGTAAATTATCATTACTCACATATTAATGTTGTACAAAGCCACATAAAAAGACTACTATTTTTAGCATTATTTTGAAAAACAGTAGTTATCTATGCCTTGCTATTTCAGACATTTATTTTCCATACATTTAATTTATTTAATGTATCAAGCTTTCATTAAGAGTATTTACCATTTGGAAGGGTTATTATAGTGACATAATTATTATAGTTATGTAGGTACTTGGTGATATTAATACATGATGCCTTTGATTTATTTTGTTTACAGCAAATTAAGGCGTGGAGATCAGTTTACAGATACACAATTTCTGGATTCCCCAGTCTATAAAATAAAAAAGAAAAGAAGCTTTAAAAGTAAACCAACATTTATTTGAAGAAGAGAATTGCCTTCACGAACAATACTTCTAAAATGGGTACACTTGTATATATATGTGTGTGTTTAGCAGTATAGAGTGCTTATTGGTTTTTTATTAGGGAAGGTTTTCCAAAGTGGAATTTCCTCGAAAGGATCCCCCATACGAGGACACAGAATCACTTCACTGAGGAAGGTAAATGCAGGTTAGGCTTCTCTCTTGTGTTTTGCATTTCTGGTCAGTAATTTATAATCTGTTCAAAGAGTTTGCAGCAATTCTTAATTTGTTAGAAAATTGTATGTTTTAATGAGAATTAAAAATAAATCACCTTTGGGAATTTTATTGTGAGTTTTTCATATTTACCATGAGTCAAACCATTTCTTGGTGTTGGTTGGAACAGACACAAGCGTCCCAAATTTCGATAGATGTACTGAAACAGTTGGATCTGGCATTATCTGGACGGTGGGTGCTGCAGGCTATAACTCAAAGCCCGCACAACTTTTACAGACTATGGTGGGTAAGGTTCATTTTGCAACCACAATAACCGTAACTGATTTGTAATGGGATACAAATAAGTTCCCTTCTTTTGGTTATAGAAGTTGGTTCTTTACAGACTGTGCTGCTATGCTGAGGAATTCTTTACTACAGGAGTAGATGTTATTAGTTTACATGGGCTTAAATATTGATTGTACAAATTAATGGAAGAAAAATCTATGAGGTATTACCAGAAATACCTTTTCTGGCACAGGATGTCCATGAATTGCAAATTGTTGAAAGCTGGAAAAGTGTTCTGGAGAAGCCGTACTATGCATTCATTGAAACCGATTTTTATACTTTTTCCAAGGGCATTCTGTATTGAAACTTTCAGAGACCAGTTCTTTGGTTAGCTAGACCTTTGGTCTGATACTGTATACCTTTTTTAAGAGGTGCAACCAATAGTTTTGTAATATATGCTTGAAAATATCAAACCAAACTATACTCTTTGTACTTAATGGTCGCTTCTATTGTAACCTGGGAAGTTGGTGGAGAAAATAGTCCTGGAAGCGGTTTCCATACATGCTAAAGACAGTTGGCATTGATTTCCACAGGGGACATCATGCTTTGGTAACCCAAAAGCCTTCTGCACTGAGCCAACTGGCCTGGTCAGTGAGGGGAGAGCAGGAGATGTTGTTTGGCTCTACTTGAGTAAGGCTTGTGACGTGATCTCTGGTAGCATCCCACAGAGAAGCTGATGAAGTCCGTGTTGGTTCAGTGCACAGTGAGGTGGGCTGAAAACTGCCTGAAGCACCAGTGGCAAAACGCTGGAGCTCCCTAGGGTTTCATACTGGGGCCAGGATTGTTTAACATCTTGATTAACGACCTGTCTGATGCAACGACCTGCCTGTGCAAATCTGCAGTTGGTACAAAACAGGGAGGAGCGGCTGAAACAGTGGATGGTCGTGCTGCAGTTCAGAGGGACCTGGACAGGCTGGAGAAATGAGCTGAGAGGAATCTCGTGAAGTTCAACAAGGGGAACCTACATCCTTCTGTGAGTTGCCAGAATTTCAGCTGCATATTTTGCCAGAAAAATGATTGATACATTTCAAAATGTAGTCCTGGATATAGCTTTCAAGTGTGTCCATTCTACGTGTAAATCTTGAACTATAACCATAAACAGTAAGAGGCACAAAAGCATTATTTACAAATATTTAAGTAATACCACAGCTATTTTCTGTTCTGCTTTTGGTTTGGGGGTTTGGTTTGGTTTGGGGTTTATGACAGTCTATAGCCCTGAGGCAGCTTCCCCAGGATCCCACAGAACGCTTGGTGTATGAATTTGGAGTTAAAAGCACTGCCAGCAAGGTAGTTTACAGAGGTGACCTTTGTCCCCTACACAGCTTGTCTAGCTGCGCTCACCAGTTCAGAGACCACGCAGAGACTGGGAATGTACAGGGACAGCAAGATGTTTTCGTATAGAACCTCACACGAAAAACAAAAATATTCCGTCAGTATGAATATTCTTCCAGTACGAAACTCACCCTGGCAATGCAATCTGTATTTTTATCTGAGGAGCTGCAGCAAACAGACTTTTTCTTTCTGAAACATGCTGCATATCTCACTATATTAGCACGACCATTATGAAGAGGTGCAGAAATAGTTTGGAAGATGGATTCTATCCTGATTCCATGTTATTTTAAAAAGAATTACACATAGAATATTTTTAGACTTTTTTTTTCTTGTATTTGTTTACCAAGTTTGTAATTAATTGTTGTGGGTGTTTTTAAATTTAATTTTATTTTTTATTTTATTTAAATGTTCTTGCTAGCTTTCACTTTTCATCAACTCCACCAGCCAAATCATTAGAAATCCAAAACAACTATCTGTTGCAGCTTGTGTTCCCTATGCTGGCACTGCAGTAGGAAAACAGAGTGTTTTTTAAATGATTATTTCTCTTTATTGCCTGTGGTTTGAAAGCTAGAAACAGAAACCCATGCTCCATGTTCTCAGGAAAAAAATCATCTTTTTGGAGATGATCTCAATTATTTTTCGGTGAAGTTCCTGTTGTTCCACCAGCCTCAGGTGTTACCAGGTAGGCTGCTACAATGTTCCCAATAAAAGCATGGCAGTTCAATAAAATATAAGGCCTAGGGCTTCATACCTTACTTTCTTCAATTTCTTTTAGTGTAGATATCTTTCAAAGTAACAAAGGATAAAGAAAATTACCTGAAGATGCACAGAAGTTAATTTAAGTACCTCTGAAATGATTGTTGCTGCTGCCCTTCTTTCCTTGTTTTCTCCATCCTGTTTTTGTTGCTCAGATTTATGTTCTATACACAGAGAAGATTTACTTTGGTATTTTCTAGGATGCAGTTCTTTTAATTGTTCTGCATAATAGTTGCTTACTTTAGGTACAGCATAAATATTGTTGAATCTTCATTAAATGTGCTTCAGATCAGCTGATATATTAGAAGCTCTTGCCAGGAAAAACATGTGAAAAACAGCTCATGATGTCTGAGAGAAAAATTAATCTCTAGCTGTCACACGGATTAAGGTTATTTTGCTGAGGACAAGGTAATTTGAACTTCTTTCTATAGCTTCAAAGTTGCTTTTTCTCATGCTTATTCAGTCAAATTTTTTACATTTAATATTTTAGTTTACCACTAATAAGGATTTTGATTGTTTTAAAAAAATTAGGAAAATAAATTATATAGATAAAACAGGAAGAGGAAAATATTTATGATTCTGTAAACCCGTGCTTGCACAGATAGGCTTTGCAAGTGCTTATATTACCTGAAAGCTACTGCCAGTTTTTTTGTGAGTGCAAAATTCCCATGAGGCTCGTGATCACTGCATTGCTGGCTTTGATCCCACTGGAGAAAGTGTGAGTTTGAATATCCCTTGAAAGGATCTGGTCAGTCTGTTGTGTGGCAGCTCCAGCTGTTGGGAGCAGCTGGCTGGTGGCTGCGGGGACAATCAGTCCAAGCTGGGAGGAGTGGCTGACACTGGCAGGCTGTGCTGCCATCCAGAGACCTGGACAGGCTGGAGAGTTGGGCGGGGAAAAATTTAATGAAATGTAACAAGGGCAAGTGTAGAGTTTTACCTCTGGGCAGGAACAGCCCCAGGTTCCAGTACAAGTCAGGGAACGACCTGTTGGAGAGCAGTGTAGGGGAAAGGGAGCTGGGGGCCCTGGGGACAGCAGGGTGCCCATGAGCCAGCACTGGGCCCTTGTGGCCAGGAAGGCCAATGGGACCTGGGGTGGATGAGAAGGGGGTGGTCAGTAGGTCAGAGAGGTTCTCCTGCCCCTCTGCTCTGCCCTGGTGAGACCACATCTGGAATATTGTGTCCACTTGTGGGCCCCTCAGTTCCAGAAGGACAGGGAACTGCTGCAGAGAGTCCAGCGCAGCCACCAAGATGCTGAAGGGAGTGGAGCATCTGCCGTGTGAGGAAAGGCTGAGGGAGCTGGGGCTCTGGAGCTTGGAGAAGACTGAGGGGTGACCTCATTGATGGGGATCAATATGGAAAGGGGCAGTGTCAGGAGGATGGAGCCAGGCTCTTCTGGGTGACAACCAGTGACAGGACAAGGGGCAATGGGTGCAAACTGGAACACAGGAGGTTCCACTTAAAGATGAGAAGAAACTTGTTCATGGTGAGGGTGGCAGAGCCTGGCCCAGGCTGCCCAGGGAGGTTGTGGAGTCTCCTTCTGTGCAGCCATTCAAACCCGCCTAGACACCTTCTGTGTAACCTCATCTGGGTGTTCCTGCTCCGGGGGGATTGCACTGGATGAGCTTTCCAGGTCCCTTCCAGTTCCTGACATTCTGTGATTCTGCGTGATTCTGTTGTGTGGCAGCTCCAGCTGTTGGGCACTGGTGGCTGCGGGGACATTCAGGCCGTTGTGCGGCAGCTCCAGCTGCTAGGCGCAGCTGGCAGGCAGAGCCGGGGGCGGGGCCGGGACCCCGGGGCGGTTCCCCCCCCCCCGCTCCGCCCCGTCTCTCCCGAGCCCGGGGATTCCTGCTGCGGGCACTCGGGGGACCATGGCTGTGCAGGGGCCGGCGGGGGCGGCGGAGCTGCTGTTCTATGTGAACGGCAGGAAGGTAAGTGTTGGCCGGAAAGAGTGTGCAGGCAGGGGGGCTGTGTTCCAGAAGGAAACCCCGACGGGGGTGGGCACAGATCTGCGTTCCTCAGCCTTCTTCCTCATGGGAGTACAACGGAATTGTTACACAAGGCTCCAGAAGCGTTCCTTCCCATCTCCTCCCTCCAAGTAGTACTTTAGCTGATGAAATGGACTTTCATCTGGGTTTGAAATTTGACTAGTGAGCAAACTAGCTTTTCATTTGTACATGCCTGGCTTCTTATCTTTGATGTTATCAGGCATTAGGTGGTATCAGATTTTTCAGAGGCACAACGGAAAATCAGCAAGACTCAGGTGCCAAAATACGGACTGTTGGCCAACATGAAGATAATTTTGCAAGAACAAACTTAAGTTCGTTGTTGATTCAATGCAACTGGAAGGAACTAGCTGATTCTAAGCAACAGAATAAATAGTGTAATTGATCAAGAATGCAGGCATTACTATTGCTCTCTGTTGTTAGTCCATTACAGCAAGTGAAAGCTTATGTAAATCAAGCTGGAAGAAAAATAGTTCCTGCTGATAGCCTTACAGGCTTCCTCTGGTGGCCATCCCGGGAGGTTAAAGTACCAGGAAGGCTCTAAAATCTGAAAATCGTTAATTCCTTATGCTCTGCTACCTCTGTTGTAGGAAAGTTCTACTGCATTTTTATTTCTAGTGTTGCCGAAGGTAAATTCCCTCCGTATGACTTTTCACTGAGCAGCAGTTAAATGTTAAGTAGTTGCAAGGTGACCTGGTACTTCTTTCCTGCCAACATATCTGTCTGAGAAGGAATTTCCAGAAGGAACCCAAATTTGCCTGTGGCTTTGGCAATTAGTCTAGTTCTATGAGAGGGAACCACAGAAGGATTCTCTTCTGGCCTTGTGGGAACGTTACCTATGCTCTGAATTTTGAAAAGCATTAGTTTCTAAGTTAAACCTTGTTTTTAATTTGTAACTGCAGATAATAGAGAAAAATGCTGATCCTGAGGAAATGCTGTTGTCTTATCTGCGAAAGAGACGTATCCTTTTCTTGTCTGTTCCCTTAAGTCACTCATTCAAACAAAATTCTTATAAATGATCCAATAATTAAAAGCTGATTTACCAGGTTAAGGGAGATATGGTTGCCTTCAGACAAAACAACCGTATTAAATGATGTGTCTTTCTTAAGCCAAATACTCTTCAGTGAGCTGCTGTATTTTTAGCCTTGTTTCCTACACAGTTATGCCGTGAGGCATGATCTATATGTGTGTATGTGTTCCTCTCCTCTCCCCCCATACAGAAACCTGAGAACCTTTTGGCCAGTGTAAGTAAAGCTTGACAGAACAGGAGTCTCCAAGTTTTTTAAAAGTCCGTCTCCTAGGAATGGGGAGATGTTGCAATAAGACCCTGAGTCTGCTGGAATTTTGAGGTAATCTATTTTTTCTTATGACAGCAACTCGAAAACAGATTTCTAAACTAAACAAACAAAAACCACAGGTTTAACAGTAGGTAGATACAAACAAGTATGTTTTTAAAACAGAAAAAAACATAAATGAGTTAGACGAGACAGAAGTTGGGAGAGCTAGAGCTCTCACCCTGACAGTTCTGTCTTTGCAGGCAAGGTTCTTTCCTGCTGTCTTGGTTTCAGCCCATAGCTCAGTGGCGTTCTGGGTTGCTACAAATTGCGCAGCACTTGCTCTGATCTTTTCCCCTCTTTTCACTTCACCATTTCAGATGCCCGACCATGTGTCTGCTCTCAGCAGTTCTCAGGAGTTGTCTAGAAACCTTCTGTGCCACAACCTTATTCCCAGTGTTGATGAAGCCGTTGTGTAATGTTCTGAACACATGCAGGGACTCACAGCCAGGAGCAGGGAGCGCGTGTGGGGAAGGGAAGAATCTCTCCTTTCTGCAGCTTCCTAGACTGTCTCATGAAACACACCCCCACAGGGCAAGGGATGTACCGTACGCTGTAGAATTCACACAGGAGACAGTTTTTATGTTTGTCTCGAAAGAAAAATGTAAGTCAAAACGTGTTTGTTACTGGTCAGATGGCAGGATGCTTAGAGAGGTATTTATATATTTACATAGAGATATTTATATACTAGCCTCATTTTTTGAGGCTAAATGCCATAGGAATCAGCAGATTAGACCACTGTTAATAACTGGAAGGCTCATTGTAAATTGACAGGTAAATAGAAGTGCAAGAAGGGAAGACAATTTATCTTAATGTATTTGCTTTATCTGACAGGTTAGGAGATCTGTGAAAGGACTCCGTAAAACACTTTGCAGGAAAAACACACTGGAGCTTAATTGCATAAAACCTTAAAGCAATACATGTATCTCAGATCTTCAGTGTGAAAAGAAGGAGGCTATTTTGCCTATTACGCATTTCTTCCTTTCGTATTTTCACTTGGAAAACTATTTTTCAGTTCCTCTTTCTGCCTCAACTTACTTGTCTTCCAAAAGAAGTCGGGATCAAGTTTTCTGTTTTCTTGGGAACAGGATTTTGGTCATGTCATTCTTTAGCTTCAATCTTATTTTCACTGAAAATTTTAATCCAACATATTATAGAAAGGTGTCTGATACGTATGCTATCATACCAAACCAACTCTATGTTCCTTAGCAGTTCAGGAAAAAAGAAGTGGCATCAAGCTTTTGAGCAAAATAAACACCAAAATGAAAGCTGATAATTTTTTTTTCCTTAATAATAGCATTTTCAGTCCGCCTTACAGGAACTAAGTATGGCTGTGGAGGAGGTGGCTGTGGTGCCTGCACCGTGATGATATCAACTTATGAGCCAGCTTCGAAGAAGATACGGTATCCTTAATAGAAAGTGTTGAGTTTCATTAAGCTGAAAACTGGAATAAATTACTTTGAAATTGAGAAAGCTCCAGTCAAATTGTTAGATGGTAACATGTCATTGTCAAATGAATATTTTTTTTAGGTGAGGAAAATGTCAAGATGTGCCTGTTGTTCATTTTGACAATTGCATTACATTGGAATGCAATGAAAAGGAAAATGCTTAAAGTTATTAAAAGAATTTAGATTAAAACAATCAGAATGACACTTGAACAGAAACATTTCAACTGTAGTAACAGAAAACAAAATATGGCTAATGATGAAAAGCTTTGAAGAATTTTCTTTTTGGTGTGTTGTTCCTATTTAGAATGGTATTTATTTTCCATCAGAACTTCCTTTGGGTCAGAAATTAGATTACGAATTTGCAGCAGCAATTCTTTACTTCCTTCAAACCACTATACCAAGCCTCTCTTCCCCATCTTCCTCCTCCAAAACACATCTGACAGGTTCTTGTGGGCAGGAGAGACAAGAGGGCAGTTAAGAAAAGCTGAAGTATTAAGAAAGATGTAAATTCTACAAAACTGTCCTCATAGATACAGTTTTTATACCAGGGAAAAGAGGCACAGCTAGTAAGTGATTCCTTCTGTAAAGCTTATTCTCTTCTCTTCTCTTTCAAAATGATGATAATGACCGCTTTGTAAGTATAAACTATGTCTTGATCGAAAGCAAAATAATATTCATGCATCTTTATGATAATAAAGTAATATTCATGTTCTTTCTTCTCCTTTATGTTCCAAAGACATTATTCAGCAAATGCGTGTTTGCTTCCCATTTGCTCCTTGCATGGTGCAGCAGTCACCACAGTGGAGGGTGTTGGCAGTACCAAAACCAGGGTTCACCCGGTTCAGGTGAGAGTGACATTTCACTGTGTAAGAGCATTGCTGATTGCTTCCTTTGCATGGGCTGGTTGCCTGGCAGTGCTTTTAGGGCATGGGAATTTCATATGATGATTATTCTCCCTGCTAAACAAGTTTCTGACGGTTGGTTGGTCAAGGCTGATGAGATATAGCTCAGGATGGATCTTGCTTTAATACTGACAGCCTGATCAAATGGTTGATGTGTAAGAATTGTTGGACTGGATCAGACTGGTGCTCTGTTTGGGCTAATGGTGCATCTTGGACAATGCCCCTTTAGCTGATGTTTGGTATGAATGTAAAAAAGACACAAATCCAATGGAGGTTAAGTAACTTCCTCAGTAAGATAAGTGTGGGCATCACACCCGAAATAGCTATTCTTATTTGAGATTGCTTAAATAGTTTTATTTAGAAGGTCTGATTTAGTATGAGGACAACATTTAGTGTGGCATCTCCCGTTTAAGAGAGAGCTCATTGGTGGTGGTGTACGCTGGAAGGAGAGCTGGTTGTGGTGTTCCGTTTCAGGAAAGGCTTGCCAAGTGCCATGGCTCCCAGTGTGGTTTCTGCTCCCCTGGAATGGTCATGTCCATATACACTTTGCTAAGAAACCACCCGGAACCAACTTCAGAGCAGATGATCGCAGCTCTGGCTGGTAAATATTGCCACTTTTTAATATGTAGGTATGTCCTTGAACCATTGGGAGTACACATGTGTGCATGTATGTATGATTTCCTTTTTTTCAGGGAACTTATGCCGCTGTACTGGATATAGGCCAATCCTAGATGCCTGTAAAACCTTCTGTAAGGTAAGAAGTAGTGGTGGCAGGAATACTAGATTGTGACCATTAGTATATATATAAAAACAATCAAGGTTTTCATTAACATAATCTCTTTCCTCTGTTAAGAGAGGTAGGTCCGAGTAAGGTGTATAGTGGCCTAACCCATTACAAAAATTGATTAGCACAAATGAACTTGGTGTCCAGCCTGGATTATGAAGAGTAATCTGAAGGAACTCCATGTGTTTTACTGTAGGTCAGTACTGGCATAAATAAAAGCAGAACTTGGATCCATGTTCTTAGTAATTGATCATGTAATGCAACATGTCAGAAGCCCGCAGTGAAAGAAATGGGAGAGTTAACAGTGGGTAAAAGAAATAATGCAGACCACCTATGTGTTCTCTCACAAGGTCAACTGAATTTCACATATAGTATGAATTATTTTGTATTAAGGACTTCAACACCAGATGATTTTAGGCTGTTTTTTTTCATATAACTTCTTTAACCCATAATCCTTCCAATTTAGCTTATTATTAAACTTAATCTAGAACTTCATTGGAATACAGAGAGACACTTATCAGCTTAAGCAGGCTTTAACTCCTTGCCTTTCTGGGCAATATTTCACTAATGGAATATTCCTGCTTTAGGAATCCAATTGTTGTCAAAAGAAAGCAAATGGAAAGTGTTGCTTGGATCAGGATGATTCTTTGTTTGACAAGGAAGAGAAGGTAGGGTTTGGAGTATTTTATGTGACCTGTTTACATATAAAACTTATAGAAAGAATATTGCATGGCTTTTTCTTGTAGTTAAAGTAAATGCAGTACGCTCTGATATTTTTATCCTCCACCTTATTCACCTTACGTGATACTATTTGTAAAATAAGATACGTCATTATTACTCCCAAGAAATATGGAGTTATTTCTAAAAATCAAGGATTCTTTGTGTATATTTGTATGAGGAGGTGATGATGTGGCAGATAGTTGGTATTAGGTAGTTTGGATCTCCAGAGCTGAGATTTGAGCAGTCCTTCAAGTTCAGGAATATTAATAATCTCAGCTCTATTCATACAGTGATCATAATATTGTGCAAGAAATCAGGGCTCATGTGCAATTGGATTAAATCCATGATCACTGGTGATCTGTATGTAACCATTGACCTCTTAGGAATCTGACTGCTGGCTAGAGTCTGAAGAACTGCTGCACTCTTGAAAAATCAGAGTTACGATTGTAATTGTAGATGAAACCTCTTATCCATATGAATATTTGACTTTGCTCTCCATTTTCATTCAATAATATCTGATCTACTTCTTTGCTTTTTGAGTACTGTAGGTTGGCAGGAAACCAGCTCCTTTCTTATAGCAGGACCACAGGAAACCTGTGGTTAGTCTTGTAGTTACTTGCCTCTAGATGGTCATTTGTGTTAGCAGGGAACTTTGGGAAACTATTATGAACACTTCCTTCACCTCAGCAGCTCCAAATGATGCATGATAGTTTAGCACCAAATCCAAATGATAATGGAATTCCTAATTTTCTACTGACTTTGGTGGGACCGTCATGGTTTGGCTATGATTTTTTCTTTTTGTGGGGGATGGGGGTGTGGAATTAACGATGAGAGAAAATTCTTGGTCTTTGCTTGGTTTATTTCTTTTTAAGGTTTCCACCAGACTATTTTCAACAGATGAATTCCAGCCCTTAGATCCCACCCAGGAGCTTATATTTCCTCCAGAACTAATGGTAAATTTTGCTGTTTATGGCCTGTTCTTTAGCTCTGTCTTTTCCTTAGTCCACAGTTCAGAACTCATTCTGAAATCCTGCTTAACAGTAATTCATAAGAAAAAATGTCATAACGTTTGAATATAAATCCAAAATTATATTACTTTTTTTTTTTCCGGTTGGCTTATTGAATATTCATATAAGAAAAAGAATCATATTGGAAAAATGAATTTGCAGAGTCCGATATTAGATGAGGAGACAAAGAAGTAACCTAAACTGTGTTTCCAGTGCAGCACCTGAAGATGCAAATGATTCTCCACAAACTGAACGTCAAACACTTTTTAACATTGGCAAAACAGTGCATTTTCCCCATTTTGTGGCTTAATAGTTTTGTTGGTCTTTTCTGTCAAAACGTCAGCTTCGGGCAGCCACCCAGCCTGCAGAGGAGCCCCGGTGATTAAAGTGTGACAAAGATAGAAGCAGCTGAAATAAGAGCGCTGGAATGGAAAGCATCAGGCATCCTCAGTTGTTGACAGCAGTGTTTGCCCTACAAAAACTGAAGACTGTTTGCTTTACCTTATTGTCAATCTATAGATTCTAAGCCAAATTCTCTGTAACTAGCTGGCTGCTTACGGAGAAGGGTTGGTAACTGTGGGACAGGGATGCTGACTGTCTATTTGTACCACTGCTAGTTCACAGAATGTTTCCAAGTGATCGGCGATCAGCGCTAGAACAGCCAGAGATGTACTTGCTTGATATAGAAAGAGGTGCTGCTGCCAGCGTCATTATGCCCTTTGAGGAAGCTAAATGTGCAAACACCTCCCTAAGGATTTTTATAACTTTTCTAACAATTTCAGCAATTGCAGGATCCATTCCTACATGTTTTGCTTGGGGGCTATTTATTATCAATCTTGTTTATTAGCCCATTGGAATTAATGGAAGGCTTTTCACTCATGCAGTCTAGAAATTCACCACTATGCAAAGAGCCAGCATAACAGTCCCATTTCTGTCCCAATTTTGAGGGATTAAGCAGAATTGCCATTGTTTAAGAACTTCTTCTGACTTTCAGTGTAGTGTCTATTAGACCTTGCACCTGTCTTTATGTCTAAATCTGCCATATTTCCCCATCAGAGAATGGCTGAAAATCAACCAAAAAGAACTTTGGTTTTTCACGGGGAGCGAATGACGTGGATTTCTCCCATAAGCCTGGATGAATTAGTGGATCTAAAAGCTGCCCACCCCAAAGCACCTCTTGTGGTCGGGAACACCGGTGTGGGTATGTGTACATATGGCTGTAGCTGCAGTGTGCGTTCTTCCTTCTTTTTGCATATTCATCCTTAAGCTTACTCTCCGCTCCATTGGAGATGTCATTATAGGAAATGTCTATTCTTATCTGGTAGGACCCGCGATGAAATTTAAAGGCATGTTCCATCCAATTGTTATTGCTCCTGCAAGGATTCCGGATCTGAATGTGGTGAAACACACGGATGACGGTCAGTGGATTATTGTAGATTAAAAATTTTGTACCTCAATTTATGTATTTAAGATAAGCACGGGTATTTTTTTGTTGAAGTTAGACTAGGTTTTAGTTTTTAAATAAATTCTATTGAAATGAGAAAAAAACCTAGAAATAGATGTAAACTTACTATAATAGTCTAAATTAATTAAATATAAATTACGTTGTGTGAGTTTACTGCCGAAGTTTTAAGGAAAATCAAACCCTATATCTGATGAAAGTTACTTGCTGGATGCCTGAAGCCACGTCTTTGAAGTGGTGAACTGTTTGACAGTTCTGTCATTGCATTTAGAATATCTTTTTCATTTTGGATCAGTCATCCCATTCTAGTAGATGACCAGTTTGTTCTTTGCTGAAAAGTGGTTGGAAATGGAAAAGAAGCAGGGAGAAAGTTTACTGTGCTAAGGAAGTGCCTTTTCCCCAGGTTTCCCGTAGCAGACTCAGGCATGGCTTTCAGAAATTCGCCTAAATAAATCATTTATTTGCAAGGCAAATTTTTATGTATCTCCAGAGCTGCAGCTCCCAGATCTTCCACCTCAGAGACTCTGAGGCCTTTTTATTTAGCGAAGCAGAAAGTTCAGAGGTTCACAGCTTGCGGAAGTTGTGTTAAGCACACTGACTTATGCTAAGTGAGTTCTGTATATTTATAAGCAGTTTCTAAACAAGTTCTATGAGAAGCAGTATACCAAATAATTCCATAAGCTAAGGCAGTCTGTTCTCTAGCAACTGCTTCTTTTAATCCATAAATAAAATCTAGTTATGAGAAGGTGAGACTTACTAGTTCTAAAATGAGACATACGGAGTTTAGTTTGCCAGCTAGAAATTTCCTCTCTTTAATCAGATTTAAATGCAAAACATGTTTTGATTAAGTTTTTGTTTTAAATACACAAAATTTAGTATTTCCATACTCGATTAATAAAAAGCCATTTAAAAATTATATGTATTTTGATTGATATTTTTGATTGAGTTCCAATGTTCATTCAAAACATCCATACATTACATAAATAAAGTACATTAATAATTTTGAATAGAAAGGCACTATTTTATAATATTGACATTTTAATTATCTTAAAAACGCTCAAATGCATAACTACTAATATAAATACATCTAGGTTGTCTTTCTAGTGGGCAAAAAGAATACCATATTTGGTGTTAGGAGTGTTTGGGCTTTTTTTTTGCCAATACTACCTGCCCATACCTTAGGAGAATAACTAGAATGTACAAATGCAAAGCAAGATCAAATCATGATGAAAATCATGTTTAAAAGTAGGAAGAGCCTGTTGAAAGCCATTTGAAGCTGAACTTTGAACTTTGGGTGAAACGTCACCTAAACATTTACTCAGTCAACATAGCACAAGCGCAGCAGCTGGAATGGACGGCTGGAAGCAGAGAAGTCATTTCCCATTTAGAAGTGGTGAGCTATTAGCTCAATTTCATGGTTTCATGAAATTACCCTCAGTGTCCTGAATGAAAGATCACAATCCCTTAATACACAAAGGCCCTTCTCCTTGTATCTGCCTGAATTCCACGTGAACAGCCCTAGCTGTACATCTAAAGATGTATTTTCAAACCTGGGCGATAAAGCAACGTGCACATTACACTTTCACGATGTTGTGGTTACAGGATTAACTCTGGGAGCTGCCTGCAGCCTCTCTCTAGTGAAAGACATCCTGACAAACGCAGTCTCAGAGCTCCCTGAAGAGAAGACAAAGGTTTTCCGTGCTGTCTTGCAGCAGTTGAGAACTCTGGGAGGAGAACAGATAAGGAACGTTGCTGTATGTTGTGCATTACTTGCAATAACAATTGTAACAAATTGTAACAAATGTGAAATTGCTTCTGACTATATGTAAAATTTGCATTTTTAATTCTGTTTTTAGCAGTGTGTTTTCAATCAGTGCATCTTTTTTGAACTTTCGATAGATATAAATTTATGTGTAGTCTGCATGGTATGTTGTCACCTAACATAAAACATGAAGGTGATGGAGAAAGGTGACATAAATTTATGTTTTTCAAGTCCTTAGGTGGAAACATCATCAGTAGAAAATCAACCTCAGACTTGAATCCTATTCTGGCAGCCAGCAACTGTTTGCTCAGTCTGGCATCAAGAGGTAAGCGGAGCCAGCCCGCCTGTGGTAGTGCCAGAGGTATAGGGAGAGGGGAAATGCCAACAGGGGAGCATTTGGTCAGGAGCCCTTTCCCACTCTCATATAAGATCACACCTGCAAGAGAAGCCATTTGCAGATGAGGAACGTGTCAAAGATTCTCATGTCGAGGGTAAGCTGATGAAATTATTGGTAAATATGAGCTGTGTGGTGGCCTGGAGTTTGCTCCTCTCCATTCTGGCTCATGTCCTTTTTTCCTCTCGATCCAGGCAGAGTGCATGTTGCCGTTTCAGACCATGTCATACTCCACTCTGCACCCTGAAATACACGTTCTTTAAGGGGTTGTTCTGAGCCAGGATTTCTTGGAACAGCTGCACAAAACCTTACGCTGTGTGATTTCCCTGACTTCTTCCTGTATACTTTGACATTGAGATGAAAAATACTCGTCAGGATGTTGTTCTGACAAGTGAAATTAGAAATATTTGCATCTTCTTAACAATTCTAATGATGTGCCTACTTATTTGAGTGATGAGTAGAATCACTGATGGATATCTCTTTCTGTTAACCTGGCAGAACTTTACTGCTGTGAGAGGCTTTTTGGCATTTTCACAGATTTTGCATTTATTTCTTTACTAAGCAGTAGTCAATGAAACACAGGAAAAGTGGATTGTGCAAGAAAAGGAGGTTGCAGAGGCACTATTAGTTCTTAGTATTTATCTTAGATCACAGTGTAAGAGAAAATGCACCTTCCTAGATCCTGGCAGGCTCACAGGTGGGACTGGACAATGATATTTATGTGTGTAAACCAAATGTGTTCTAGATGGAATTGCAAAGGCAAAAATCCAGAACTGCCAGTACTGCTGTTCCTAATAGTGTTATTTTTCAGATTCACACTCCAGCAGAATACAATTCCTTTACTAAAGTTTTGCTGTCACACTATTTATATCTGAGGAATACAGTTTTAATGCTAAATTATATTCTAGGATTAACAAGTAACAGTGTAATTACCAGGTGTAACGTGAAGAAAGTTATCTTGCTGGAAAGCAGCTAGTCTTGAACTATTGTGTTTATTGAATGTGAGGGGAGTATTTTGATACATGAACCTTTTAAAAATGGCACATGAGATTATCTGGTTATAGGAAGTCTTGGGATAGGTCAGGGTTACTGCAAGATAAATATTGTCTAGTAATAAGAAATAATTTATTTTAAAACGCAATGGACCCTTTAGGTAGCATGTGAAAAGTACAAAGGATAGAAGACTAGTAAAAAATACACTTTGGCTTCATCTGTGACGTGTGGTTAAGTTCCATACTGGGGAATCACTGTGGATTTTGATCCGTACGGTGTTTATGCCTCTATGTTTTTGCAGAATGACGATGCTACTTGACAATTGTGTTCCTGATACAGTTTCAATCCTACCAATATAACTCCTTGAGCCAATGGAGCTTCTTTAATTAATGAAACCAATTATATCTGTTAAAATGTTACATTTCTGGAAGCCTTCTAGCTTAAGTGTGTAGTGATATTGGCAAACCCAATGTAGCGTAGGTTGACTTCTAAGTGATTTTAAGGCTCCTACAGATTTAGGTTCATTGCAGAACTTTGTCCTCTTCCCTTTTGAAAATCCCATCTTTAGTTGTATGTATCATTTTTTTACTTTTGCAGCAGTTCTTTCCCGTTCGTTTTTTTCCTCGTTCTTTGTTTTAGAAGGAAAGGCAGTGATGACAGCAGCTGCAGAGATTTGAAGCAGATTGACAGGAGTGGGAATGGGATCATAGTGGCATGATCAGAAGGGAGGATTTTGAAATGGAGATTGATTTCTTGGCACTTCCTTAGGACTCTGTTGTTACGATACTGTGGAAGACGGAGCAGTCATTTGTATTTATAGAGCATACCACTGATAATTTGTTATGTAAACTCTGCAGTTATAATTTACTCAGGAAGGCTGCAGGTGTTTCTTGCCAATTAAAATATGACTGATGTATGTTAATTGCACAATTATACAGAAATTTCTGGATTTGGAATTTTTTTTTTTTTAGGAAGAAAGCGACAGATTCCTTTGAGTGATATTTTTGCAGACGGAGTTGGTAACAATACCATCATGCCAGAAGAGATCCTAGTCTCTGTCCATATTCCGCATTCTAGGCAGGTAAGTTACTAGTTTGTTTAGATTTCCTTTATACAGAGTTAACGATTATTAAATAAAGAGCAGGAGGGGGTATAACCCCTGTGTTTAAAGTAACACTGTTATTGCTTATTCCCTGAATTCCTTACATTTGATCCTCTCAGTGTCAGCCAAAAAACACAACTCAGCAGGTAGTTGGTGATATATAAAGAGTGATATTCTGAGAAAAGTTTACCCTAAAAAGATGAGGGCAGTAGCAATTGAAGGAAATGGAATTTGTGCTCATAATTTTTTATTCTCTTGCTTCACATAGTGGTATTCCAAGTTCTGCTTTCAGATCCTTACATGTCTGCAGGTTATCACTTCTGTCTGATCTTGCTCAGGGGGAGTATGTCTCTGCATTTCGACAAGCACCGAGACGGGAAAATGCTCTCCCAATAACCAACGCTGGGATGAGAGTCCTTTTTGAAGAAGGTACAGACATCATAAAGGATTTAAGCATTTTCTGTGGAGGTGCTGTCTCGACCACAGTCTGTGCAAAACAAACCTGTGGGACACTTATTGGAAGGTACAATTTCCCTGCCTTCTCTGTATCTCTGAATAAAGGGACTTGGAGAACTTGTAGCATGGAAGTACAGGAAGATTTCACTTGCCTGGCTGGTGCCACAGGTGTTCAATAAATGATCTGGACAAGCCTTAATGATGACTTTTCAGGATTGCACATTTTGGAGTCTGCATGTGGATGCAACTCCATGTGAAGTATGCAGAGATGTACGAGAGGTGAGCTGTGAGGTAGGTGGATGCAGTCAGCTGAGCACCTGGACCCAAGCGTTGGGAAGGGATGCTCTGTCCCGTAGGTTTGGTAACGCCTGCTGTCACTGCTCTTGAGTCCTTTGGTTTGGCTGCAACAGAGAAAAGTTTGAGAACTTGAGATGCACCCAATAAAAGTCAAGCCTTAACCATTTCAATATCTCTTCATCTACAAGGTCCTGATAATCTCTGAAGTTAATCCCTGGCATTTCCTCCCACTTGGCAGCATCTTTCCAAATTTTGGAGGAAAAAAAAGTAACAAATAATTCAAGTAGTATAAAACCATTTAGCTAAACAGAGTCCCACTGGAATGTTTTACCATTTAATATGCTACTAGTTCACTAGTTGAAGTACTCATTATTTTTTGCTGCTTTACGTGATTAAATTTATTCTAACAGATTTATATTTTGATAGGGTTGTGTAACTATGGAGAGTTAACTAGAGACAGCCTTTTCAGAAAGTGTAACAACTATCCAGCATGAATCAGATCCCTTGAAAGCATTTACAGTTGGCATCAATACCATTATCTGCTTCTCTTTAAATATAGGACAGTATCTGCAGAATAGTGATCATCTGTTAGGCTGTTAAATCAGCTTTAAAACTGCAATAGGTCTTACTTGTTTATTTTAAGAAGGCTGGCATAGCACTCAGTCCCATTGACTTAAGTGACCTCATTTCTGTGAGCAACATAGACTTATGCTGTTTTCAAAATTGCAGGCCATTATTACAATGAATATTTTTGCTTCATTGTGGGCAGGGTTATGCCTGTGGTCCATGTACAAATGTATTACTGCAATTTGTGTTTATTTTGTCCTGGTCTGATTGTACCCATTATTCTTCCTGACAGACACTGGAATGAACAACTCTTGGATGAAGCTTGCAGACTCATTCTTAAAGAAATTGCTCTTTCACGCTCAGCCAGTGGTGAAAAAGTAGATTATAAGAAAACTTTGATAGTCAGTTTCTTCTACAGATTTTTCCTGGAAGTACTGCAGTCATTAGCGACAATGGTAAATTAGTTGTCCATGTCTGCTTTTGTGCAAGCAAATGAAAGTTGTGGGTTGTTTTTTTTTTCTGTGTGTTGTTGCTTGTAATTTGTACAATGTGCTAAACATTGTCTTTGGGGTTCAGATGTACAGAATAACATAAGCTCGCCAAGAGACTGATGGAGAGATGTTCATTTAATTTTTAGGTGCTCAGGTATCTTTACTTTGGAGATAAGGCTTTAAAAGCATTGAGTAATGTTAGTGCAACCATGTATCAGTATTGAGCTCCCAGACCCAAAGAAAATGTACATGAGGCCTTACTTCATCTGTCTGTAGTTCAAAACATAAATAGAACAGAAGTCAAGGCTTTGGAAAGCAAGGCTAGTTGTTAAACCGACCCTCTTCCTCATATGAGTGGTTGACTGAGAGAGGAGGACTCTAAAATTTAACTTCCCATTACATTCTAGGTGTAATTTACTTATTTTTGTCTTAAATCTGTTCTTATGAGGAAAAATCTCCCTTTTGCCTTTTTCTTCTGTGTTCCCTCGAGCTTGTTCCTCTGCATTACCATTACCAGGTAATTTAGTGTTAGCAGGAGTGATCCTGTGCCAGTTTTGATCAGACCCCAGAACAAAGCTCTTCGGACTGTCCCTGCTGTGTGTTGATCACTTTAAACAAACAACTTTAAACAAACATATTTGTTGAATCCAGAATATTTCTAAATATTATTTAGTGAAGTCTCAAAACTCTACCATGTTTTAAAATTGTTATTTTAGAGCCTTTCTAGCTTGTGATAGTCTTGAAGGAAATTTCCTGTTTAAAGAGTTTGTATTTGGTGATTTCAGTTGTTAGCTTTTTTTAATTGGAATGTTAAAAATGTGAGTTTTAGTAGTAATTCACTTCCTTTTCAGGATCCTTCTCACTATCCTGGCATACCTGTGGAGTATAGGAGTGTCCTCCAAGATTTCAAAACCAAAATGCCCCAGAGTATCCAAATATTCCAGGCAAGTGATTTTATTCTAAGATTGTTCTGTGCTTTATAAGATTTGATGAAAAAGTCCAAGTCTACAGCTACAACTACAGTGTTCTTGTCTCAAGATACACTTTTCTGAAGATCTCAGAGGGCTCTTAGGCCTGACTGTAGGCTTAGGAATCACGATGGAGTTGGTGTTGGCTGTCTGATCCAACTACCGAGAGTACTCCAGAAGTGAGCAGCAGAGTGCAGCAGAGAACACCTCTTGGGTTTTCTGAGCTCACCTTTGTGCCTCCATCATGGTGGGATCTCCTGCAAGGATTTTTGGCATTTTGATAGCCTCAGTACACAAGTAAAAATCTCAGGCTTTTGAAAACCTAAAGAAAATTCCAATGAAATCTGGGTAAACATATTTTTTTTCATTTTTAGATATTCTTTAGAATAACATTTTAGCTTTAAATACTTCAAATTTGTTCAGGTTGCTCTCTTTGGCTTCCTTCAGAGTTGTCGTCAAAAAAAAAAAGACACTACAGACTTAGAAAAGAGGCCAGGATCAAAGGAATTAGTTCTCTATGACTTTCAGCAATTTATTACCCAGCTGCCAGAAAGTGACTAAACAACAGAAATGGAAGCAGTTTGTTATTCGGATCAGTTGGCACTGAGCAACAGAAATTATTTAGAAACCCAGAAAAACTGTTTTTCACTTTAAATTTCTATCTAATTTTACAAGTCCCTCTTTTTTTCTGGAGTGCTTCATCTGAACATTATTAAGCTTTTTAAGGAGGGGGAAAGAATGCATGCTCCTGAAAGAGGAATATCTGGTCATTCTGGTAGCGGAGAAGTTCAGATGGTTTGAGAGACCCCCAGTTGAGGAACCTGAGACAGTCAAGTGAAAAATGTCTGTCCTTGGCCTTGGGTGATAGCAGATGATGTGCCAGAAAGTGCAGGAGGTACAAATGTGTACCCAGAACACTCGTGCGCTGGAAGGTATAGAAGAAAAAAGGCTTTGAGTTGTGAGCAATTAACCGGTTCTAAATGTAGAAAAGGAAAAAGTTTGTGTGAACACTTACCCAGAAATTGGAAAAGTGTGCTGGAGGTTGGAAACAATTGGCAAGGGAGAGTTAACGGGCAACAATTAACTTGGAAGAAAGACTGAGCAAAATAAAGAAGGCATTAAATTCATACACAGGTGCAAGGAAATAAAATTGTGAAGGAAATATTTAAACAACTTTTTCTCACTGATGTATATTGATCAGTTGCAATCTTTCAGCGAGGAAGACAAATCCAGGAATCACTGCAAATAACTCAAAATACAGAGCCAAATCTTCTGAGAATAATTTGGAAAAATATCAAAGCTTCATGACACCAATCAGTAAAGGAGGAAACTGTCCTGAAAAAGAAATGCTGTTTGTATCACTTTGATGTGAACAATTAAGGAAAAAAATCCAAGCAGACCGACCTGGGCAATGCTCTCAGGAGGCTCCTTAAGAGAAGCAATGGAAGAAATCTCCAGGAGCAGCAGTCAGTCTGTTTCCAATATTGAACCAGAAGATGACAATATGAACAGTTTTTCCTTCATCTGATTTTCTGATTAATAGAAGAATAACATGGCTATTATTTTTTTAACTGTTTGGGGATGGGATGTGTGTTTTTGACTGTACAGGACATAGACCCGAGTCAGTCTCCCCAGGATCCTGTAGGACGGCCCGTTATGCACCAGTCTGGAATTAAGCACGCCACTGGTGAAGCCGTTTACATCGATGACCTTCCTTTGGTGGATGGGGAGCTCTTTCTGGCTGTCGTCACTAGTTCCAGAGCTCATGCCAAGATTGTGTAAGTGTTCAAAGTGTGTCTGAAGAAAGCGTTATTATGAGTTGCTGTCTGAGATGTTTAGAGCAGACTACAACGTTGCAGCAACAAGGTAGCAAAGCTCATTTGAGGCCTTAGAGGAGAGGAAGATGGGAAGAGGATTTTCTTTTGAAAGAAAACTGGTTTTACTTAGGTTTTTATACTGCCAAGACACACCTATTCTAGCAGTTTGTTCAACATTCAGGCACCAAAATACACATAACCAAGTTGTGTGCCCAGCATTCAGGAACCAAGACATATATTCAGGTGGTCTGGTCAAGATTAATTGTGATGATGAGGAGGACTGGGGCTGCAAGCTGTAGAGTCCTTGTCATATTTCCTGGCTGCTTCGTAGATTGGTGATAGTATGCTGGTTTGGATGGGCTCTTTTTGGTACCATCAAGGAGCTGACATCTCCCTCACCTTTGTGAGTCACTAGGATTTATTCACTCTCCTTTGTCTTCTGATCCTGGTGTCCAGAGAAGATGCCTGTAGCTGTGCTGGGATCTTGATGGCCTGCTAAACTCGGTGCTGTCAAAACGTGCCGTTCTTATAGACCTTCTGCCATTCCTTCTGATCCGTCTACACCCACACATTCCTATTCATTCTCCATTTATACTGGACTGGCCATTTCTCTTATAATTTTCTACATGAACTCTCAATTTGCTGATGCTTATTTGGATCAGTTTGAGATCTGTGTAGGCTGTGAGGTCTTAGACACTTGCAAGTGTAGCATCATAATCGTGTGGTGCTTTTTCTTAACTCAATGCAGTTCAGGCAGTCTTATGGGCCAATGATGTCCCTGTTGCATCTGGAATATTTCCTAGAAGCAAGCAGGATAGTAGAACTGTGAATTGCCTTTAACCTGCCTTTATTGCCTTTAACCTTCCCATGCCGGAGGTAGAAGGAAAAGACGTGTGAACCTATGAGGAGGTCCTGGCAGCACAACAAACACAGCTCTGTATTGTGTTCCCTTCCCCTGTGCAACACCTTGTAAAAGTAACAAATTATGCTTCTCTCTTCCCGTATCCTGATCAGATCTATAGATACCTCAGAGGCTCTAAAAGGACCAGGTGTGTTCGATATCATAACAGCTCATGATGTACCAGCTACAAATGAGTTTTACTACTCTGATGATCCAGAGATCATATTTGCAAGAAATGAGGTATAACTACAATCTTTTTAAAACTGATTTCATTCATTTTTATTTTTTTTCTTCAGATTTTTATAATGAAATCTTACCTTCTGACTCTTTAATTTCTGTATTGTATGTACATGAGGGAATCACTTTAGGCATATAGCAAGGTAAATTCTTATAATTTTTTCCCCACTGTCTTTTCAACTTCAAAATAGCTGATGTGCATTATATGCTGCCTAGAGAAAAATAAATAAATCAGTAGAATACTATTAAACCTAACAAAACCATCCGAGTTGTTTGAAAAGTATATTTCATTGAAAATTAGGTTCCCAAATCACTTATCCATTTTTTTAATAGTGTTTTTTGCTTGATTCCCCAGTCCTACTGGTATTTCTAATGATTTGTTAGCTTCATGGATGATCTAAAAAATGCAAGGATCCTCAGTCAAAACAAAATTCTAAAAAGGAAACTTAAATAGTGGCTACATGAAAGAAGAATATCAGCAGCACCTGTGGGAATGACTTGAATGTGTATTTCACAGGTGATTTGTGTGGGTCAGATTGTCTGTGCTGTGGCTGCAGATTCAGATGTTCATGCCAAACAAGCAGCTGCAAAAGTGAAGATAGAGTATGAAGTGCTGGAACCAGTGATCTTAACAATTGAGGTACCAATAATTTCTTTTTTCTTGCACCGCGCCCCCCCCATTTTTTTTCTCCTCTATATAAGCAATGGAAGAAGCAGTTCAAACTTGCTTTTTAAACATGATTTTCTAAGGAAACAAGGTGAATAAAAACACCCAATTAACCAATCTGTCAGTCTCCCTATAGATAACTTTTCAACCTTTTGGATAATTTTGACCACTTGTCATAGATAGGCAACAGTCTCAAAGGTATTAAGGTCCCACAAGATCAATAAAATGAACATAAGAATAGAAAAGAAGAACCCTCTTAGTGTTCCCAGTGAGGAGAAGGCAATGAGCACACACGCTGGTTGGTTGTAGTTCTTTGGCAGCTCCCAGTTAGTCAATCCATGTGTTTATATTGGCAGAACGATCTCCCGATTATCTTCAGCATTTTGTGTCTGTTTTCAGGCTAGCAAGCCAAAAAGTTAGACTGGAGACATAGGAAATGTGGAGGGAAAGCAAAGAGAAAGGTGTTAGGGATGTAGAACATTTTAGAAATGGGATGTGGGATCCATAGGGAAATGGATTGATGCCGGGCTGATGAGATGTGTGGAAGTGAGGAACTAAGGACACATTTGCAGGGAAGCAGCATTAGTTCTGGTAGTCACTTCACAGCTTGTTTCCATAGCGCATGTGGTGTGTAAATAGAACAGTCTTTCTGGTATGAAAATAGAAGTAGTGTCTTTTTAGCAACTGGCAGATTTTACTAATATTTCACTACAGCTGAAGCTCCAATTAAGTCTTATTAGAAATAGAGAAAATCATACTTAATAAATAGATTCTGTGTTTACCTAGTCCTTGTGATTTCTTCCCCTCTTAGTGGCATCACTCTTCAGACAATGGGGTTGCAATCTTATTTTTTGTTCTCTTGGTCGCTTGCTAGACGTGTGAGGAGGAAGCACAGGTTGAATAAACTGAGCGTGTTTCCTTCAGAAGCTGCTGTCATTAGTAACACCAGATACACCAGGAATTAATTGCTGGAACTGAATACACAGGCTTATCACCAAGGACAGTAAAGCGATGAAATACAGTTGCTCATTGACGTGATAGCTGGTGGTTCAAATCTCTGAAGAGAATGGTGTTTATCCTGAGAGCAAAATGCCACAAGAAGCTGAGAACCTTTAAAATACTTGAAATAACTAATTTCTTTTTTTCTTCACTACAGGAAGCTATAAAGTACAACTCGTTCTTTGAGCCAAAAAGAAAATTAGAACAAGGAAATGTTGATCAGGCATTTGAAACTGTTGATGATATAATTGAAGGTAAACTGCAGAATAAGTTTGGTGAGACGTTGTCAGTATTTGGGTTTGTCTGTCTGCTATTTAAGTCTCAGTTCGACCTTTTTTCTGTATAGCCATTAGACCTGAGAAAGCTCTTGGTCAACTGGAAGAGACTGTGATTAAACCTAGTGGTCTTGTGGTCCTGCTACTACTTCAATCTCATGCTTTGTTTAATTTATCTATGTTTTATTTAATATTGTCACCACTTGTAGGTAATATCGTGTTACTATTAATCAAGTTCTGTTACTGCCACTGGAACGAGACCAATTTAATCCTGCAAGGAGTTTCCTCTGTTTCACACAAGAAGCATCAGAAGATTTGACACTGATTACCATCATTTACGTGATGATGGGCAGTTCATTCTTTCCTGGTTCATTTATTCTGTCCTTTTCCCTCAGTAACACTTGTGTTTTTCTCTTTGGGTCAGGGGAGATTCGCATTGGGGGACAGGAACACTTTTACCTGGAGACTCAGAGTGTGCTTGCTGTTCCAAAAGGAGAGGATAAAGAAATGGATGTGTATGTATCAACACAGCATCCAGCGTTTATTCAGGTAATACAAAGCATTCTCATAGAAAGTGGCTGAACCTGCAACAACAGAGCTTTTTAAGTTGGGTTAACAGATTCATCTGAACAGTTTAGAAGTGGTAGGAACATGAAATTGCACATGTGGATTATCCAACAACAGCTGCTCTGTAGTACTGCTGTATCCTGATAAACACTGACCACTACTCCGCGAGGATAAGGAAGAAGGAAAAGTCTCTTCTTTCCTTTTGAACAAAGTACCTCGTGCCGGAGTGTTGTAGGCGTGAAAAGCTCCATGTGGAGTGCTGAGGCTCCTCCATCCCCGTTAGCTTTCCGCTGAGGTGAGGAGCAATCAGCACCCTGCGGAGTCACAGTCTGCTGAGGGTTTGATGAGTTGTAGTAGCTGGAGCTGAGGCAGCTGCTCTGTGCCAAAATCGTAATCATAGAATGGTTTGGGTTTGAAGGAACCTTTAAAGATCATCTAATCCAAGCCTCCTGCCATGGACAGGGTTATCTTTCACTAGGTCAAGTTCCTCAAAGCCCCATCCAACCTGACCTTGAACACTTCCAACGATGGGGCATCCACAACTTCTCTGGGCAACCTGTTCCAGTGTCTCACCACACTCTTGTAAAAAACTTCTTTCTTATGTCCAATCTAAACCTACCCTGTTTCAGTTTAAAACTGTTGCCCCTTGTCCTGTCAGTACAGGCCTTGCTAAAAAGTCTTTCTATTTCTTATAAGCCCCCTTTGTATGTGGGAAGGCAGCTGGAGCTTTCTCTTCTCCGGGCTGAAGAGCTCCAACTCTCTTAGCCTTTCTTCACAGGAGCGGTGCTCCAGCCCTTGGATCATTTCATGATGGCAAGTGCTAAAGCAAGCGCTGACATAGCGTATGGTCTACATAGCAATAGCTGTGATGCATGAAGCTGAGAGTATTGCAGATTCAACACTGGCATTTTGTGTTCAAAGCCCAATTCAGCTCCTTTCATCATTCCTGTTATTATTGTATTGCCAATAGCCAAGCAGCATGAAGAACTTTGTGTTTGAGCAAATGATTTGAAGCAAGAATATTTCTGACACTAGCAAGCTGTAGATTATTAAAAAAACAAGTTTTATTTGAATTAAAAATTAAAATCAATTTTATTATCTTAGTAAAAAAAATAATAAAAACTGTATTCTAATCCCTTCTTCTTACACCTGAAACTTCTGTTTAGGTCATGAAATCCAAAGGTGTTACTCCTCACTTTTGTCCAGGCCATTTCACAGTCTTCATGGGAGAGATTTTAAATATGAACACTGCTGAGTGTTTGTTACCTTTTTCTTGCTTTTAAACCTAGGGTAAAGGAGAATTATTTTCATCTGATTTAAAACCAAAACAGTTAGAAACATCTATGGAATCCTTTTCTAGAAAAGGTTTTTATTTCAGAACCTAACTTTTAGGCTTGGTTTGTGTTGGCATAAAAAGTTCAAACCGGTTTTACAGGAGATGGTAGCTGCAAGTTTGGGCGTTCCAGCCAACAGGATCATGTGCCATGTTAAACGAATTGGTGGAGCTTTTGGTGGGAAACTCCTGAAAGCTGGTTTACTGGCATCTGTTGCTGCAGTGGCAGCTAACAAGTAAGTGTGGGGTGTGTGTATGGGATCCAAAGAGAAAATGGGGTGAACAAGTTTTGCTTTTTGGCTCAAATGGTTTCTCCTTTCCCAAAGTCACTCACCAAAAAGTCATAAAATCCCAACTGTTCACGTTTTGTGAGACTGTTCAGTGCATTTCTTTGTTTTGTTTTTCTAGCAGCTCCAGCCCCAACTAAATTAATGGGACTTGAAGAAATCGGTGTTGGTATAGGCTAGAACTGTTGTTGAAACAATTAGCATTTCAAAAGGACAAGTCCCGAACTGCTGACATCAAAACATGACATTGACCATCCAGATGTGAACTTCCCTGGCACAGCAGGGTGCAGAAGGATGAGTTCATGAGTAGAACTGCTTTTAAGAACAAGGAGTTCTAGTTCAGTCTCCCACGTCTTTCACGCAAAACTAGCTTAAATCTGTTAGATATGATGCTTTTGCTAATACTACTTGAGTTAGTTTAGGAACCTTAATACATAAAGCTCCATCCTCCACCCTCCAAATTTGGCAGGACAATACCGGCAACTGTCTGTCAAGGGATAGTATCTTCTTTTATAAGCATAATTGATTTACTGCAGAACGCACGGACAGGAGGCATCCTGTCTTAGCTAAAATGGTCTTGTAATCTGAGTGGCTAGTTCAGTGCATTTCCTTGTTACTGCTGTCACTGTTGGACAAACTGCTCTGGATTATTTTTAGCCATGTTATCTGTGTTTTGGATTAACCAGGCTATGCTAAAAATAATCATTTTATATTTTAAACCATCTTTTTTATTGTTAGGACTTTATTTTACATCTTATATACATGTTTTCAAAAGTAACTATTTAAAATGCTATATGCATTTGTAGACTAATTTTCATCATTTTATTATTATCCATGTTCTGGTTTAATTCAAAGGCATCCTATTTCAATACCATTCTGAATAGTTAAGAGGCGAGAATTTCTTGCTCAAGGTTGAGTGCTACCTGCTGTTAGCTCACTTAACGTGGTTCAGTCTTAAACACTGAAATACCCATTTCTTCAGAAGAGGTTTGCACTGAGTTGTTTTGTTGGCTTTCAAGAGATGAAGTGAAAATTCTGACAAGATTATAAATGCAAAAAAAAAAAAAAAAGGAACTCTGGATATAGACTTAAGCATATGTTTAAGCCTAGTAAAGTTAAATTGAATCTAAATGCATGTTTATATGCATGGCTAGATCAGGATACATGATGAATAGCCATCATGTTAATAACATCTCTTTTATTTTGACTGAAATTTGGCTTTTCTTTTGTTGATTTAGAACCAGCAGAGCAGTCCGTCTTATTCTGAGCCGAGGGGATGATATGTTAATCACTGGTGGCCGACACCCTTTTCTTGGTAAATATAAAGTGAGTGTCACAAGAATTCAGTGAAAAAAATACCTGCCCGTATTCTGTGAATAAGTATTTCAGTGTTACTGGTTAATATTTGTTCTATTAATGAAAATGAGTATGATCACTTTTAAAATAAAACAACTGGCTAGGAAACCAAGACACGAAGTTGCTGTACAGTGCTTTCTCTGCTTCTGCCTCTATCCCTGCAGGGGTTTGTTTTGATTTTTCTAGTCCCTTCATGTCATTTTCCTTCTATATTAATAGCTCTTTCTGCGAATGAGATGCCAAACTAGCTCAGGCTTCTGCAGAGGTTTATTTTAAACCGCCCATATGGTTGGGTTCACACAAAGGAGCAACTAATTTTTCACAGAAACAGTGTCATACAGGAAACCTCACCCTATGGAGGAAGTTTATCTCTTCCCTGCTCATGCACTGTCATCAGTCATAACTTTTCATTAGGACGAATTCTGCCGCCTTTTCCATCTCTATGACACAGGAAAAGTAAGAGAGGTTTTATCAGATGCTTCCCTGAAGGTGAAAATGAGCTGTAGCTCATGTTGAGGTGAAACCAGAGATGTGAAACAAAGAGAACATTTCTTCATTGAGAAAAACAAATGTCAGACTCCATCTACCAGACACTGTTCGTACTGTCAGAGCAAGATTTGGCTTTGTCTGCAGTGGACATTCCTATATGACACACGTATCGGCCATCTCAGGCAATATGCAGGAAGCCACTGGGCTTCCCTGCTGCTTCTTCTCCAAGGGGCTGACGTTGCTGGTTATCAGCTGTACCTATATAGGTGCCAGGCGGGAAAACCAATGTCTCAGGAGCACACTTTCATTCTTTCTTGCCCTTCTACAGTTTCACTGAACGCTGCCCAGAAATCAGTAGTGCAGTATGATCCTGATTGTGTGGGTTACATTCATTTTCAAAATCTACAAGCACAGAAGAAATTAATGAATGCCAAGATCTAAATAGGTTATTGTTGATCCTTCTAGGTTGGCTTCATGAATGATGGTAGGATCAAAGCGGTGGATGCCCAATATTACATTAATGGAGGATGCACCCCTGATGCATCAGTCCTGGTAAGGATTTTCTAAGCTGATAGATCTTATAGGATGGAGGGAAAATGCTGAAGGCCAAATCCCCTTGCCACATGTATTGTTAGTCATATAGTCGTTTGATGTAAGGACTGTGCCTTGCTGGAAAATCTACACCTAGTGCTTTAACCTTTCCTTATTCAGGTCAGTGAAGCACTGTACTGCTTCTTGGTATTTTTCTACACATTCACTTTGTGAACGGTTTATCAGGCTTATTTTCGCATTATAAACTTGTCAACTATCAATGTATTCCTTTTAATATATATATATTGCATTTATGCCTGCTGAAAGCTTTATGTCTACAAGGCTAGAAAGACCTTTCTTAATCTTCAGAAAATTCATGCTGATAGTTGATCTGTTACTCTGTGCATTTCTGTACTGGGTCTGTGTTTTTTGTGCTGAATACCTCAGTTCCTCACTTATAGGTCTTCAAAGTATAAAATGTTGCTTGGTTTGCTGTCAGTCACTAGCTATTTGTGTTTGCATAGGCTATTCTAGCTGTAATTGAAATGTTTGAGGTTACTGCCCCTCACCTGCTTGTCATTGCCCCACCTGTGGGTATTTTCTGGACTCTGAAATCTGTCAGTGTAAGCGCCCAGGCTATTGCTGCGTAGCGTGGTTCTGAAAAATAACCCAGGTTAGAAACAAATCCATGATTAAAAGCATGAAGTTTAATGCAGATCACATGTCAGAACCATCTTAAGATGAAGTTCTACAGTGATACAGTGAGGCTGGACCTGGAACTGGAGGCAGTGATAACCAACTGAGAAACCTTTCCCTCCAAATCAGCTGCAGCTGGAATAGCACATGATAACAGCCTAACTCTCTGACATTGCTCCCTAATTAATGACATCAATAACCAGTGCGCTAGCTGTGTGATTCCTTTTGATCCAATTAGGATAGCATTAATAATTCAACACTTTTAAAAGCAGAATTGGGCCTATTTGAAATAAAATTATAAGCTTTACCCAACGTACAGCCCAGTTTTTTTTCTGGGCCAGTGTGGTTTATCTCTGTGTTCACAAGAAAGTATTGTGGGATTTATTCTTTCTTCAGAGAGGACCTTCTTCTGTGAGACCGTAGCCGCAGAGAGGGCCGAGATGCTTGGTGCTCATCGTAATAACAACTGGTCTTCCAGCATGGAAGTTGAACTCCAGTAATCTGTGCTTCACTTAGTTATTGTTCAGTTAGCAAAAACAATGTATTTTAATTCTCTGTGATTGCATCAAGATTAGAACAGACATTTCTGGGAAGAAACTTTGGCAGAGCTAAGAGTCCTATTCTAATGATACATTGGATTCCCTCTGATTTATCCGTAACCCTTTTAAGACTGATCAGCACATGGTTTCTCTGAAGTTTGTAAAAGTTGTGGTGATAATTTAAAAAAACACTTTTAAAAATAACATTTCAACTTGTATTTCGTAAGTGAAAAAGTAGCATTATATGACACTATTTATATGAATAGTTATTACAGGAAAACTATCTTCAGTAGTTTCTATGCAGAAATGTTATGAAGTTTATTGTTTAAAGTTCAGCAGAAATACACGTTTAAATTTACCGTTCTGAGAAATCTATTTAACATTAAAGAGACCCAGTGACCTCTTCATGAGACATCAAAACATTTTTAAACTTTCTATTTTGGTACTGACTCGTAGAGCCTAATTTGCAGTATCTAATATGGGATTTTCCTTTTCTTGTGTTTTTGTGTTTGTCATGTGAAATGTCTAAAAGAATACACAGTAGACTGCAGTATCTATTCCTTCTGGTGGAACTAAACCTTTAATTGTGAATTTCCATAGGACGTGATAATTCAGAATGCTTTCAGCGTTTCATTTCGGATATCCTGTTGCTTTAAATCTCATCTGCCCGTTTTTAGTTCTGTGTGGCTTTTGATATCGAAGTGGGAGCAAAATCAATGTAAAATGGAGCACCTGTTAATCCTTAACTACTGACCAGCACTCCACTCCTAGGAACATCAGCTGTGTTCTGTGAATATCAAAAAAGAACTGAAAACTAACATGCTGCATTATGAGTGTATGAATAAAGTCTGCATGTGTGCCTAAGAGTATTCTTACTATCAGTGAGTGAGAAACAGAATTTGAAAGCTAATTGTCTCAAGGTCTTTATATGAGGTGAGAAAGATTTAAATGTGAATTTGAAAGAAGCACTGTTCTGACATTGAGCTGTACCTGTTTGTCCCCTACCTCAGGTGGCAGAAGTAGCCGTATTAGAAATGGACAACGCTTACAAAATTCCCAACTTGAGATGCTGGGCTTACGCCTGCAAAACAAACTTGCCGTCAAACACAGCATTCCGAGGGTTTGGCTTTCCCCAGTCAGCACTGGTGACAGAAACGTGGATCACAGGAGTTGCAGATAAAACCGGTTTATCACCAGAAAAGGTGACAAAATGAAGGCATCTTCCCTCCTGAAATGAAGTCTGAGAGTTAAAACCCTTTAGATTAGCTCAACTGTTTGAACAAATCTTTTCTAAGTTGAACATAATTTGTGCTAAAATTAATATTTTTTAAATCAGCGTCTAGTTGTTGAATGAATAGCCTGCTCTTAAAAACTGAACCAAACTGGTAACTGTTCAAAAAACACTAGTAGTCCTCCTACTTGGTCAGTCTGCCTTTAACAAGATTATGTGATAGCTGTTCGTTTTATTATTTCAGATTAGGGAAATCAACATGTATAAGGAGAACGAGCAGACACACTTCAAACAAAAGCTTGATCCACAAAACTTGAAACGGTGTTGGAATGAGTGTATGGAGAAATCTGCATTCTACAGTAGGAGAGCAGCTGTCAGTGAATTTAACAAACAAAACTACTGGAAGAAAAGAGGGATTGCTATTGTACCAATGAAGTTTCCGTTCGGACTAGGCGCACAATATCTTTCTCAGGTTAGTTTCTTTAAAGAAAAGTGAGCTAAGCTTTTTATCCATACAAGATTTCAGTTACCCTACTGTAGGATACAAAATGTGTTATCTTACAACTTCTGCCAAACTATCATCTTCATCATGGTTGTTCCCTGAAGGCTATGCTTCAAAGATGAAGTTTAAGGAAGAAAAGGAAGACAGTAGTATTTTTGGTTCTTTGTATTTTGTTTATTGTAGGTGTCCAGTGCTTCTGGAATAGACAGCATTTTATCAACTGAAAATTAATTGACAGGCTTGTATCATATCAAACTGTCTCTCTGTGTTTGAGGCTAAAGTCACAGAGTCTTTGCAGTCTACAGCGCTTCTTCCAGCTGAGTCTGGGAGGAAAATCTCATTCAGAACCTTCCTGTTTTGTATAATGCTAACATTACAGCTGAAAAACCCGTGTCCAAAGGCTCTAAAACATCGATGACCACTAAAAAGGAACTTGCAGCAATTTGCGTGTGCAGCCACTAATGAGGGAGGTCCTCAGGCTTCTTTTGGAACCATTGAGATATTGTTGCCCGGTGTAGATTTATTTCAGGATCTAGCAACAGAAAAAGCAGATCTCCAAGGATTTGTATCTTTTTCTTTTGAAGTTCATTATAAACGAAGAACAGTGACTAGCATTCCAAATTTTGCCTTCTATTCAAAAACATTAAACAGATAAATTGAAATACTCTGCAACACTATGTCTGTCTTTTTTTGATTCATCAGTTTGTCACCATATACAACATATTTCTCACTAGTCTAATCTTGATTTTGTTTGTCTCCTTTAGGCTGCTGCTCTGGTTCATATTTATACTGATGGGTCTGTGCTTCTGACACATGGTGGAATTGAGATGGGGCAGGGTATTCATACAAAAATGATCCAGGTAACAAATGATCCAAGCAAATATTACCTTGTGCTTTATCTGTCATGCAGATCAATGGTGTGAAGGTTTTCTTCTTGGTTAGTTAGTGTAGCAGTAGGACAGTTTCTTTCTCAGTATAGCCACTGCTTCTTTGCATTGATAGAGCCAGAGAGCAAAGATGCTTTCATTAAGAGTCACAGAGACAGGAAGAGAAAACAGATTGTTTGGGTTTCATTCTTCTAATGGTACATGAAGAGGCTTATTAGAAATAAGATTTTTGGGGGGCTGATCCCATAAAACCCATGGTGAAAAAAGGACAGTCAGCATTCACATTCCGTGTACAGTCCAGACGGTATTATTTTCATCATATTTGTTTAATGGATAATTGACAGATCTGTAAAGGTATTTATCGAGTCAATGAAAGCTTGGGGTCTGGGCCCACATAATTTGCCCTAAGTCATACAGGATATAAGCAGCAAAATCAGGAACTGCGTGTTGGACTCCAGAGTCTCGATCCCGAGTTTGAGGACAGCTGAAACACTCCCTTTCTTTGCTGTTTCTTTGAGCTGACAAACTGGGCAGAATGATTTCAGCTGGAGGCTGGAAGAAGACTTACTAGAACTTTATCTTTCCTGGTGTCGCTGACTTCTAGCAAGTACTGGGGAAGTGCTGGGGTGTTTAGAATGTTTTTAAAACAGAGAAGAATGTGCTGTTCTTCCTGAAACAGGTTGCTAGTCGGGAATTGAACATCCCCATGTCACGTATTCACTTCTGTGAAACGAGCACGATGACTGTTCCCAACGCATGTGCCTCAGCAGGATCTGCAGGGACGGACGTCAATGGCATGGCTGTGAAGGTAAAGAGCAGTACTTAGTTTAACAAAACACCCTGGCCCTCATGGGATTTGATGCCTGCCAAACTTTAAGCACAAGTGATCCTCTAGAAATCAAGTTAGGGATTTCCGATAATACCACTAGAGATTGCCCAGAAGAAACATGGCTTGTTGACAGTTCCTCAGTAATGGTGCTTATGCGTCTTCAGAACATCATCTGAGCTTTCCCCGAAAGGCTTGTGTTTGACAAAATACTTGTTTCATATAACAAACAAGTCCCATACAAGTCTTGTACCCTGTTCTAGATCTACTGATTCCTGCAGATTCCAACCCTTGTAACTTAACCCTTTGTTTGTGTCTATCCCCTACCATACTTTTTCAAACCGAGATGACAGTAAAGCATATACCAATTAAGTGCTAACTAAAACATCTCTTGAATGATACCAAATGTATCTGTGTAAATTTTGTGTTATATTCTCCTGGCTTCTCACCAGGATGCTTGCCAAACTCTTCTGAAACGCCTGCAGCCGATGATCAACCAGAACCCAAAAGGGACCTGGAATGACTGGGTAAGACACGTGAATCCTACTAAATGTGGTTTCTGTCCTTGTGGAAACTGATATATATGTATATAGAGAGAGAGTAGTCTATGAGTCTGCTTGGCCTGATAATCCTAAAGTTAAAAACTGCAGAAACAGGTTATTTCACAGAAAGATGGAGTGTAGGTGCTTGGTTTAGATATGTGGGAAACAAACCCCAGGTTATATCTAGTGGGAAAGGAAAAGAAGCTACCTGTGAAGTCGCTTTCGGAGGCACAGAAGTTTTTAATATAGAAAAAAATATTGGCTTTTGCAGTAACATAATCCAGTGCAGTTTCCCCTCAGACAAGCCATCGCCCAAAGATTGTCAGGGTATATGTGTACAGTGTCAGTTTTCACACATGGCTGTTGGTTATTTTTACCAAATCAACCAAGAGAAGCCTCCTCAACCTCTTCTTTCCATCCCTCTTCCATAAGCACTATATTGCAGAACTGCAAAAAAGTTAGCAGGAATCCTTGCTCCCATTGCTCTAATATGTAATTAGTTATAGTATTAGTAATATTTGCAGTAGAGTAGTACACAAGTACTGCTGAATTTATTTATAGAAATGGGACCTGTCTGGTGCCCACTTGAACCTCAAATAGAATTCTAGGGCCAGAAACTGAATTTTCTTAACTAAAAGCTTTCTGCTATAATATCAACTATTTTTATGAAGATATGGTGAGGAATGTAGTCCTATGTATGGAGATGTTAAAAGAAAACCTGTTCGTTATTTCTTTGTATCCAGTATTGCTTGTTACCTACAGCCTAATGCAAAGGGCAGTCCCTGCCTTGAGACATTTACAGATTTGAGTACACGAGGGTGTTTCTTCTCAAGTGATTCAATGCTATAATAACTGCAAAAATGCAAACACTTTCTTGGCAGTAGTAATTCTTTGCAATAGCAAATAATATTGAAATACGTGTAGCAGCTTGATAACCAGCAGCTACGTAGGCGAAGATAAAATCCAGTTCTCCTCTAATAGGTGCCAGATTAATTTGGATAATTTAGACACACCCAAAATATTAACAGAAATGGCTGGCCTAAGAACATTTGTCAATATATCCAGAGAAATCATTTTACATCTTGCAAAGTCAGTAAAGTACAATTAATTAAAAACTTCTAAAAAGTAAAATAACTTATTGACTTGTAAACTGAGTAAATCGAACAGGAGCATCACTGAGAGGGAATAGATTTAGGACCTCACATTGTGATTTTCACCACCAGCAGAACGACACTGCCGAGAGCATTTCTCTTGTCAGCTGTCATTTTTGTGCAAAGAGGTCATGAGGTCTTTGATCTCAGTGACTTACCAACCAGTTCCGTTCCATTGACAAAGAGGGATCCCTTTCTGTTGAACTTGAGCAGAAAAATGGAGCAGGGCCCTTCTTGACTATGGCATTAGTAGTAAAAAGATTCTGAGGGAGCCACTGTTGACAGGTGTGTTCCTTATTGTGTTGCCAAAAGAATTCAGATTGCTCATCAAAAGTTTAGTTCTATAGTATTAGGCATGGTGTGCAGCTCAACAGGCTTAACTCAGCTGGTCTTCCTTGCCTTAAAATTTGCTACAGTTTGGGTTTTAAGTAATATATGTAAATAAGTGCATCTATGTACATTAAGTAAAAATGTGTATGCTGTGTTCATTCCTGACTCTTTCCTTGGTTTACCACAAATGCTGCTGTATTTTACAGATTAAAGAAGCTTTTGAACAGAGTGTGAGTCTTTCAGCTACTGGCTACTTTAGGTAATATATTTTTGTTCCTTAAAAATGCATAATTAGACCAGGACTGATTTCTGAAGATAACCAATGCTATGAAGTTTCTGTCTGATAGTTCTTTCTAATGGCCCAGCTTATGTTTTATGTAATACTTTGATTTATGGGGGATTGGAGTATGAAGTAGAAGTGCTAATTTATTCCTGGCCCTGTGTGGACTCTCTAGAAAGTATCAAACAAATATTACATCCCATCTTTCCTCCATGATTTGGCCATTGGCAAAAGTCATACTTTACTATTGATAGTTAATGGTGTCCAAAAACATCTGCAGATCCCTGGGCCTCAAATCCTGTAGTGCTCTAGTTCCTATCCAGCCATATTCTCCACATCCTAGAATCTCAAAGCTAGCTGAGGTAGATGGGATGTGAAAAGTTTTGTGTATCCCTTTTTCAATGCACGGTTCAATGCTTGGAATCATACTATAATGGGTTTATGTGGTATAATTTTAAATGTGCTCGACAAAGACATTTCAGTCATACATGGTCAGAAAATACACCTTGGTCACGTAGCTTGTGTTGTTGAGAGATACTGCATTTCAGTGTCCTTTTGAGTCTGTTGAATTTACCCCATCCTGACTACTATAATTTCCTCAGTTAGTCCCACTCCTTTCTAAGTAATTCCACCTTTGTTTCAATATTCCTGTTTTAACCCTCTCATAGAATGTGCTATAGGCAGTTTCTTTAATTTTAACTCATTTGTTGCTTGTAAATAACTCTGTCCTAGGTCCTGGCCAGTTTTCCTCGCTTTTTCTGAATTCACTTATGTGCTCAGCAACCATCGCCTTAAATTCGTATTCTGTACTTGATCATCATGTATTTATTAGTCTGTGTCTGGGATTATGCCGGTTATGGACTCTCTTGAACTGAAATAGCTTGCTCGTCTACTCAATTTTATATAAATACCAGCTCCATCAAACCTAAACTACTAGTGCTCTGTAGGTTTTCATGGAACTTAACTGTTGGGATTCTGATTTGTTATTTAAGATTCCACTTGAAATAGTTTCAAACTTTCTTGTGCTCATCTGCTTTGTTATGATGCAAACGTTCCTTAATTTTCTTCCTGTGGACTTTGTTTCTTCCATCAGAGGTTACAATGAAAGCATGGATTGGGACAAAGGGGAGGGAAAACCGTTCACATATTTTCTTTATGGAGCTGCTTGTTCAGAGGTTGAAATTAACTGTCTAACAGGAGATCACAAGGTAATAATTGAGCGCCACGGAAGTTTTGTAAATAGTGTGAGTGAGATTTGTTTGTATCACTGGATGCTCCAACGACCATTCAGGTTTTGCATTAATAAGTCACCTGTCTTCACATGATAGTAAATATATCACCAATGTAAACGCAAATTGTAGGCGGAGCAGAATGAAAGCTGTGCAGTGTTAACCAGCTTTTGGCACATCTGTGTTAATCACACATGGGTTCACTTTTTGGGTCATGGCAAACATCTGACGTGTTCTTTGCTTGTTCTCTCCCTGTTTGCCAGCAAACAAATTACGGCAGAGCTAAATATTCTATTTCCGGGCTTTTGACCATCTAGATAGCTAAATGTCCGAGACTGCTGATGATGTGCCCTCTGTCTGTACTTAGTTATGTGGGGATTTCCTTGCGCAATGGGAAAAATCTAGCAGGGCTGTCTCTGGCTGAACTTCTGCTCAAGTTGAGACAAGCTCATTTTGCTCATAATGGCGTATTGGAAATTACCTGGAAATTGTGTACACGGAGGAGCCTCTGTCTTAGCAGATATCATTCCACTGAATACCAGCTCTAACCCGCATTACGTTCTAATGCCTCCACTCTGTGCATTTCTCTCAGTAATGTGCATTTGAATTTTACTGACAGAACCTCAGAACAGACATTGTTATGGACATTGGCTGCAGCATAAATCCAGCCGTGGATATAGGACAGGTATGTGTCAAGAATTTCCTGCCGACTCATTTCTATTACACTGATAGCCTTATCTGAAGTGAAAATGACCTCATTAATTCAGAAGATGTTAATTTCTTACTAGATAATGTTTAAAGTCATAGATCATATTAGAAGATCCTTTACTTGTACACTTGGCCTGTTTCAGTTATTAACAGCTTTGTAGCTGTCAATGAAGCTTGAATTTTACCCATGGTGCCAACCTGTAGTACTTCCTGTAAGTATATATGCCCACTGTCTGCTGGACTTAAATCCTGGTTGTGATCTCCGGTCTGCAAATTCTCGTGTTGTTTGACCTGCCTTCCCCACCTGATAGCAGGGAAACACCTTTCTTCATTGCAGGTTGGTCCACAGTTCTCATCGCTTCATCATGAAAGCGTTTGTCTCTGCCTGGTGTGAGAGAGGAGTGTGACAGCTTTCCCTATCACAGTAACCTCAAAATGCTGAAGAATCACATTAGGCAAACAGGAAAGAAAGTGGTCTTCTATCAGCTAGTGACACAAATCAGTTCTTCCCAAAGTTGTACCCATTTTACCAAACACGAGTATGTAAATGCTGTTTCTTTTCTTATTTAAAGATTGAAGGTGCCTTTGTTCAAGGCATCGGACTGTACACAATGGAAGAATTAAAATACTCTCCAGAAGGAGTCCTCTGTACTCGGGGTCCAGATCAGTATAAGATCCCCGCTGTTTGTGATATTCCAGAACAGTTTAGTGTTTCCCTGCTGCCATCTTCCCAAAATCCTTACGCCATCTATGCATCCAAGGTAAGCGACCATCACAGGGCCCAATTCTTATATCTTGGGACAAACAGAGAAATTACTCTGATATAAAACATATATACATTTTCAGTTTCTTTAGCATTTCAAACAAGTGTCCATAAAATTGCTTTATTTATGGCACAAGGGAAGCTAATATGAATATCATGCAAGATATCGCTGCATATCTTTCATAGTTGGCAAGCAGTAATTTTAGGGTTTCATTAACAGGTCATACACAGAAGCTTGCAAGCTGAATTTAAAACCATACTTTTATAATATGGTGATAAACTGAAGACTTAGACTAAAAATACCAAAGAAATTGATGGAGAAATAATCATGACAATGAGAGTGTGCAGCTTACTTATGTGTGTTATCCAATAAGAAATAGGTAGTATGTGTGTATTTATGTGAGAGATTGGCTCAAGTATTTAGTTGATATAATAATTGCTTCAGTTCACACCAGCAAATATTCTGGCCAGTGCCATGTAAGTAGTAATGGTAAAACAAGATGAAGGTAATTGTGCAAATCTCTGGCTGTTGCAAGTACTAAGTATGTTTTTAGAATACAGTAAAATAAAACAGCATGACAAGAGGGAAAAGCATAATTTACAGTGAAAGTTATTAAAGAACAAATAGGTCCTTTAAAATTATTTAAAGCTGTCTCAGTAATACAGAATTAGAAAAGTAGGTATTTAAAAAAATATCATCTAGATGAAGTAGTTGATTTGGAGCTGATCTAGGGAGCCAATACTGATATCCCTCTTTAAACAGAGCTTTTATACTTTTCTGTGATCCTGTAGTTAGCCATAAAATTCACCACAGGAAGGTTTAATTCTGTCTTCATGCACCATGTTTGGTGAAGACATTTGATTCTCAGATTTTAGGAAGGGGATAAGTAAGATTCAACTGCAATATCCAAGTCCAGCCCAGATTAAGGTGTTCGATACCACAGCACTGCGAGAACTATGGAATGAGGGTGGATTTGACCCATCTTTGAGATCAGGAACAAACGTGAATCTTATGTCAGAACAGTGAGAGAATGACAGTGGTGTTTGTCCACAGGGAATTGTCATCAGTTCAGGCTCTGTTTCTTACTTGTATCTGTACCTGGCTTTAGATTGTTTTCATTTTATCTGCCAGTTATTCTAAATTTCAGTTTAGCGATGAGCCAAAAAGATTCTAAAAGAAATAGCCAATATTTGAACACAACCTTTGTAGCTCCCTGGAAGCAGCTACCATCAGAAGACTTGGTGTGGTCTGAGTGTCTTTCCACTAAATCTAAAATAAGCTTCCTTACTGTAGGACAAAATGCTTCTTGAGTCACTGACTTTTAAGCTTTTTAGTTGGTATCGATATGGCTCATTTGCTCAAAATCTACACATAATTGTTTTCTTTTTTTTTTCTTTTACTTTTAGGGGTTAGGCGAGGCAGGACTTTTCTTGGGATGCTCTGTGTTCTTTGCTTTGAGAGATGCAGTGACTCGTGTGAGGGACGAAAGAGGACTGAAGAAGACCTTTGTGCTGAACAGCCCTCTGACCGCTGAACAAATACGGGCAGGCTGTGCAGATGGCTTCACTGACATGGTAATAAGAAGGTGGGGGAAGGATCTGTTCAAATTTCTCTGGGTAAAAGTGCACACTGCTTCTGGCACCTTGAATGGTGGGTGCCTAACGATGTCTCCAGCTGATCATGCTTTGTACGCAGCATATGACTCTTTGTAACTGAAATGTCTGGTAAGAGGCCTCACTCAATACAAGTTATTCCAACAGATGCCATTCAAACATCGTATTGGAGTTTCCCAGATTTTCTATAATATTTTTTCATTGAAATTTACATAATGTTTACAATCACCTCTTTCCTCAAAGCCTTCTCCTTTCTTCTGTGTGTCAAATCCCATAGAGGATTAAATAGCTCCTCTCATTGAGATGAAATGGATCAGCCTCCAAGCATCTTCAGTCTCTTTCCAGGTACTTTCCCCGGCTGACTTGTGCTCTGTACTCCTTGCTGTGCCCAGTACTCTTTGGGAGAAAAATAAGGATACAGAAGAAAAACAAATGAGGCAATACTCTTATAATGCTGATCCTTTATATTCTGTGTTTTCTGCAACTGTTCACTACAGTCATGTTCCCACAAGTCACTCTTTTCATTTCCTGCTTGTTCTCTTAGATGACAAACGATGAATCTGCTTCCTCCACTCCTGGGGCCGCATCCGTGTCAATGACAAACCAGAGGGCACAGGACCGGAATGGAATGGAAAACTGATTTACTGCCCCAATACACACTAATCAACATACAGATAAATATATTTTCTCATTTTCAGAATAGAATCAACTACAAAAAAAATGCACCTTCCATCCTTAGCTTCATTCTCCACCCAGTATATTCATTGTAGTACTTCACTTGAATTACTGCATTTAATTGCTAGAAATACATCTTGTGCATTTGAAGCATATATATTCAACAAGGAAGATCTGCTGAGCAGCTCAGCTCAAATGCTGCTGCAGCAGAAAGTTAGGATGAAGTGTGAAGGTACGTTAGATAATTTACTGCCACTAATTGCACTCAACACCTTCATATGATACATTATTTTTCATGGCTTCAACTGATTTTCTAATTTAGATTTGAGCCTTGCGGTGGAGTGTGAGTGTGGAGATCTTTGTTTGTTGAAGAATCAGAGCCTTGTTTGTTGGCTTCAATCCCTTTTTGATCAGAAGTGATGCTCTGATTTGTAGTAAAGCTTCTTTTGGCACAGACTTCTTTGTGTTAAAAACCTGCAAGAAACAAGATTTTCTTTTGCTATGCCAGGCGAATTGCTATGGCTGCCTTTTTTTTTTAAATCCCGAAAGTTGGAAGAGTCACTTAGCTGTGATTTCCACTAGAAACTTTCTTCTTCTCATGGAGCAAGCCAAAAGCCCCTGAACTTCATGGGAAAACTCGTGGAGTTCAGGGTATTTTGAACAGGAGACTGGATGAACCTGTCTCTGGAAAGGATTATTAAGCAGGGCTTAGTCCTGTGCTCAGGACTAGATTGAGGCATGACATTACAGTTAAGAACTTTCTCTCACTCTTGGCCACTCCTGTGATAAAGAAGGTAGAAAAAAAGAAATGAGATCAAAAGATGATCTACAAAGATCAGTCACCTGATGCTGCTCAGGGTGCAGTGTGGTTAGACCACAGCTGGAGAAAACAGGGAAACATAAAGCAGCAATGTATTAAATGGTAACAGAAATCCTGGTGTTATTAAATCTGAAGTATGTACATATTTGCAACCTGAGACCAAGAAATTATTTAGAATATACAAAGTTAATATATTTTGAAAGCTACGGCCACAATTTTCAGATTTCAGCATCAGAATCCACAATACTGAACTGACTGGGAATTTCAGCCTTTCCTCCTCTTGGAGTGCAAAGCTGAGATTTCTGTTCTGAATGCACATACACAAAAATACACAAATCTTGAACTTGGGGCTTTGATCCGGGATACATCCTAATACAGCAAAACCACTTCACTTTTCTAGTGAGTCTACAGAAGTTAACGCAAGTATAACAGCACCTGGAAAATTGCAGCAGGTTCGTTGGTAAGAAAGTAGATCTGGGAAAATAGGTCATTTTTCCATTCAGTGTGAGGTCTCAGTGAACCTCCGAGTCTGTTGTTCCTTGCTGAGCGTGGTGATTGCTCTTCCAGTTACTCCTAGGACAGATTGCCCCAGAGCCATGCAGACTGCCATTTGGAATGAAAATAAATGGCTCTCATTAGTTTGACGTGTCGCCCTGCAGGCTCTTGTTATTTCACTGCTCCTCAGTTTTCCACAGACTATTTTCTCTTCTTGCCTTCCATCCCTTTTATGAGTTGATACTGTATCTGTGACAGAAATCAGGTTAGTGGGTTAAACTGGTTTTGCATTGGCTTTTAAGATTTTAAATATTGTTTCAATTTGCTTGTCTCTCTGTACCTGCTATGAGTCAGTGAAATTCAGCTGCTTAGATATAGGTGTTTAGACCATTTTAGATATCATGAGATGGCAGAGACGTAGGAGAGCACAGGACTGGAACGACATAGTCACTGAAGGCCAAGCAGGTCACAGCAAAGCATTGCAAGTGGCACTACAAGTGTGGCTTAGGCAGCTTTTACTTCTTTTTCTTCACTTTCTTTGTATTACTTTGGCTTTTATATATTGTAAGAGAGTAAATAAATCAAATTAAATGTGAATGCTGCTGCCATAATTAGTTGTTCTGCTTTCCAACACGTTCGTTTCACCGCATGGGCTTGTTAATGACAGCTCACAACCCCATGTGGCGATAAGAGCCCCAAAACATTGGTCGGTTCTGCGATATGCTGAAGCGGGGAGCATATAGGTTTATTGACCTGGGGAAGGTGCGTTGTCTGTTGTTCTCCTGTGTACCTCTGCATCAGTGCAGGTGCTGCTAAGTTCCAGACAAGTCAAATCTTGTAAAAATCGCAGCCCAACCCTTGCAGGCTGTGATGTCTCCCCACGTGCAGCACAGAGGTGTTTGCACTCCAGGGGTTCATCATGTTCTAGACCTGCACTTTGTTTCCTGCAGTGCAGATCACACATGGGCTTGTTGGTATTTCTCAGTTATTCACAGAGGTTCTGCCCTGCCTTTTTACAAGTGGCACTACTGTCTGGTTGTCTCCGTAAAATCTGTGCATGTACCAAATGTGGGTTGTTGGGCTTTTTGGAGGCTGAAACATATGAACGTGTCTCCTGGCTTTTAAGTGTTTGAAAAACTGTAAGGAAGCTCAAGATACCACAGTTTTAACATAGCCTCATATAACAGAATTTTTAGAATTATAATTACTTAGCTGTTTACTAAAAGTATATACTAACATGCTCCTTAAGTTGATGTAGTTGGAGTAAATACACCAGTAGTAAAATAATATGCTGCCTACTAATATAGTTTCAGCAATTAATCAAAAGAAAAAAGTAGTTAATGTTTTTTTCTGTTCTTGATGCCAAAAGCTCACATTTCATTTTCTAAGACATTTTGTCACCTTTTGTAACTTTGCAGGTCAAGTGAATAAGAATTCATATTAACAAACATGTCACCCAAAATATATTACAAGCTGAAATTAAGGAATTTTGTTTCTTTGTTGAACAATTAAGTTTCTATAGGATAACAACCAACAAAGCCATTCTTGAATTCACGATCATCCTCTTACTCATGGGGTTTGCACATCACATTCCAGGTTTCAGACAGCCACCCAAACCATGTTATCTAGGTGAACTCCGGCAACCCAGCCAGTCTCAAGTAGCTTTCAGAAAAAATTTATCATACTTGGGATGACACACGTTTCATGGGTAAGACTAGGTACTAGTTAGGATGCCCTTGTTGTTGTTTATTTTAAATATATAACACCTTTTATTTGTTCAAGAGAACATCAGAACAGACGTCATGGATACCTGTTTTAGCATAAATCCAGCTATAGATATAGGACAGGTATGAATGTTCATAATTTTGACTTCTATTATATGTTAATGGATGTTCCTCCTTGTACCTAAATGATTGGTGGTGTAATTTTAATAGCCACCAAAGCCTATGAGACACTATCCCTACACATTCAAGAATGCTGGATTGATGGATGTACTAGTATTTGGTTTTATTTGCAGGCGCATTTGGGGTGCCTTGAGTCTGAATTCAACTCCTAACCGGTATCCAAATCTGTGTTCTATAGTGGTGTTGGAATGCTGAATGATTTTGGATAAACCCCATTTCTAGGTGGTTCTCTGCTAAACAGTTCTGGTTAGAATGAAGTCCGTTTGGAGCACATTGTCTGCCTAATTTGACTTTTGGGGTGTTTCTGTGACATTTAAGTTGGTGTAGTCGAGCAGGATATAAAAAATGGAGAAAGTGCTCCAGAGGCAGAGCTGAAATATTTTAGTGCTAGAGTTAGGTTAGGGTTAGGCTGGACTCTATGATCCTGAGGGCCTCTTCCAAGTGAAATGATTCTATGATAGTGTGCACAATGGGCGGAAGAGAAGTGGTTTTGAGACGATCGGAGGCAAACGGTGCAGTGGCAGAACTGCCAGGAGCCAAGAGCAGCTGCAAGGGTTGGCACAAAGGACGGAGTTTGCTCTGGCACTAGAGGGGGAGCCCCCGCGTTGCCCCAAGTCCAGAGGTGATTTTGGGCACAGATTCCGAGGATCGGGTTGGAGAAGTCTGGGGAGACCCTGGCAAAAGTAGTTCTAACCAAACGGAGGAACTGGAAGGAGACACCGTGCAATCTCTCTTCTGTATTTAAATGCACAAGAAAAATTGTTTGGCTTAAGCTTTGTCTGAAGCTGCTTTACAAGTCTGATTTTCCTAAGCGTAATCAATTAAGCCACCAGCCCCTCTAAAACACAGTTCACCTTAGCTTTACAGCTCTTGGTAAATGGTCCAGTGGACAGGAAATAATATAACGTATTGATTGGTATTTTTCCCTTTAAAAGCCATGTTTCTGCTGCACAAATAATTCTTAAGATGAGGAGTGAAATCTTAAAATACTGAAGTCAATAGCAAATCTCCCTTGGACGCTGATGTCATGGCAGTTAAAATGTGTGAAACAACAACTGCCACGACGTCGGGAAGCATCCGCTCGGCCCTTTTTTTGCAAGCGGATGCACGGCCCTTTGGAAACGGGCTCCTGGCCGAGCTGCTTCGGGGGACGCTGCCCGGGGCCGGCGGGCTGCTCGTTGGGTTTGTGGCGGTGCCGGTGCCGCCCCGGCCCTGCCCGCCATGCGCTGCTCCACGCGGCCCGTCATGGCGTGTGACGCCAAATCACGAGGGCTCAAGCTGGACGAGCTCACTCCCACGGAGAGGGGTGCGCAGCGCAGGGCGGCCGGTTGGGAGCAGGCGGCGTCAGGGCAGTTCTGCCCCTTCCCCCCCCTCCGCGGAGAGGAATGGTCCGTCCCGGGCGGGGCGCGAGCGCGGCCCTCCCCTCTTCCTCTGGCGTCGGTTCCGCTCGCCGAGCTCCGCTGCTGCCCCCGCTCGCCCAGCTCTCCGCTCCCGGCCGCTCCGCCGTTTTCTCTCTGCCTTAAAGTCGGTGAGCAGATGGGCCGGGCCGGCCGCCGTGCGCTGCCGGGGGGCGGCGGGGGCGGCTGCGCCGGGCCAGGCCAGGCCAGGCCAGGCCACACTCGTGTGGAGGCGGAGGCGGGGGGAGGGGAGGGCAGAGGAGCCTCGTTCTCCATCTTCCCCACACAGGCACCGGAGCCGGTGTGAGGNGGGAGGCCGGGCCGGGAGCGGGGCGGGAGCCGGCGGGGCCCGGGGCGGGCGGGCGGCTCCTCCGCAGCCAGCTGAGGCGCGTTCTGCTTCCCTGCAGCGTGTCTTTTATGAATAATCAAAAGCCGCAGAAGCCGACGCTATCGGGCCAGCGTTTTAAAACCAGGAAGAGAGGTAAGGCAGCCGCCTCTTGGGGAGACCCCCCCGGTAAAAAGTCGGTTTTTTGTCAATAAAACAATAATACTTTTGTGCTCCTCTCATACGTGTTTTAAAGGAGACCGCACTAAATACAAATAAAAAACCTTGAGGCTAGCTCTGGGTGCTAGAATGTTCTCTGCACTAGTGCAAAATATTTGGCAATAGGAGTTGTAGTTGAATTTACATTGATAACCTTGGCTTAAGAAGTGGTTGTGCTAGAACTGCTGAGTGTATTTAGCCTGACAGCAGAAGTATCGAGTGCTCCTGAGTTACGGGGCAGCTCCAGCACAGGCTTGGTGCAGGTTAATACCTACATCTAAGGGCCGTCTAACCCAGTAGGAATTCCAGTGCTACCCACTGGGTAAAAGTTGCATTGTCCCCTTAATGCCCTAAAAATACCTGGTTTCAGTTAAAACCAAACCAAACAAACAAAAAAAAATGTGCAACCAAACAACCAAACCACAAAAACAAACAAAAAAAATGCATGCCCCCCCATCCCCCCAATAATAATAATTAAAAACCCCACCACACTGCCACCAAAAAACAAAAAAACCCCTCCAAAGTGTGGGATGTGCATGTTGTGTATCTTTGTGTGTGTGCTCCCGTAAGAACAGCTGATGACTGAAGAGGTGATGAGTAATTTAGTGTTTTGGTGGTGTTTTCTTGAACTCAAAGGGGAAGTGGGGACAGCTCTTAAGAGTTTGTGTTTAATACTATTTTATTAATGTGCTCTCAGTGTTCCCGCTTGAACTGACAATGCTGAAGATGCCGTGCGTACTGAAATAGTAATGCGGTTGTAGAGAAGCGTATGTTGACTTGGAGAACCTATTTTAATGTTAAAGTACCTTGAGAAACTGTTGAAGTGAGAGAGCTGGATTTAGTCTGTCTGGCAGATTAAATGCTGGCATTCGGGGTTTTGTCTCTTTTTAAGCATTTAACCATATGTCATGGTTTAACCCGAGCTGGCAATACAACCGCGGTAGCTGCTCACTTATCCCCTCCCCCAGAAAGTGAGAGAAATCGCAAGGGAAGGGAGGAACTTGGATTGAGATAAACACACTTTAATAAAATAGCAAAATACTAATACGCTGCTAGTAAATAGATATGTCTAATAGAAATAAAAGATATGCAAGGCAATGCCCCATGAACTCCAGTCCCAGGAAGCGATACCCCGGTCTTGAACAGCCCATCCAAAAGAAAGGAAAAAGGCAGAAAGGCCCAGAGGCCTCCACAAAATGTCAAAAGTCTGGACTAAACGTGTCAACCGAAACTCCCCTGGCTGTGCCCAAGAGTGAGAGAGCGGAAGAGCCAGAGCCCTGGAAGGCCCTGACTCCTGAAATAATAAGCATGACACTAATGGGCTGGAATACTCTCATTGATCAGTCTGGGTGTCAGTCAATCCATCCCCCCTTCCTCGCTGCCCCACACCTGTGGGCAGAGCTCAGAGTATCCTTGGCTCTCAGACCAGAGCAATTCAAAACATTAACTCTGTGCTGGGCTATGTTCTTGTTCTCAAACTAAGTCCAAATAATGAGCATGCCAGCTATGAGAAAGAAAGGTTTCTAACTGCACGAAGAAAATTAACCCATTTTCAGTCAAACCAGCACACCACAGTTTGGCTTCCAAGCAACTCTGCACTAACAATGAGCTTTGTGGATCTGTCCTGGAAAATAACTGATCCCAGTATTTCCAGACTTCCACCAGCTGTTCCCAGCATGTGGATACTTGCGTTGACCACGAGGACACAGTGTGTCCCTCACAGAAGGGCTGATAACCAAACTAGGCTGTGCTGTTAAGTCACTGTTTGTGCTTGTTAGTATCAGTTGTCTTGGAAGGCTGGAATAGGCTTGCCAGTGCAAATTTTGTGGGGTTTGTATGTTGCGGGTTTTTTTCTAAATAATAATATTAAAATGACAAACTTGGAAAATGAAACAGCTCTGCGTGGCATCTTCATTTCAATGCTTTGTCTTTACAGATGAAAAAGAGAGGTTTGACCCTACTCAGTTCCAGGACTGTATTATTCAAGGTTTAACTGAAACCGGCACTGACTTGGAGGCAGTAGCAAAGTTTCTTGATGCTTCTGGTGCAAAACTTGACTATCGCCGCTATGCAGAAACGCTGTTTGACATCCTGGTGGCTGGCGGAATGCTGGGTAAGTCCCTTTGCGGGGCTGCTGTCAGCCTTCATTCATTTGATTATACAAAAGCTCAGTTTTGCTTATGTGTAAAAAAGCTGCTGAAGAGCCCGTTGCCTGTGTAGAACAGCGTTTAAGTTACCTGTGGGCAACTGTCTGCCCATTTTTGTGACCAACAGAGCAATCGGGTTACTGTAGAAATAAGCTGTATGCCCTGTTGCACTTTTGCTTGAGGCTGTTTGCATTCTTGAAAGCGCAGACTGAACAACTTTGGCTTAAAGGAAAATATATTGGATTTTTTTTTTCTTTTAACTAGGAGAGGATCTTGACTTTGTAGTCAAGTTCCCTCCTGCTGGTGCGAGACAGGTGAATGGTGGTTTGGGGTCTGTGATCTGCGGTTGCACAGCACAGAGTTACCCTGGAAGATTCTGGCGTGATTCTGCGCTCCTTGCACCTCGCCCTGTTATTTTGGAAAGTAATACTGTTTACGGAAGAATCTGGTGTGCTTAGTCTTGGAAATGCTGTTAAAAATCACTTGTTGGCAACAGTGAGGTCGCGGTCTCCAGCAGGTGTCAGGGAGTGGGAAATGTGGTGGTTGAGTTAGGAGAAAATACGGGGAACTGAGGAAGTGAAACGTGATGACGCAAGATTTTGTAAACTCATGTGCACACTGTGTGTAAAGAGCAAAGAGCAGAACAGCTGCTTGCTGGCCTGGTAAGAAGTAGACAAAGCTAAATTAGGTTGAAAAGCAGTAAAACAAAATGTGATACTTCTAGATTTGGACTTTACATTTTCTGCTTGACTAAATCTGTGGGTTCACATTCAAGCCAGTGCATACTGCCTGAGGAAGTGAATGCATTAATGGTGATACAGGCGTCTTTTACTCAGCTCCTCTGTAACAAGTAGCGAAGTAGATGAGCTTTGATCTTTAGTCAGACAAGGCCAAAATGAAAACTGGCATTAAGTGGTGGAGTCACCATCCCTGGAGGGGTTGAACAGACGTGGATATGAGGTTCTCAGGGACATGGGGTGGTGCCAGGGCTGGGGGAACTGGTGGACTTCATGATCTTAAAGGTCTTTTCCAACCAAAATGGTTCTGTGATCCTTTTGTCTTACTACTTTTTAATATTCTTACCACTAATGCTTGTCTCCATCTCTTAAGTCATGTTTCTAATACAGAACAGAAGGATCTCCCTTTTAGGCTGGCATAGAAGTTGGTGATGAGGGTTTCTGGAGCTGGTGACTTGAATTCACTCTAGTTAGTGAAGCAGCCTGGCTACCGGTCAAAAGCCTGTATTAAACTGGAGAGGGATGGTGAAGAAGCATCTCCCAATTAGCAGCTAAAAAGCTGAAGTGCCTTGCAAGACTGAAGTTTCAAGCTCATCTCTGGGGCACTGACTGTGGAACATAAGTGATTAATCTTCTGTTGTGACTTATGTAAATGGCTCTCAGAAAGCAGCGCTGTGCAGCAGACGCTCAAAAGGCACGTGCTGGGATGAAGCCCTTTAAGGGCAGAGGCGCTCCCGTGGTCACGTTAACTTATCCACGTGTAAACAGGATGCGTTGCCAATCCAGTTAGCACTAGGGGGTCAGAATATTGAAATGTTCATATCTAAGCTGCCGATTCTAAGGTCCCGCTAGAGCAGTGGAGCAGATGGGAATGTTGGGGTGTCTCCAGTGATCCAGTCTGTCACGAAAGGACAACGTGTTGCATGCTACGGGTGTTGGAATTCTCACTGTGCAGAGACTCCTTGGTGTGACGCCACTAACACCAAAACCCTTCTTCTAGCCCCAGGCGGTACCCTGGCAGACGATATGACACGCACAAACGTCTGTGTGTTTGCGGCGCAGGAAGACCTAGAAACCATGCAAGCATTTGCTCAGGTTAGTTCCGAAATCGGTACAATTTAACTTAAAACCGTGTAGCGGTCAAAAATGAAATGTTTGCGTAGTGGAAAGTTCAGGTGAGAATAACGCATGACTTGAAGAGGTAGAGTAGCACTGTTCTAAGCTAACAGTGCTCAAAAGAGTTCAGACCAACTTTAGTGAACTTGTTCTTTTTTTAATTCTAATTAAATGATAGTTCAGAGAAAAAACAAAACAAAACAAACAAACCTCTATATCTTTTTAGGTTTTTAACAAGCTAATCAGACGTTACAAGTATCTGGAGAAAGGCTTTGAAGACGAAGTCAAAAAGGTATGGAGTAGGTCCTGATCAGCAGGCACATAAACCTAATTCTGCTAGTTGATCACTCTAGACAGAAGAGTTACACAATGGATTATTAAAACAGAACGCTTCAGCAGTTAATAGAAGAACAGCTTGCTTGGCTGAGTGGTGGGGAAGGCTGCCGGTCGAACAGCGTGGTGCAAACAAGAGTGTGTGACGTGGAGGCAGTAGTCAAACGTAGGTGAGAGATGGCCGTGTTTACGGCAACTCTTGTGACTTGCTCTTGCAGTTGCTGCTGTTCCTGAAGGGGTTCTCGGAGTCGGAGCGGAACAAGCTGGCCATGCTGACGGGCATTCTGCTGGCCAACGGCACACTCAACGCCTCCATTCTCAACAGCCTGTACAACGAGAACTTGGTTAAAGAAGGTGAGTGGTGCCCGGCTCCTCCTTTAGCTGAGAGTGGTGGGACGTTGCGGTGACGTTACACCCTTGCAGCTCACCAGTTTCATCTGGTGGCAGATTTACTACAGGATCAGCAAAGGTGAACAGGCTGCCTCGCAACCTCGGGGGTCTTGCTAAGGCTTCAGAAAACTAGTTTTTTCGGAAAGCCTCTGTGTAGGACTTCACTGTGTGACACTGGCACTGGTGTTGCCCAGCAAGGGGTGGGTATTTTGGAGAGGGACCTTTCCGGATGCGGAAGGTGCATCGACGTCTTCAGGCTCGTTTCTGGATTGCAGCAAAGAGAGCTGAGTTCAGTACTCAGGCTCTGGCAAACCAGGTGCCCGGTGCTCTCAGGCCTCACGATTCCCTTGGGTTTGAACTGCAATGACATTACTGTTCTTGTTGCACAGGTGTTTCTGCAGCTTTCGCAGTCAAACTGTTCAAATCATGGATAAATGAGAAAGATATTAACGCGGTGGCTGTCAGTCTTCGCAAAGTAAACATGGATAACAGGCTGATGGTGAGTACCACGGAAATTGTTCATTTACTGCTTCAGACAAGTTTAGGAAACAGCATTTACCAGCAAAGTACTCAGCATGCATTTCTTTTGTGAGAGAGCTGTTGTTAACTTGGTTTTCAGGAACTCTTCCCGGCCAACAAACAAAGTGTTGAACACTTCTCCAAGTACTTCACTGAAGCGGGACTAAAAGAACTTTCTGAGTATGTTCGGAACCAGCAAACCATAGGAGCTCGCAAAGAGCTGCAGAAAGAACTCCAGGAGCAGATGTCACGGGGAGATCCGTTCAAGGATGTAAGTATTGGTCTGTAGACAAGGTGTAGGTGGTTGGGTTTGGGGTTTTGTTCTCTTTTTTTTCTGTAGGAAATTAGCTCAAATTATCTGACATACAATAGCATCTAATACTAATCTGATGATACATGCCTAATTAAATACTGACCTTAACTCTTACTGAGAGCTCGGTGTTCGAAATTAGGCCCAGGGTGTTTTGGTGTTTCCTCCGTAGGCTTTCCTTAACCTCCTGAATCGCTGAATGATCAAGAGGGACGTTTGTGGTTCTGAAGGCTTTAGGACAGAAGTTTAAATTTAGCTCAGTGTCATACGTGGCCTGTGTGTTGACTCTTTTATTCCAACTGGCAGATAATCTTGTACGTGAAGGAAGAGATGAAGAAGAACAACATCTCAGAACAGACTGTGGTAGCCATAATCTGGTCGAGCGTGATGAGCACGGTGGAATGGAACAAAAAGGAGGAGCTGGTAGCAGAACAAGCCATTAAGCACTTGAAGGTATGACTGGAGTGGAGACCAGTGCACGTGTTGGGTCGGGCTTGGGCTTCTCTCTGTCTCCGGCTCCCTTTGAAACGAGTTCAAACCTGCAAACCCCCTAGTGCAGCAGGGAGACTCCTGCACTCTGGTTCTCCCTTAGCAGCATCTGATGGGAGCTGCGGGAAACCTTCTAGGCGGGTGATAAATCCCTGTGCCAACGTGTGGTTCCCGTTGCAGCAATACAGCCCTCTCCTCGCTGCCTTCACCACCCAAGGGCAGTCAGAGCTGACGCTGCTCTTGAAGATTCAGGAGTATTGTTACGACAACATCCACTTCATGAAGGCCTTCCAGAAAATAGTGGTGCTCTTCTACAAAGGTACCTGCTGGGGGTTGCAGTCTGGGGGCTTTTAGAGCATTGGGGGTTGGGTTTGGTTTTTAAAAGCCTTTATTTGCAGAATGCTTCAGTCGTGGTAAGACCTTTAGGGGGAAGATGAATGCTCCAAAGTTGCACTTCACGAGCTGAAGGATTTTCCACCTTGTGTTTGCAAAGATGGAGCAGTAAAAGGCAAAGGTGGAAGTTTAGATCTGAAGGCTCTTTGGCTCTCTCAAGTGAGGGAAAGGCAGCGTGTTCTCGTTTCTCTGAACGCTGCCTGTGGACAGGTGGATATTCGAGACCACCAAGATGTTCTAGGGTGCTGTGGGCCCTCTGTTCAGTGCCTTTTAAAAGGTGAAAAACACACTGTGGAACGTGTTAAACCAAAGATGATATTTTAAAATTTAAAATCCCCAACTGAACAGTTCCTGTGGTGTGCTTCAGGCTTTCAAGAACTTAATCTGTTCTTAGCAGTTGACTGAAGCTTTTGTTTGGGTGCATCATCTCAAATAGCTGGGAAACACCCCAGACTTAGCGGTGGAGAAGTGCAGTTCTGAGAAACCCCCAGCAGCCGCTGGGGAACATGCGGTTGCCAGGATTTTAAAAGAGGAGGTTCTGGTGCTCTGGGGCGGGAAGCGAAGGCTGCTGGGGAGGGATCTCAGGATCTGCTCCTGGGTGCTTTGTGGTGTTAATTCTGCTCTTGCACATCCTGCAGCTGAAGTGCTGAGTGAAGAACCCATCCTGAAGTGGTATAAAGATGCACATCTTGCGAAAGGAAAGAGCGTTTTTCTGGAGCAAATGAAGAAGTTTGTTGAATGGCTCAAGAATGCTGAAGAAGGTAACAACAGCTTAGCTCATGAGTCGAGCTTGTTCATTTCGGGAACATTAGTGCAATGCTTTGTTTTGGGGGTGAGGGGTTAATTGCCCCTCTAAAAGTGGGTGTGCACAATGCCCATGGATCCCACAGCAGTGGGACGGGGCCGGGGGGGCTGATCCGCTGGTGACCACGTCTTTCTGTTCCAGAGTCGGAGTCTGAAGGTGAAGAGGGTGACTGACCTGTGAAACTCTGTCCTCAGTAAAGCAAACAGGAGCTGTAGATAAGTGTTTTGTCTCATGTGTCCTTCTGGTTCTTACGTCCTGCCTCCTGTATCAAGCATGATACAGGAGTTCTCACAGTTGTTCTGTACAGCTACTGAAATACTGGGTTGCGCTTTTAAAAGCATGGTTTCAGTAGCTACTCTAGGTTAAGTCTAACCTGCATTTGTCCTTTCCATCAGTCAGATTGGCTGCGGTTTAACCCAGCTTGCAAAACCCCCAAACCACTCATTGGTCCCTCTTCCCACCCACCCCCTAACAGGAGAGAATTGAAAGGGACAAACTGCTGGACTGAGATGAACAGAGTTTAATAAAATTACAAAATACTACTAATATAGCATTAATAATAATTATATACATATATATATAAAAAAAGTGGAAAATATAAAATAAAAGATACTCAATGCACTTCCTCCGTACCGAGCAGCCTGGTCCTGAACAGCCAAGCCCGGGGAAGAGGGGAAAAAGGCAGAAAGACCTTGGCTCTTGGACAACAACAAAGAGAACCGTGAGCTTTTATATTCTCTTTGTTCCAACTCGCAAACTCTGGGTAGTTCCTTGGAAAAAAAAAGCATTAACACTGGCCCAGGGTGTTACCTTCTTGTTCTTGACCTAAATCCAAACGATGACTGTGCTAGCTACAGGAAAGTTTCTAACTGCATGAAGAAAACTCGCTTTCAGTCAATTCTACATCCTGTTTTTTCAACTGGAATCATATAATTTAAGGCCTTTCCCAATTGAATCCACTTTACCACTTGGATCTTCTATCTATAGGTAAGTAGACAGCATAGGGTGAGATTTATGGCAGTTCTGTCTGCAGATGAAACTAAGAAGCCTCTGAAGAGACCAGGCTTGTGTGACACTTGTGTCTGGAGCATGTGCTCCCAGTAACCCGTCTGGAGGGTGGGTCCAGCTCCCCAAGGACTTTGGCATTCAGTTCCAGCTTTGCGGTGGCAGCTGGGCCTGCTGGCTGCCCCAGCAGGTGCCCTGTGTTCTGGGAGGAGAGTGTTCCACACCCAGAGCTGCCCAGCAGCTTTCCAAAGCTCCAGAAACGCAGACTGCGCATATACAATAGACACTTAACACTTCTTGTGTTTCTTCGGTGGGCTGGCAGCGGTGTCGGGCTGCTCGGCTATTGGGGACAGGGCCCTTTGGTCCTGTTTCAAGGGCAAGAAGAAAGGATGTTTCAGGGCCTCTTCTAGAGTGATGCGCTTGCCTGGGTCGTACTCCAGCATCTTCGCAATGAGGTCAAAGAGGTTCTCGTGGTCGGGATCGTGGCAGGTCATTAATTCCTTCATGAAGAAAATGACAAAAGGTAGGTTTTGTGATCTAACAATTGTACTTGGAGCGTCTTTCCCCAAAGCATTTTTCCCCTGCCGTCTTACCTTCAGGGGCTTGCAGTGCCTGGAGACGTATCTGCCAGCAGAACTGTGCTCATCCCAATCCAGCCGCTCATGGCGGAAATATTTGCGTTTCCTTAAACAGAGCAGAGTTTGTTAGTCAAAAGATCCTGTTTTGTCCCTTCCCTAGAAGTTGATCAGCCTGTTTGTTCACAGCTTGGGAGCTGATCTGGGAACATTCCACCAGAGTGGCCAGCTTGTTAAACAGGACAAAAAAAATTAATCTGACTTGAATTATTAAACTTTTAGTTTAATAACCAAGGTTAAAAAAAAACCTAACCAAACTGGAAATACAGTGCAGGGATGGAGAAATGTAATTACCTGGTTTTCTTGATCATGTGGTCTGGCAAAGGGCCCAGGATTCGCTCCATCATTGCCAGGTGTTCTCGGCTGTCGTGGGTCTGGAGGGAAAGGGACAGTTTTGTGTGTTGTGACAGGAAGTTAAGCCAGAACCACACAACAATAACAACAACAATAATTTTGGACTGTACCCTGCAACCAACCATTTCAGATTGAAACAAAAAGAGAGGCTGTAAGCATTTGTTTCCTGCAATAAGTTACAAATTACTGGAGGTTTTTTTTTCCTTGACCCTGCCTTATTTTTTGTTCAGAAATGTGGAGTTTCAGCAATAGTGAGGATGACAACGCAGGTGTTTGAGTAGGACAGTGACAGATGAAGCTGCATCTGTAACTAGTGCAGCTTGTAACTCACAAATGTTAACAGGGTGGCCGTGGCATCAAGCTGCTGCTAAAACGTTGCCGGAAGGCAACTTGCAGAAATCTGCTGAGCAAGTTCCTTTGTGCCAAATGCAGCAGTTTTTAGTTACCATTCCCCCAGTTACCTACCGGGAACACGGTGAAGCCCAGGTAGTACTCGATCAGGATGCAGCCGATGCTCCACACGTCGCACGGCTGGGACCAGCCCAGCGCTGCAGAAAGATGCACAAAGTTCAGGTTTAGACCAGGCTCAAGCAAGACGCACAACACTTGGGTAGCATACAAAAAACCTGAGGCGCAGGATTTCCACTGACCCAGGATGACCTCCGGAGCTCTGTAATGCCGCGTGGACACCAGCGTGCTGTGATACTCGTCATCGTATGTTGCGCTCCCGAAGTCCACAACTTTGATGTCTGGGTTTTTTAGCGTGCGCTCGTCGCATTTCTGAAAGGAAACACGGTGGGATGCGGGTGACCAAATAATGCCAGGGGACGGCCGAGGGACGGGAGGACAGGGACAGCAACATACCAGTTTGGGGTTATACTCTTCTACGTAGTCAGATTTCACAAATAAAATATTTTCCGGTTTTAGATCTGTATGTGTCAACTTGTTCAAATGCAAAACTGCAAGACAACAAATCGAGTTAGCAAATTCTGCAAAGAAAATTTTAACAACTAAAGCAAAAGAAGAAACAGGCTCACAGTTCACTGATTTGCAGATCTGATAGGCCATCTGCCTGATGTGGTCCAGGCGGAACGGCAAAAAGCCGTTCTCTTTAATGAAGTCGTAGGTGCTGAGCCCCAGCAGCTCAAAGACGATGCAGACGTGTCCGTGGTACTCGAACCACTCCAACATCTGGACACAGCGGCTGCAAAAGCGGGAAACGCGCGGATTGCAGTGGGTTGGGTGATGCTCCGATCCCAACGGCGCAGAAACCTCTGAGCCGACGCGGAGCAGTGGATGCGGTACTTACTACGTGCTGCCGGGGTCCGACGTGTTCAGATGCGTCAGCACCTGGATCTCCGCACGCGCCGCTTCCGAGTACCTGGCCACGTTTTTCACGATTTTCACAGCCACGTGCCTGCCTTCCCTGGAGGGACAGGTGTTAGTGATGAGAACAATGAGCAGCTTTTACTAAGAATATTCAGTAATTATCACCATATACATATATATGTATGAGTGTGGATATATGTATGTACATGTGTATATATGTATATGGTGATAATACACATACACAAAACCACACATATATACACATATACAAAAACCATATATAGATATACATAAACCATATATATATTATATATAACAATGGGAACTGTATCAGAAAGGTCTTTTCTTTTTCAAGTGCCCACTGACAACGTAACCAAAGTTATACGCACAAATACAACTACAATTTGCTCTTTCCATTACGCAACCATATTGGTGTTATAATTCTAAGAGGTTCCAAGCCCGTCTAACTCCCTGTGTGTTCACATGTGCTGGAGAACCTGCTCCGTGGCCCAGTTATTTCAGCACTGAACACGTCCCCGAGGTGTCACAGGCCGCCTGCAGTGACAACACCCGAGTTTCGTGCTGTTTTGCACATGGCAAAACCGCCATCAAACCACATTCTCCATTTCTGTATCTTCATTGCAGTGTCACAGCTGCCAGGTTACGGTCACCTGCGGGATGTCACACGAGCCCCTGGGGCAGGAAACACAAAACCTGCCCCAACCCACACTGGGACAGACCGGTAAGAACAATCATATTTCATAAGACTCACGCTCTGTGATCGATGCATTCCACCACTTTTCCAAAAGCACCTTCACCCAAAGTAGCAACGATCTCATCTACAAAGAAAAATCCCCTCTCAGTCACAGAAGCCGTGAAGTTACTCAGCTATTAACAAACAAGCAAATAAAAATAATACAAACAAAAAACTAAGTACTATCACAAAGATTATTCTAGACTGTGCTGCTTTAAATTGTAAATATCTAGTTTGAGAGATGTTCGTGGACAACTCTCATCAAGGCACATTCTAGTACATTCATTAACTTCATTTACTGATTTTTGGGGGAAAAAAAAAAGGGAAAAAAAAAAAAAGAAATACATTTACGTTCTACAGAAAAGGAACAACAACACCCACCCCCGAACAAACAAGAAGACAGAAAGAAAAGACCTCCAAAGCCCCCTCACATCTTATGCTAAAAGAACTTATTCTATCTGAAAAGTTAATAAAATATTCTATACATCTTGCACTTAGTACGTCTCCACTCTGACAGACCAGGTGACCCTCCTCATCATCCTCTACACTCCTGGATCTTTTGCTTCGATGACTCTTCTGCAGCGGCACCAAGATGGTCCAGCCAAGCAATAAACCCGAGTGAATTCAGGGCAGAATACGAAATTCAGTCAGCGGGGAGACATTCGGGCGTTCAGACACGCGCCAGGCCACAAACGGTGGGCAGGAGCAATTGCAAATTCAGTCCCCGGAAATTCACAGGGCACATAGTTTATGTTACAGGAGAAAAACATGGCAAGGAACAGATTTTCAGATGAGATGATACTCAAAGTGGCAACAAAAAATTACAACACAATCGTTTTTCTTTTCAAAGACCGGTTCACTGAATTTTACTTTAGGATTTCAGTGCCCGTATTTTTTTCTTAAGCAAAAAGACTTAATTATTATCTTACATATCTACAGCTATAAATAAAATAGCCTTGTGGCCCAATTAAAATACCCATCTTAAGTAATCAAGATTAAATAACCGGTCTAAATATTTGATAAACATATTTTTTAAAATCATAAATAGCACAAACATTTACTTTAGACTGTCTCAGCTGAAGATCTTGAATTATAAATCCTATCTTCAGCTTTTTTTAAGCAGTAAATATATAACAAAGACCAGAAACAGTGCCCTGCTAGTGGTCAGACATCACACACATCTGATTCTACACATTTTTCAGTGATACTTAAACATCTTACTAAATAATTTTTTCTTTTTTAAGTAAAAATCTGACATTATCTCCTTGCTATTCCAGTGATACTTAGTCAAAAGCAAGTTTAAAAGCTTGTGCTTGGATTTTTGAGTAGTACTGAAATAAATGCTCATAATAAAAACTCTGAAGGCACAAAAGCGATGCCTCTGTAACTGATGATTATTATTCATTAATCTGCCCAAACATATCCAACAAATAGCAGCACTATGCTCTATGGTATCACAAACATATCTACAAACTGTACAATTTCACTAAAAGAAATAAAATCCTAGCAAAAAGAATAATCTACTAACATTAGCTAAAGGAATAAACTATCAATATTAGCAATAGAACTCCCCAAACCCCCACACTCTACTGCCCAGATGAGAATCTATCTTCTAACAATAAAAAACCCCAATATCGGAATTTGCCGCACAACCTGTGATGGGTGCCGCTGGTGACGGGCAGCGCGGTGTGTCCTGTGTCTCCTCCTGTAGCTGCTCCTGCCACTGTGACCTGAGGATTTGCTGCTGTGGTGGCCGGAGCCCCGGCCCTGCTTGTCCTCGCTCCTGTACTCCTCCACGTAGTGCCGCTCGGGACGCTCCCGATCTGTTACAGACCTGGCAATACCAACAAAGGATCCAAAATACCAAAATACCTCATTCAACTAACTCTGGTACACCCGCCAAGACAACTTTTTGCTTTAAGCTGCGAGACATCTCTCTTGAAAGATCCCAAACTCAAACGGAGAAATCAAGAGCAGAGTCAATTATACTGTTAAGCAGCATTCTGTATTTTATCAGTGCTGGGAAGCTCTGGGGATCATCATCCGTAAGTGCTCCAAAGACTGGATGCTCTGGCATTGATTATATTCACATAATTATTATAGACACATTACAATTTTTGAAAATTTTGACATACATCTATACTAAGAAATATCTGATGACATTAGTTACGATTGCTTCGTTTTTTACTTACAATACATCTATTATTAGTCAAATATAAACTAAGCACTCTGCTTCTCAACAATGCATCACTTCATCTCCTGTCTCCCTCTTGTCGTGAAGAAGGATCTAAAACTTGAAAAATACCCCATTTTTGCAGGTGGCCAGAAAGCATGGATCGTGTTGACTGCTTAATGATAGGTATGTGTTTTATAACTTAATCACGGTATGCATGAATTTGGCAGCTTCTTTTCAAAACTGCCAACTGAGAACAATAAAATCTTAAATGGGACCTTTGCCGATCAGCGGGAGCCATGGAGTTATTTACCTGTGAGGAAGGAGCTCGGAGAGCGGGTGTTGGCAGCGCCTGCCGTCCTGCGCGCTGACCGATCTCCTCTTTCTCTTACTGCCGCATCTCCTGCCCGCCGGGCTCTCCTTGGCGTCCCACTCGGGATAGTTGGTTCTCCTGGAGTGCCGCATCTACAACAACCACAGGCGGCTCTTTGAATTCCAGCGCATACGCGAACAATTCACTCCCAAAGCCATTAATTACCCATTTAACGCTATAACGAGGGCTGCGTTTTCCCTCAACTACGCAGTTTTCAAGTTTTCTCTGCTTGCTCTTCCACGTTGTGTTATTGTTTGGTTTGGGGGGTTTTGTTCGTTTGGTTAGTTTTATTTTGGTTTTGTTTCATTAGTGTTTGCTTGTTTTCAGTTTTGTCGGGTTCGTTTTTGTTTTCAGTTTTCTTTGGTTATTTTTTGTTTGTTTTCACTTCGGTTATTTTTTTGTTTTCGGTTTTCTTTGGTTATTTTTTTGTTTTCAGCTTTCTTTGGTTAGTTTTTGTTCGCTTCTACTTCAAGACGTTTTTCAAACCAACCATCTTTGGATGGGGAACATAAACCAATACCCTGCTTCTTAGGGAAGCCCCTGGACACTCAGAGCACGCAAACATCGCCCTGCGTGCTCCCACACAACCTGCCGTAACCCTTTTCCTATCGATTCCCGGAGAACCGGGAATTCCGCGGGCACGGAACACGGCGCCCGGGCCCGGCCGCGCTCCCCGCGGGACGAACTAACCTCCTTCCCCCGCGGCTGCGGCGCCCCCGCCTTCCCTTCCCTTCCCTTCCCTTCCCTTCCCTTCCCTTCCCTTCCCTCGGCCCCACCTTCGGGCCCGGGATCGGCCGCGTTCCGCGGGATCCGCCGCCTCGTCCGTTCTGCGGGTCTCGTCAGCCCCGCCGCAAAATGGCGCCGACCGGAACGTTCTGGAGAGCGGCCGCGCGTCACGCGCACGGGGTGACGCCACACGCAGCGTGCCCACGCACGCGTGCGCGCTCCGGCCTGCGGGGGCCTTCCCCGGGTCCTAGCGCCCGCCGGCGGTGACACGGCCCGCTGACTGCACAACCTCCCTGGGCAGCCTGGGCCAGGCTCTGCCACCCTCACCAGGAAGAAGTTTATTCTCATCTTTAAGTGGAACCTCCTGTGTTCCAGTTTGCACCCATTGCCCCTTGTCCTGTCACTGGTTGTCACCGAGAAGAGCCTGGCTCCATCCTCCTGACACTCCCCCTTTCCATATTGATCCCCATGAATGAGGTCACCCCTCAGTCTCCTCTTCTCCAAGCTCCAGAGCCCCAGCTCCCTCAGCCTTTCCTCACACGGGAGATGCTCTCCTCCCTTCAGCATCTTCGTGGCTCTAACCAGCACCTACCAGATCAGCTTTGCACCAATAGAGCTCTAAAGGACCACGTATGACCAACACAGATGTCTTTTTAATTTTTTTTTTTTTATTATTATTCTGGGAAGGGCTAAACCTTCTGAAACACTTCCAACCCTGATAAATGACCCTATTTTTTTTTTTTTTAATTTCCCCAATTGCCCATGTGATCAACACATAATATGTACACTACACATACAAGTTTCATGCTGTCCCTAGATAACGCACCACTGTTTTCTTTTTGTCCATCACCCTCCAGCTCCCAGCACCATGTACCTGTAACACCAAAATGCCAGCAGAGCTCAGAGACAAACTAAAACATATACGAGACCCTCCATCACAGCCATAATCCAAGAGTGTTGTGTTAATGTATTTTTCTTTACCACCCACAAATAAAACCACCCCCTTCCACAGCTGGGTTCCTTCCCACTGTCTCGCTTTCTCTTCCACCAACTCCAGCGTTATTTTTTCCTGTTCTATCCCAGGTTCTCAGGGAGAACCCGGGAAAGGTTCACAGGAAAACACACAATCCAGTTTTTTAAAGTTCCCATGTAATCCTGTCCCCTAAGACCACTCTCCTTTCAATACACAGCTTTAGATAAAAAAAGAAAGGATCTAAAATTCATGTCATTCCCCAGAGAGCAAATTGCTTAGTGTCCCTGTATTTCATACATTCTATACAACAGCCTTCTTTTTGTGGAGGAAAATAAATAAAATCGACCTGAAATTGTTTCAATTTCAGTGCTAAATGTCAGCATTTTAAATTATTTGTTCCTTGGCACTGTAGGAAAGGTTCCAGTCAGCTTTCTCATTTGTTCAACATCATCTTGGCTACAGAATCTTCTATTATTTTGGCTGTATATTCTCGATTAGAAGTCTGACTGGAGTCTTTGTGTCACTACTCCCTGTTGTGTTTACTGCTCGTGTAGTAAAGTGATGAAAACCAAGTTACAGTAAATCTACAGTTCCCTGTTTTCAGCCGACAGCCACGTAATGACCCAAACACTTACTCTTTCATACCAAAAGCGCTGTGCCAGAGGCAGAAGCGATAGTTCCCAATCTACCTTTTGGGGAGGCTGAAGGGGTGACCATCCCAACACAGCAGTACAGGAGCAAGCGCTCCTCTAAACACCGTCTTTAATCCTCTAGGAAAGGTTTCATCTATCTACGACTCTGCTCTCACCTAGGGGAAAAAATTGCATGTCTTACTCAAGTTTTCTAAACACCAGTAAAGTAAGGAAGGTTAGAATTTATAATACACGAGCGAGCTTCAGAAAACTGGTAGTATGAAATTGCAGCAAAGGACACTGTTTAAACGTGGTATCACTATGAAAGACAGGGCAGAAAAACAAAGACTTGCAAACAAAACAATATATTTTAAAAAGCCTTTTCTTATTTTACAAGTATAAAAAGCAACGTTTAAAAATCAAAATCCTGGAAAACACTCGGGAGAAAAAGCGGCTTCTAAAACTCCTGTGTGACAACTCCCAAAGACGGTCACAACTCCCGAAATCCTGCTGCCAATGAGCAAAGGTGTGATCCAGCTCCAGGAACCCTTTTAATGGCACTGGAAACCCCGTAACCCAGCAGGTGAGCTGCCCAGTCTCTAAAGGACGTGCCGAGGCACTCTGTGGCTACAGAGCAAAAGGGTTGGCGTGAATTGTAATATCTTTAATGCGAACATCGTTAAGAGGTCGGTAGGTCTTCTCATTCACAGGCAGCTTCTCCAGCTCATCCAGGGTCTCCAAGCCATCAATAACTCTGGAAGAAAAGCACAAGTGCTGGGAATCTCCTTCTAATAATGACTGAAACTTCCCAACTGAGATATCTTCAAGCATTTTACAGTAAACTGTCACAGGGCACGGGCTTTGCAAGCGACACAAGACAGCCAAAACATGATATATGACATATATTTTGAAAGGAAATATTAAGCATCCATGACAGATTCCGGTAAAAAGTAGAATAACGCACACCAACCTGTGTAATATTTTATACCACCCGTAGCCATATAAAGACCCATCGTGGCAGAGGTTTAATAGCAGCAAGATACTGGCCATACCAAACTTCACTGTGAATTACGGCTGGAAAATCCATTTCCAAATGTGAGACACTGATTTCTAACCTTCTGACTCAAAGATAAGACTGGACAAAATCATGAATAAATCTAATGGTACAAACAAGTCCAGGCTTTCAGATTTCCTGTTCAGGCTGAAGAAGTGGCAAGAGAGAAAATGAAAGAACACCTACACTGAGCTGCCTATAAACAACACAAATGGTGGAAAATAATATTTGCACATCTCAATAGTTTCTTTTGAATATTTAACTCCATTTAATGCAGGCAACTTTCTCTCAGCAGTCATTTGTACACTAGAGGCTTTTTAACAACCAGCAAAAGACATTACCATGGGTCTGGGATAGAAAAAGCAGACCTGAAAGCCTCAGAAATTAAAACATTTGCTTTGAGGATTATGTATTATCAGTAGCGTCTATAAAGATAAGAATGTTTTAACAAACTCATCTGATTTTATAAACCGCCACTTCCATGAGTTTTATCTGACCAACAGAAGCGCGGCCACATCAGTACCTCCATCCCCAGAGCCAGTCCCTACTCAACCTCTTGCTTCTCAGCAAACCCTACAACCCTGTAGCCAGTTGTTCTGGAGTTTGCTTAAAATCAGGCTGCATCCATTTGGGCACAGATGAAAAGGTAAGCTGGTGAGGAGAACCAAAAAACAACCAAAAAAAAAAAAAAAAGCTCCATCTTGAAGGTAATTTTCAATACGCCTATTTTCACCTAATTCCTTACTACTACGAAAAATGAAGAGGCGTTTTGGAGCACCTAATTGTGGTGATAGTGCAAGAACGTACATTTACATCTACACATCCAATCTTTCAAAAAGCTTTAGAACCACAAGCTCCTACATTTGCATTGCGTGTGCCCCGAGATGTTCAGATCCTCCCCTGGTATGCTCGAGGAGCACACGGTCGGGTCACTCACTTTCCGAACACGGTGTACTTCATGTCCAGGTGCGGTTGCTTGCCGTAAGTGATGAAGAACTGCGACCCGTTGGTGTTGGGCCCGTTGTTTGCCATCGAAACGACCCCGCGGACGCTGTGCTGAAAGAGGAGAGGAAGCTCAGTGCGGATCCACCCGTGTGACCTCGTACTCTGCCTCAGCACCGTTACTGAGAACCAAAACTGGTTGCTAATCTATTCCATCACAGTTCCACAGTTAGCTCCTCAAAATTGCCCTTACAATGAGAAATTACTTCTTTGCCTTCAGTGCATGAAAAATACTTTGTTACAAACTCTTTCTGCTCCAGGCCTCAGCGGTGAAAACCCTCAAACCCAACTTGCCAAGTAAAGAAACACCTGTTCCTATTTTAATAATGAGCTTTCTGTCTCTTTATCGTGGCATTTTTCTTTGCTTCACTATGAGAAAAGAGGTATGAAATACAGTACAACGCAATGCTCACTGGAAAATTCACAGGGAAACACAACTGCACATCGAGAACACAGAAATACCTTGAGGTATTCACTGAATTCATCTTCGAACTTCTTGCCCCAGATGCTGTTACCTCCTTTCCCAGTGCCTGGTGAAGAAGCACCGCAACACATCAGTGGATTTGCAGACTGAAAACCGCACTGAGCAGAGACATAATTCTATGGAAGGAACTCCTCTTAAGTCGCAGAACAAAACCCCTGACACGTCCTCAAATGAAAGCCAGGATGAGTGCAAAGAGACACAGCTGAACCCGATTTTCTCCCAAACAGCCAGCACTGCCTGAGACATTTTCCCCAGGTACTTAAGAGGCAGAGCAGCCGTTCAGGCAGAAACCACAGAAAGCCCAGGAGTGAGTGCTGCCTGTTCAACAGCTGATGGGTCAGCAGAACCATCACATTTCGTGGAAACAGCTGGAAAAACTAAAGTTTGCGGAATGCTTTATGTAGAATGTGTGATTATTTAGAACTAGGTGAACGGCTGCTCTTCTATAAGCTCACCACAGGAAACTAATCTCATCATAAAAACCTCCCCCAGCAACACAATAATTCTTTTGTTTTATTTTTACTTTATTTATGTTTTGGGTTTAATATTAATACTTACAATTTATTTATATTTATTTTTTTTTTAATGTGCACTTTTCTCTAGAGACCCTGGCGAATAATTTACCTAATGGATCTCCTGTCTGAACCATGAAGCCCTTTATATTCCGGTGAAATATGCAGCCATTGTAGTAGTTACTAGCACAGAGAGCCAGGAAATTCTAAGGAAATGAAACAAACCATATTAGCAAATAATTCAGACATATGATCCTCTTACAAAAACAACAGCACTGGCAAGACCAAGACCAACACTTTTGTCTCTGCTCTGCATTGCGACCATGTGAATTCCAGAGTATTGCCACAGAACAGCCATAAACAAATTATAGTTAAGATGCTCCTTTGACACTGTCACAGAAAGGATTTTAAATAAAACTTAGAGCACAAGGTTGTCTGACTTAAGAAACAAATGAGAAGCCTGAGACGTGCTCAGAAGTATCACTCCCATTCAACATTTTTATTTTGTAAACGTCATTTTGTAATCAAGAACTTCATGCCTCAGCTTCTTTAGTTAAAATTTAAATTATTTCAATTTAAGCTTAAGTATATTGTAGAAAGGAAAACCTGGGGCCTCTGACAGACTGGTATTGCTTCTCACTCTTTTAAATTAAAATAAAGTGAGTGCAAGCAAACCCAGGGAAACCTGGGAATCCCAGACCATGTGCCGTTATTTCCTCATGGGCAAAGGACATTTTGTAAGATGTTGGAATTTGGAGAGAAGCGGCCTTGAGCTAAACCTCACCTGGTGAGAAACAGGCAGCAAAGCTCCAGACAGTGTGACAAACTGCACAGGTACACACGACAGGAAAAGCTCCATCAGTGGAACAGGCACTGTTACCAGCTTAAAATGGTAACATTCCGTTATGTGAAAAGACAAATAAGAAGCCACTTCACCTTCTCTATTTCTACTGTTTCAATGCTGGGCAGTCTCGCTGCTGCTACTTACTTCACAAGTCTTGGGTGTGCGCTCACAGAACAGCTCAATTTTAATATCTCCCACGTCAGTGTGCAGCGTGACAGCCTGGGCAAGAGCCAGAAAAGAGTGATTAAATCAGCAATGAAACACTCGATTCTATTTCCTAGCCCCACCAACAGCATAAGTGACTTCCCACTGCAAATAACCACTGTTCCAATATTTGGCCATAGGCACGGCTACTGCCACAAACCTTCCACATTCCCAGCGACATCGCCAGGAAGCACTTGGTTTCATTTTGTTTCAGGACAAAGCAAGTTTGCCACGGTAATGCAGAAACTGTTATAGTCCAGAGATACATTACTCAAATTTATTATTATGTATGTAGATAGATATAATGTATCTGTTTCAGAATATCAGTATGGTGCACATACCTCACCGGTTTACAACCAGAGGAACTGCAGCCTTGTGAGTGATAAGGCCAGTTTTGAATGGCACCATATACCATTGGCCTTCACAAACAAGCAAATCTACAAAATCACACACTTTCCTTAAGAACTTCTAAGTAACCTTTATAAAATTTAAAACGGCAGTTACCACCACAGCAAATACAGCTCTGTAGGGCAATACAGCACAGTGCTCACACAGAAAGTGCTAAAGTACGCAAAACCAAGCAATACGGGGGATAAGTGTACAGGAAAACTAAAAAAAAAATCAGCATTGTGATGATACCGGTGTACTGTTCCAGAAGTGTACAGGTACAGGGGAGGAGATAGTTGCCTGCAATGTCTATGAAAATCCTATAAAAGGTGTACAGTTTAAGACATACAGTCATATCTCTATTCCCGAGTTGCTACACTTAAAAGTGCAGGTTACATACACTCACATAGGGCTACGTACTTGCAACTTGAACGATGCTTCTGTGGCAAAAGAAACCAAACTAGTCGACCAAATATTAGCCAAAGCAGGTTGAAAATTTAGGATCTTAGGACTGAAAGTCTAATTATCTTTAAGGACGTATTTTCGTTTTCACAACGTCTTGTTATAAGCCTGAAATGAAAACCTGGACTTTTCATTACAAATTCTTCCGAGCACCAGAGTGGAATGTGTAAGGCTTTGAGACGCAGAGCAGCTGTTCCCTCTCCAGGAGATGGCCATTTCAGAGAAAATGAAAATACATTAAAGGTGCCACTGTTCTCACCATGTCCACTTATCGGAAAGCTGAGGTAGATCCGTCTACAGCAATTTCCTGCAAAGAAAACACACGATTTTTTTTTTCTTTCCCCCACCAATCCCCAGTTCTTTTTGATTCTAAAATACTGTGTGGTTATGCGCTTTTATAGCACACAGTTTTGCAGTGCCACTCAAGTGACCCTGTGGAGAAATGTCTTACTTGCATTATGCAACTATAAAGAACTAGAGGGAAGAACAAAGTAGCTTAGAGAAAGGGAGCGGGGGCAAAAAAAACGCCCTTTTCTAAGGTAAAAGTTTATCCTAAGCAACCCTAGCTTTTCCAAAGATATGGTTTTATAACTGACAGCAATTAGCAGATAAAAACCACACGCCTGCACCTAAACAGAAGCACGATTCAGAGCAACCTTCAGCCACCAGATCCCTGCATCCAAGCACAGGATCAAACTTTTTTTTTTTTTTTTTTTTTTAGTTTTAGCCACATTTTTAAGAAAAGCATTTGGAGTGATGTCAATGAAACGGCAGCTGTGTGGAAATGAAGAGTTTTACTGGATTCCCTCTCTATACCCTGCCCAGCACCCCACTGCGACCCGCCGGCCCTCGGCTGCTCTTTTCTCCCGATTTGAGGCAATTCCACCCCAAACTCCACTCCTTCGCCGCCCCACGGCCGAGCGATCCTGTCAGGCGGCACCGCTCCGGCCCCCCCCGCGGCCTCGCACGAACCTGCCGGGGCCCGGACCCACCGCAGCCACCACCGCCGGGCAGCGGTTCCCGCGGGCGGGCAGGAAGGGGCGGTGCCGCCCCGCTCAGCGCCGGCGCGGCGGAAGGGGCAGGGCCAGGAGAGGACCCGCTACGGGGGGCCCCGGCGGGAGGTGAGTGCTGGGTCCGCTGCGGCGGTGACATCTACCCCGCAGCCTGGGCGTCTGACGCCTACCCCATGGCCCGGTACGGTCTACCCCGCGACCTGGGCGGCGGCGAGGTCTACCCTCGGCCTGGGCGGCGGTGAGGTCTACCCTCGGCCCGGTCGGCGGTGCCGGCGCGGGGGAAGGCGGGCGGCATTGGCAGCACAACACCCTTAGCCCTGCTGCTTCAAGCGGTGAGTCCGCCGCGCTCATTCCTGCCCGTTTCCCCTCTGCAGAGCTGCATGCTGCTGCTGGGCGTGCCGTTGCTGCACCGGACCCTCCGCTGTGCCCTGTGCCGCCCGCCCGCCCGCTGCCTCATGGAGCTGCGGGCGCTCGTGTCCGCCTTGGGCGACTTCGCATCCCTCTCGCTGGCCGAGAGCTGGGACAACGTGGGGCTGCTGGTGGAGCCGAGCCCTCCTCACACAGTGAACACCCTGTTCCTCACCAACGACCTCACGGAGGATGTGATGGAGGAGGCTGTGCAGAGGAAGGCAGAGCTCGTTCTTTCTTACCACCCTCCCATATTTGCGCCGCTGAAGCGGGTAACGTGGCAGACCTGGAAGGAGCGGCTGGTGGTCCGGGCCCTGGAGCACAGAGTCGGGATTTACTCCCCACACACGGCATACGATGCTGTACCGCATGGAGTCAATGCTTGGCTGGCCAAGGGACTCGGTGAGATTCTGTTAAAAGCAAACAAACAAAAAGGTTAACGTCATTCTTCACTATATGTTATGGGGGAGCTTCCTTTATTTTCCTTTCTTACAGCTTTTATAGGTATGATTTGAGTACTTTCCCCACCCTCCCGCCCTCATTCTTCTAGTACTTCCAAGTACCTTAGGCGTATTTTAGGGAATTTATCTGGGTGAGGAATACCAGATACAGACACTAGAGGACATTTTCAGATGCACCACTGTGCTATGGGAGGTAGTTGGAACTGGCGCAGCGTTATTTGTTGTCCATCTTGGTTGCAAAGTTCAGACGACTGACTTTAAATCACCACCTTTAATTTATAAAGTCCAAGATCGCACTGTTTGCAAAAGACTTAAGGTATCTGAAATTCTTTTAGATTTTTACCCTGTATTGTGGCTCATAAATGAAAACAGCTACATTTTTTTCCAGCCTGGTTTATGAACCAGAAACTACTTTGCTTTGGCGCAATTCTTCGGATAAAACGGATTGCATTAAGAATGACAATGTATCTCCATCAACTTCTTTGCACTTAAAGTAGACTGCGCCTAATGGAGACAACCGGGCAAGTTCTCACTTCTGGAAAACAGAAAATGGATTGAAGTGCAAAATCTGCACCTTTTTATTGCCTTCTCTTTAGGATATGTGCTAAATCAGCATCAGGGTATTTATCCAGCTTTATGAAACAACCGCCTCGTGCCGTTTTTTCAGGTGCCTGCACTTGCGTCCCGCTGCGCCCGTCGGCTGCGCCGAGCCAGCCCGCCGAGGGCACGCACCGGGTGGAGTTCTGTGCGGGCAGCACCGAGCACCTGGAAACAGTGCTGTCCAAAATCAGAGGCATCCAGGAGATCTCCTGTCTCGCCACACTCCCTGCCAGGTACTGGCTTCACTCTCTAACGTTGCATTCTTTCCGTCGTTTGAAACAAAACCACAGAATTGGAATTGTATTTTACGGTTGTAATCTCTTCGTCGCGCTGTGAGTTGCTGATGTTTTTTTCTGCAGCAGATCTTGAAAGTTACGGAATAATCATCCCTTTCTGATCAATCTGTGTTATACTAAAAGGTAACAGCAACTCAGCGTAGCATCACGTAGATTAGAGGTGGTAAAGCAGAGTATTAACAGGAAATTTGAAGAGGACAGTTGAATTAAATACCCATATCTGTCTCTTCCGAGAGAATAGACTAGCCTATCTTAGGCGATCACAACATCTTTTTTCTTTCTCTGTGGTAGAATAGCCACTGGGATAATAGAACAGCTTTGATTTAGATTAATATGATGCTGCAATTTTATCTAGTTCCTTAGCAAGCAGCAAGCGTATCTTTCCTCAGGGTTGAAGGTGAGGAGCAAACACGAGTCAGTCTGAGCTGCTCTCAGAAAGCGCTGTTGGAGGTGGTGGCTTTACTGTCCCAGAATAGCCTCCTTTATCACAGGACCGAGATTCTCTCGTTACAAAAGGTAATAAAATCACATATTACTGGAAAGCAATGAGAACTTCTGGAGTCAGCTTTCTCAGAGTAATTTTCATTTCTTTTCAGCCTCTTCTTCCCCACACGGGGATGGGACGTCTGTGCACGCTGAGCGAGCCGGTGTCCTTGTCAGATGTAATCGGACGGATCAAAAGCCACCTAAAATTACCGCACATCCGCTTAGCCCTGGGAACGGGCAAGGCTCTAGGTAAAGGGGTCCCCTGGTAAGGCATTAGAACCAGTATTGTGGGAGGACAAGCAGCCTGAATGCGTGAAACACTGTGACCTCGGATGGGTTCACTTCCAAGCGGGATGGAGCACTAAGACAAGACACAGCAGTTTTGAATTCACGTGATACAATCACACGAAAAGAATCCCATCTGTGTTTTTAATTGGAAGTTCTGTATCTGTCGCTGTGAAGAAGGGACAGTCCAAGTTGAATACGAGACATCCTTTTCCATCATTTGTATAACTGCTAAGATTTCCCCCCCAGGTTAGCGGACACAAATGTGTACCATTTCATTGCACACTCCCTTTTGTGACTGAATGGTGAATTTCAAAGCACTTTAAAGTAGCAAGATGCTTTATGGTGTTCTTACAAACATGTAACTGTTTTTAAATGAAGAGAAATAGTGGCAAAGAAGGTAAACTATCCTAGCTCAGTGGGTCACTAATAAAAACATGGAACAAGCATCCTCTTATCCTCTATCCTAATCTCCAAGGCCACAACTATTGGAACCTGAAAGCAAATTTGTTGAGAACTCATGAGACAGAAGTCTTATTACAAGCTACTTAAACTAACATTTACATTAAAAAACACCCCAAACCAAACTATTTTGAAGCTTCTCATTGTGGTGTGGGATTGTGGTGGTGTGATGCCACAAATCAACAGTAATTACATGGCAACATGCCATAAAACCTCAATAGAATTTGAAAACTTTGTGGTGTGTCCCCTCTCCCTAGTGAATGTTGTATATATGGAGAATTAACTCTCCTGTCACTATCACATATGTAACAGCTTGGAATCAGCAATCATAGCAAACGGGCAGATTTTTAATGGTATGGTTTTCTGCAAACTTTCCTCCCCCTTGAAGAAAAAAAAATAATCTACACCTGTTTGGTACACTGAGGATTTTGCGGTATTATCTGAGATGCTATAGGCCCTTGACTCTTTCAAACTGACAGATGTGTCTCTTCCTCCAACAAATTTACATTGACTCTAAAATGAAGGTAGCGGTTATTGTGAAACACTTAATAGCAGTACTGCCATGAGGGCTGAGCAGAGGGAAAGGAGTTGAACTGGCACCTTGTGTCCTGCAGAATCACCCGTGAAGAAGGTTGCACTGTGTGCTGGCTCAGGGAGCAGTGTCCTGAAGGGAACGGAAGCTGACCTCTATCTCACAGGTAAAAGATTTTGGTGCTCTTTCTTTATAAAAATAGTCACTAGGCAAAAAAGGGGGAAAAAAAAGAAAAAGAGTTGACTGGCCATTGAAGGATGCAGCCAGAAAGAATTACCTGTTATAACTGAGAAACAATTAGTTATTTGAATTATAGAAAAATAACGCAAGAGCTATTGCGGATCAGATGGCTATATGGCACAGTGAAAGTTATTTGAGTTGAAACATTCCTATACATGCATTATTTCAACACAAAATCAGTGTTGATGGCAGACTTGCAACCCTTGGTGTGTTTCTCCTTTGGCAAGACACAAGTTATTTCCTCAGTTCCTGACAGTTCCCTAATGGAACATAATGTCTACAGAATCTTCCGGACACTCCACTTCCAAACCACTCTGCACACTTCTTTCTTTCTCCAATGGCAGGAGAGATGTCCCACCACGATGTTCTGGATGCGGTTGCCAATGGGATAAGTGTTATTCTGTGTGAGCACAGCAACACTGAGCGAGGCTTCTTGTCAGAGCTGCGTGATGCGCTAGCCATCCACCTACAGAACAAAATCAACATCATCGTGTCCGAGAAAGACAGAGATCCCCTCCAGGTGGTATAGGAGAAAAAAAACAAAATTTAAAAATTGGACAGAATTCCCTCGAGTTTCATGGGATCTGGCACAGACCTGTCCAGCTGCAAACTTAATGAAGATGTGCTGAATTGGGTCAGTACGGAATGATTGTATTATATATTCTCTCAAAGTGTGGGATATGTTTTGTCATGTCAGATAAATAAATGCTTGTTTTGGGATACTGAAGGCTGATTGACTCAATTACTGGGCTGCACTTGAATAAATTTACTGCATACACCTATGAGATATATCTGATACCCATGATACTCAAAGATTGGCTTGGGTAAAATATAAAAACCTGACTTATCTCCAGTTTTAAGCTCATGCAGCAGTTCTGCCATAGTGCAGTTACATCTCATCATATCGGTACAAGTCACTGATATTTTAGCTAATTAATCTCATTTGCATTAACAGTCATTTTTAAGACACCGCTGATATATATCTACAGAACACAATTCAGGTATTTGGTACTGGTATTCAATTGCACAAGCTACCATTAATGCAGCTTTAAGGCTTTCTACTAGATGGACTCTCAGTTAAAAAAAAGCTTTGGAAGGTTATAACTTCTTTAACAAAACTGTAAATAAATCTAATATGCCTTTGTTACTTTCTCTTAAAAATGGCTCTTAATTACAGGATTACTAGAACTGAACAAGTAGCATTTTCATCACTCATAAAGCTTGGTTTTTATTTTTGAAGGTAAGGTGGGTTTTTTTGTTGTATGTGTTCATTTTTTGGTGGGGTGATTTTTGGTGGGGTGTTGGTTGGTTTGTTTGTTTAATTAAAAAAAAAATCTCCCAGTAGCATACCTTACCATCTCTGGATTAATATGCACACTGGAAGAATATTTAAACAAAATTTAAATATTTCCATTGAAAATTTGTAATGCACTATGTGGTGTCTTCCATAGTACTCAGAATATAAATTAAACATGAGTTTCACAGGAGGTGCAGAGAGAGTCAAAGGACTGCAAAACAGGATGTAGTTGCTGCTTAACTAGAAGACAATTTAAAGCTATAGGACTTTTAAAGTTTCTCCAACAACATCCCTTCAAGCAGCAGAGTTCCTTGTTCTTGAACTCTACACCTAACTTACAGAACCTGGCTAAGACACAATACCTAGAGCCCAGTTCTAGTGGTTCTGACAGCAGCCTAAGTAGTGACAGGCAGGATCTGATGCATTTGGGACAGTTTTGGAATTGCAGCCTGTAAAATGCAAGTGCCACGAAAAGAGAATGCTAATTGGCAAGTGTTCTGGGGGAAGAAGGTGAAGAGTACTGCTGGCATGTGCCAGAAGGATCTCTTGTCTTCCTGTAACATAAAAAGGATAGTGGAAGACAAGACAAGCTAATGAAAATTAATAAAGTACTTTATTTGATTGATTTGGACTATTACAACATTGAGCTGTAACACAGCTACCAAATATGAGACGTACAGAGTCCCCAAAGTCTGGCTGGCAGACTACAATTGATGGAACTGTAGGGCTTACTCCCACATACCTGAGAAAAAAAGTGACGAAAAGCTGTCAAGCTTCAGCAGTCTCCCGACCTCTCTAAGGGCTTAAAAAAAAGGGAGAGCTTGTCAGTGGCATTTAAGGCCTCCTCCAGGATCAGTGGATGTTCCTGATGTAAAAAATACATATATACAATCAAGCTTTTAAAAAATAAACAAACTTCACAGCCTACTCGTATTCCTGGATTTCAACTTGGAAAGTAGATGAAAGACACTGGATCCTCTCACCCCCACCAACAAGCAATGACTTGAGTCCATCATAGTTTTGATTACCTAGATCTTCTTATAAAAGGATTTAGGTTTGGGACAAGTCTTTCAGTTCTATTGCCAGAATGTAATAAGTTACTCACAGCATCCCAAGCCCACTACTATTCTCCTTTCTCATGCAGTCCAGGCAGGCCTCTTCGCATTATAAATATTGGCCTCTTCATACACTGGAGGCCAGTCTTTTGTAACTGGGAAAGGAGCACTGGAAAGCACTCCGGTGAGATAAGTTGCACCAGTAGTGCAAACTAAAGCTCTGGGTTGCACTTCCCAAGTAAACGGCTCAAATCAAACCCTCGTGTCTGGTGAGGTAGAGAGCAGAAAGCACAATCTTACCACATTTGCTTTTCTGGCTGTAAGGCTGGCTGCATAGATATGGAGAAGGTGTCATCTGAGCTAAGAAACAACACAGGCAAATCCTACAGAGCGAAAGATGCCTTGCTTATTTAAGCCATCATTCCAAACTACCTGAAGTAGTTGAACAACAATCATCGTTCATGACAATTATGACATTTCAGTAAGTAGTCCAGCAGCCTTGGGGTTGGAGGGAAAGAGATCCGAGCGTAGGCAGTACCCTCTCCAGCAGCCCTTGGGAGCAGTTGCGATAGACGCTCTGAGAACACAGAAGCATCACACATCTTCATCCTCTTTCTCCAAGAAGTCGGTCAGGGTACTGTCATCTACAGGAATTAGTAAGTATTCCACGCCATCACCTCCCTGAGAACAGACACACATACACACTTCTGTTAACGCCAGCACACAGGGCAATGCAAGCCGCTCGATAACACTAACGTTCATTTGCAGTCTGGGTGAGAGCTGGACAGCGTTCCAGAGGACAACATTGCTAAAAACAAGGAATACTTCACTAGAGCAACACTAGAAATGCACAAATACTGAGAAAAGGCAGTGTGTGAGAAATCTTCTGGTGGTCTGTGCTAGTCTGACAGGACACAGCTCCTCAACGCTGCGTTCCCATACTTATTGCTGCTTTACTGCCTCATTATTGGGACTAGCCAGCATTCCTCCCTCATGCAAATACAGCGAACTGTTGGAAGCGGACTGCCAGGCCCATGAGTCTGGTGCTTCTCAAGCTCTTCAGGAAGAAAAGGCCTGTAGGTTGCATTTTTACAGCCCTCTATCTGTGCAAAGGGCATTGACAAATTGGACTCACAGACAGAGCTGCAGAATTCCAGCCCTTTGCTCGTTCCTAGGGGCTTCAAACCCTACAGCCTCACTTTAAGCTGCAGAGCAGTGTCTTAGGGGCACTTAGGAGCAAGTAAGCCTATTTTTTTGTTTAAGGTGGCTGAATACCCAGAGCTACCTTCTTCCCCCAACTCACCCGTTTGGCCCGGATGAGCTTGTGGTCCTTGAATTCTGTCAGCTGTGCCCGGAGCGTCAGGTCGCTGTTCACGAGGAAAGCCTCCCGACACTGCTGGTAGAAGTCTTGGAAAGACAGCCCTAGAGACAGAAAAAGGTGAGAACAAGAAACTGAAGTGTCAAGATTTTTCCAGGTCTAACACCATGTTATCTCCACATACAAATATTGCTTTGGCTTAGACCACAGTGGCTACAGTAACATCATCACTTCTTTCAAGTATACACCCAAGCTAATATTTCAGCAATTAATGGAAAACAGCTGAATTAACATTCCAGTCACCCTGTTTGCCTCATGGGATTTCAACAGTACTTTAAATGCACTTCTCAACCTGTGAGTCTTTACCATTAATATGTTATTTATATCCCCTGCAGCACCTGTTAGAGACAGCTGACAGAATATTGTACATGTATCCTAGAAAGCAAGGACACGCCAGGAGTCACGTAGACAGGAGCAGCACAGGAACTTGTCTTGCCCTGGCCCTTTAAAAGTCAGTTATGCAAATTCATATTCTTCTTTTATTTTATTTTTTTAACTCCACAGCCCACCACGAATGGTCTCACTCATGTCTAAACATCAAAGCAGGTGACAATAAGAGGAGGTCCGTCGGAACCAGCCAGTCGATTGACCTCCTGTCAGTCAGACACGGTACCAGTAGAAAGACAGTCTGCACCGCGAGTCTGGCTGAGCCGGCGGTTACAGCGCTCCTCTTGCTGAGGATGTCACCTGCGTACCAAAAGCCAGCGCCACTGGGACTGAACTGGTAAGGGCAACACCCCAAACAGATGAGGAAGAAGTGGGTGCACACCTGGATAAGATGGGTTGTCCTTGTGCTCCAGCTGGTAACGAGCAAGCAGTCTGAATATCCCCCTATGTGGAAGGAGAGAGGAAAAATTAAAAAAAAACCACAAACCAAAACACAAAAACCAACACAACAACCCACAACCCCCAAACCACCCACCATCAGGAAATATTAACTGATTTCTCCCTCACGACCAAGGACTTTGTGCATGAATCTCACCACTGGACAAGGCTTGCTATCCAAATGCTGTTCATTTAAAGTAACCAATCAATTGGAAGCCAGGTCCTACCACCCTCATCTTGAACATTGTTGTCAGAAAACAGGGATTGACTCCTGCTGGGTGAAGACCAGAATAACCCAGTAAGGCCTGGATCCTCCATGAGTGCTGCTAGGAAGTACAACAGTGCCTCACCTGGCGTTGAGAGTGAGACTGCGCAGGACATGCGTTACGGAGCTCAAAGCCAAAGATCCAGATTGTTGTACTAAAAGCGAGTTCTCGTAAGACGTTTCTTCCACGTAAGGACTAAATGTGGTTGTTTCATACCAAAGCCAGTTGTAGAGGCTTAGCTTTGCCTGATCCCACACTAGACAGAGAGAAAAGAAAGAGCAGACAGAATTGGGAATTAAGCTTTTATATGGCGTTAAAGAAGTAATACTAAAAAGTACTTAGTTCTACTGTAGTATTTGACGGAACAATGTATGTTGTGAAATTCACAGTACATACACTCAGATGCTTGCAGTACAAGCAAACCAAATTCTCCACAATAAAACATTTGCGCACATCCCTTTTTCATACTAGCTTCACAGATATACTGTAAACCCTCTCAGACTCAGAAGCGTGCAAAGAATTTCTGGCTGATAAAATTGTTTAGATGCGATGACAGACATAACATCTAATCTCCATTTCAGTAAGGCCCTAAATCAAAGGGTGCCAGAAGCTTGGAGTCTTTTTGTTTATTACGATCACTGGCTGCTAGTTGTCAGTATCTTAATACAGCTTTGGCGCAATGCAGCCAGGGTCCCAGTCTGGGCTTCTAGCTGCTACCACCATACATGCATCACCAGATCGATTTTGCACATGGACAGTAACACATAAGCTTATGAAACACGCTCAGCAGCCCCAAAGTAGAACGTGGATTCTTCTCTCTTTGCTACACCAGGCCCCAAGGGACTCACTGAGAGGAGCATTGATGTGGTCAATAGAGGCAATGAGGTAAATGTTAGGCAGAGAGGATAACTGTGCAAGGATCTGCTGACTTCTTTCTCCTCTCAACATCTGGCTGTCCAGGTTATGAATGAGGACATAGAGCTCTAAAGACGAATCTGCAAGGTCAGAAAAAACAGTAGAGAACCAGTCAAAGAAACGGCACACAAAGCGGTTTCCCATTCCCAGTGCAGCCTAGGACAAGTCTCTTCCATCAGGCTCCATATTTGTCTCTCCGATATCAAATCACTTTCCTTGTACAGCTTCCTTCGAGCTCTATCCCACCCTTGGTGTTTCTGAGCACCTAAAAGGGTGTTTCTCAATTCACTGTACTGCAGTTCGCACCACAGCTACAGTTCTTTTCGCAGTTTAAGATTTTCTCTTTATAATCCACTTTCCACCTGCTCATGGCTTTACCAGGAACTGCCCTTTTAGCTATGACTTCTAGTCATGCAATTCAAGGTCATCCAAATTTTCAGGATGCAAATCTAAGCTGCTTTTGAGTTACATGACTAGGATCCTTAAACTCCACCTCGCATAATGAAAAACGCATTTTCTATTCAGCGTTGGAACCAAAGCATACTAACTTAATTGGAAATCTTTCCCACCAAGTGCTCAAAGGAAGTTCCAAAGACTTAGCCTGGATAACGCAAATGGTAGAAGTTAAAATTTCCAGCGAGCTTGTTGTTGCTGTTCTTATCCCTGGGAGCAGCTCTTTCCCCAGTCCAGAAACAATTCCGGAACAGCAGCCAGTTTTCGTGCAAATGAATACATACTTGGCTGCCGATGGAAAGCAAAGGTTCCTCAGACTCCCTGTCTGTAGTGCACTACATAAGGCTGATCTATGTAGATTCAGGTGGGTACTGCCATTAATCAGTATTTTTCACTTAGTCTCACCAGAAATACTCACAAGGTCATGATGGAAAACAGAATGTAAACACCAATAACAAGCACAGTTAAGATTCCATGGCAATTTGTGTATGCATACACAAGCAGTAAAACAGACATCCAAAAGGAATTCAGCAAGCATTCCATGTGGCAATACCTGCTTCATTTGCATTTGAATCCAATTTTAATCTGTTTGACACTGCTGTCCTTTATTTCATTTTAATGTCAGTATTTTCATATATTTAAATTAATATTCCACTAAACCATATACATTTAAGCCTATACTGAAATTTACGGAAAGACCCTCAGGCCATGATTTTCCAGAGAAGCTCAAAGGACTTGATGCCTGTCAGCAACTGTCATTCCAAATCGTTTGCGAGTCCTTCGTTCTGTTGATTTCAGTGAGGTTGGCATCTGGTCCTCAAGCAGCCACTAAGGACCATCCTCACTCGTGTAGCTGGAGTTTCCCTATCCCGTCTTCCACCAGGAAACACTGACTGAAGTAACAGCCCGGGATCACACACACATATGTTCCTGGTGCATATATGTTTTCATATATGTGGCATAATTACAAGCTACAATAAATTAATAACCTATAAATGCCCATATGAAAACTATGAGGAGAGAAAACATCCAGGCTCTCCTAACAGTAAGTGGACATAACATTTTTATGTATAAAGTCAGCCATTTTACCTTCTTTAAACCTTTTAACGATGAATTCAAGATGGTCAAGGGGGCTGTGGAAGGTCCCTGTATGGTCCAGTACCTCCTCTGTGATGGAGTTGAGAATCTGGAAAAGAAAACAGCAGTCCCTTCCGAAGGGCTCTAGCACAGAGGGACCTAGCGCAGAAAATCTGAAACTGAGCCCCTGATTGTCACATGGGAGGTAACCTGATTTTTACCATCAATCCCCAGAACACCCAAAATAACCCCCCAAAAATTCTACCCCTTTTCAAAATAGTGACATAAAAGACTGATAAGTATCTATTAACGATTGGAATTACTGCAATTCTTTCTTTAAACTTTTGAAACAGAGACAGGAACTGCTCTTCATTCAAGAGTCTCCTGCTATAGGATGCAGCAGCTTTCCTTAATATTTTACATGGAAAGACTTTAGAGGTAACTGTAACACAGGATGATTAGATAAACCCATGAGCTTTTCGCACACTTACAGCTCTCACAGTGATGCTGGGGAAGTATCCATTGATCACAAGGTGAACAGAATCCTGGAGCACAGAGGTACGAAACTTCTCCAACAAATCACGCTTTGAGCCCAGTCCATAAAGCACGATGTTGAAACCCCAGCTGCAGAAAAGCCAGCAAATACACTCAATTGAAAAACTACACGTCCCTTTTTAGGTCCATATGTTCATTAAGCAAAATGATCCATTGCAATCTTGCCTCTAAAAACTTTGTGTTTCATCAACTCCAGGCTCATCAACTTTCACCAACTTCAGCTCACAGCTGACAGATAAGGTTAGCTGCAAGGAATCTGAAATGTGGCATGTGCATCCTAGTAAAAGAAGTGTTTTAGCAGCCCCAGGGGCGCACAAATTTAGCAAAATATCTATGGAAGAAAATGGTATTGGCCAAGAATGAGACTAGATCTGCAACTTCAGACAACAATGAGTAACTAGCATTCATGTTCACCCCCTCACCAGTGACTGTATTCGATGTTTACCATGGATCACAGCAATTACAAGAAAAAAAAGCAAAATTAAACTATTCTCATATCTCTTTCTTATCCTAATTGTTCCACGGAAAAAGAGGCAGGAAACCATCAAGAGAACTGGCAGGGCATCACAAAGCTTGCTTTATTTTTGAGAAGCAGGAAAAGCATCATCTTGACCAGCAAGAAAAAATTTACACTGCTAACGTTTGCAACAGAACCACATTTTAAATTTAAACAATCAAGCAAAGAAAAAAAAGTCGCTCCTTAACTCATCCACGGGATATTGTGGACATGAGGGTAAGTTTACTGGCAGTGCCTGTTTACTGGGCTTCTTCGGTGATTCTCATCGGATACTTACTGTAAATGCAGCATCCACTTGGAAAACAGGGATTCATGTTGCTGGTTTAGCTCTTTAATTTCAGCAGCATAGGCAAGGGGAGCTTTTTTCAAAAGGTCATGCAGTGTTTGCTGTGTTGAGAAAGAGATAAGATGTCACTCAGAGCTGAGAAAAAAACAAGACATATCTGGAGTCTTTACAAATACCCCTCTAGTGTGCTCTCTAGCTAGGGAGCAGAGCAGTTTTCACCAATGGTGCACTCAATTGGTATTTTTTTTGATGAAGACCCCTCTAAGAACACTTTCGCTGCTGGAGAAAACAAAGCAGAGATTAAGGAACCTTATTATAAGAACCAGCAGCCAGACTAGGACTCGAACCAATACTGCACTGTTTTATCTCTTCCTGCTGAGTATAGGAAAACTATTGCTGAAATACCGGCCACGTTGAGATCCCACACACCGCCAGGGAGACACCAGCATCCCACCTCTGCTCACAGGAGCAAGGGCTCTGATCGACGTGCTTAGCACTGGCTCAGGCATTTGTTACTACAGGAGAACGCTCGCAAACATCGGCTTACAAAGGAAATACAGCAGAAAAGAAATAGTGTGCAGCTGACAGATAAATGTAGAAAAAGTATTTTTTCAAAAGCATCAAGAATGAAATAATTCAGCTTTAAAAATATGCTGGGATGTTGATGTTTAAACAGCACAGTAGCATGCCAAATGACATCAAATCTACACTGGTCTCCCTTTCCCTTCAGTTTTAACAGCTTTGCTTTCCACTCCCTTGCAGTAGAAGACAGTTTACTCTGGAAAGAACACCAAGACAGCTGCAATGAACCAGACAAACACAGCACTGAGAGACAGAACCGCTAGGCCGTCAGCTGCTTTGGAGCCAGCAGGAGATTTGATGCTCACAGCCTGGATTTCCTTCCAGAGCTGTCCTGAAAGAACTTGTTGAGAATCCAGGTGTTTCTCTGGGTAGCAATTCCAGACAATCTGCATATATACCATCTTTTAAAAACACAGATGGGTGCAAAAAGCAGTCCTAGGCACAAGAGCTCCAAGGAAATCTTCATCAAAGAAACCAAAAACTGCGGGAGTTGTGTGATTCGCTATGAAACGTACCTGGTTCAATCTTCTCTGCAACTTCTGGAGCGTTCGGTCCGAAGTGAGCACTTTGGAACTGCTGTGCGCTTCAAAGTATTCCTCTACCAGGTTGCTCTAAAAATGGACAGCAAGGTCAGCAACACTCCTGCTATCAAGTCACCCCTTTCCCTTTGCACCCACAAACACATGGGGTCCCTTGTGCTGGAAGGAAATCAGACCACAAAGCTGAACACCAAGCCAGGAAGTCATCTGTGCTTTTTTTGGTGCTATAGGACTCAATTTCTTCATCCTTTCTCAGTACCAGATCTTCTTCTCCATGGACATCCCAGGACTTCTCTCTCCGGAGCTGCTGAGGCCACCAACCAGACTGGCCCACACGACGCCCATCGCACAGGGATTGCTCACATGTACAGCAAGCCAAGCCAGCTCATTTGATTTGAAACCAGCCCAACAGTTCTTCCCCACAGTTTGGTGTTGTCACTGACAGCTTCTTGTTACTAAATATCCCTAAATATCCACTAAATATCCCTAAATATTCACTAAATATCAGGGGTGTATGTTTCTGCACACTCACCATCTTGTCCTCCTTAACTTTCTTGGCTAGGGTGTTTCTGGGAGGAGACACAGATGCAGCCTTAGTTTTCGCTGGGGTCTTTTGACCTGATAAACCAGCGCTGCCTTCTTGCTGGTCTTCATCCTCCTCTGAGCAGGAAGCAGAATATTCACTCTCACTTTCCAAATAAGGATCTGGAGCTAGAGGATAAATTTAAGGTTAAAAGCTAGCAATGACTTCTTACGCAGAACGCACCTGGCACCATCTCGCTCTCTCACATACACACTCTAGATGTTTTTCAAGCATATGACTCCTAAACATATTTCACAGAAAAGTAAAATCAATGCTTAACATACATTGCTGTTTCTATCCCAGTTCCAGGCTTACAAATTCTTGTTTAGTAAAGATTGCTCCTTGACACCAACTAAGAAAAAATAATCCTACCAAAAAAAGTGACTAAAGAATGGACAATGGAATTCCCTATTTCTCATTTTTATGACTTGGTTCAAGCAATTGTGCCAGACATAAGTGTCAGCACAGGTTAGAGTACTGAGAGTTTTGTCTCTTTGGATCATGTTACTGACCTTGGTGCTTCTAACCCTTCCACTTTTTTCCTAAGTATCAACCTGTCGTAGGGAAAAGGTCTACATGGACTTCTTTAAGGACATTTCTACACTCAGCAGGGTGAATCAGGTTGCTTCAGCCAGGCTGCTACTACGGGCAGAGGCCCACCAGGAGAAACTCTCCTCCGAACACCATGCCTCACTGTGGGAGCTGACTGCAAAGGTTCATCTTTACCTGCTAGCCTCTTCCGGAGTCTGTAAGGGGTGGTAGATACAAATTCTTTCTTTTTACTCTGTAACAGCAAAGAAAAAAAATGTATTAGAAGAAACATATACTTCCTCAAAACAGCCCTCTGCCAAGCAAAGAGTAGAATGAGGTTACATTTCCAAGCCATTTCAGCCCACAAGAAATGTGGAAAGCAGAGGCAGTAAGTATGGAGAGTTCTTGTTTTGCCAATCAGAGCTAGAGGGGCGCAGGATCAGGTTTCAAAAGGGGCTTAATTCTTTCAAGTAATGTCCCGAGATGGAGGTAGAAAAGTGTGAAATCTCCAACCAAGATGCCAATCCTGGCCCCTCAAGGAAGAGTCAAACTGAAGCAATGACAGACTGGAAGTGCTTCAGCTCCCCCAGGCAGTCGCCTTCCACATCACACTGCCCACTCAATGTCATTTGGAAGTCCACTATGAAAACTGCTGCCAGAACAACAGAAGACCCCTCTGGATACTAAACCCAGAAGAAGTACAGCAAAGGGAACTCAAGCAGCCTGGGCTCATCAAATTGCAGCGGCACGTCTTCCTTACATGTGTGCAAAGCACACACCTGACTCGGACACCAGATTAAGTCTGCAGTACTTAGGAAACACTTTTGTTAATCGTGCCAAAGTGGACGTGAAATAATCAAGGAGTGAACATATTATCCCAAACCAGCATCTCTTACAGGCATATTGCATCCTGGAATCTTACATCAGAAAAGCCATGCATAAATTTCTAGTATGACGCTATACCATTTTAGAAAGCCAACTGTTTCACAGCACTCTCTTTATAACCACAACTGGCAGTCCTGGGCTGTATCTGTCTGTAGCATCACAAAAGATTATGTCAACTTACACCCGTCCCCCCATTATCACATTTAGTTTCTATAAACCAACCGCACAGTAAGAAACTGAACAGCACAACAATTCTTGAATTCCTGTTCTAACAGCACTCCCTACAATTAAGGCTGTTTCTTCCTTGGATGAGAAACTGGAAAGCTGTGAGTTTAACAGTGTATTATTAAGGGACTATCTAACATCCTTATTTGTGTGATGCAAGGAAATAGTCTCCACTCATGCTAATTCAGCTGTCAAAGCCACTGTTTGCCCACTGACTCTAAACCCCATGGTCCCGATTAATGGCAGCTACGGTTCTCACTTGAGTTACTCCTGCCCAGCTGGATTAGGAGAGACATCTGTACTGTGGACAAGGCTTTTCAAGGTCCTTCCTTTCTACACCTGTAGTAATTGGCCAGTTCAAGTTTTTAAAATGAAAAAAAGACAACAAGAAACAACAACAAAAACCCCACAAAACAAACCACCACCAAACCCCAAGCAAGGCAGAGTGATCACTCACCCTCTGCTGCACTTTGTTTGAACTCGGACGTTCTGCAAAGCAAGAAACAGCATTGTTCAGAGCACTTCATATTTTCAACAGTGGCACAAGATGGTCCACTAGAAAAACAGGCATTTGCTATTCAGAGGTACACTGCACCAAAAAATCAGCTCCCTGGGTGGTTAATCCTAAAACGGGAGCCTTTAGTTCCTCATGGGCAAAGAGAGAACAGTCAACATTGTTCCCACAGAACACAGCTTTTAATTCCGTGCACAGCTTTGGGCCACCATCAGCAGGAGGGAAGAGGCTGAAAAACGAGGTCATGTCCTCTCCCTGAGCACATCCAACTCCATTTCTGGGCACGATATAATGTGCTCTTACCAGCGCTGACCTGCACTGACTTCTCCCACCTGTATTTCTCCCTACAGCACTGGGTGCTTGATTATTATATAATAAAGTATGAATTTACACATGAACACCCACACAATCCTACCCATTTGGTGCTCAGCACATCCGCTCAGTCCATATCTCTCTCGAGCGCAAGTATTTCTGTTGAACACAGAGGAAATCACGAAGTGCCTCAGCAACAGAGGAGGGAGAAGCTCCTGTTTTCTCTACACCAGCAGGGCAGAATAACGGAGCTGACACCCAAGTGAACCAGAGGCCACGCAAACCAAGCAGTTCCGTCTACGACGGTGAGCTGACAGGAATACTCGAGCGTGACAGAAGCTGGCACTGTGGCATCCAAATAGAAACAGAACCCTCATTCACTCAGCTTCAGTTCCCCAAGGCAGGACAGGACTTACTGCTGCTTTGCGGGGTTTTGGCTGTCTTCTCGGGGCACTCGGAGTGACCAGCTGCAACAATCTGTCCTGGTGTCTGGGCTAATTCAGAGGCTTCAGGAAACAGGGGGAAGGGAAGAAGTTTCATATATCGGGTACAAAACTGCCAGCTCTGGCTATAGTCAGCCATGAAGCCATACACCTGAAACTCTCTAACTATTAATGCCCTAGTTATTTCAGAAAGTGTATCAGATACTTCATTTTTTTTTCTAAGCCTAATGGTGAATATAATCTTAACAAACATTTTCAAAGGCTAAACTCCTCAGTTAATTCAATTTACGAGTATAGCTGAGGCAACAGCAGAGTACGCTTTGCTCCCTGGGAGAACACACGTCTTCGAATCAGAGCAACGTTTGGTCTTGCTCACTTAGTCCTAAACAGCAATGAAGTTCAGAAGATGCTGGGCCCACAAAGACTCTTCAAGTGAGAAGAAATGTAGTAACAACAGGGCTGAAGCATCTTATTTGAACCAGAACGGCCACTTCTGCCTACTTCTCCCAAGTGCACAGTTCGCCTAGCAAGCACACTCAGACCCTTTGCGCAGGAGAAATGCCCTGACACACAAAGCTAATACTGCCTTTTTGACTCTTTGCTACATAATGAGTTATTCTCAGATCATCATAAATTACACAAATAAAACCCCTGCCATTCTTTGGTACTTACACACAGACTTTCTCTCAGAATTAAGCAGGTTCTACTTTTTCTTATGTGTTTATTTATTTATTATCTGTATTTCTTATCCCCACCACGCCTTTGCTTTCTCCTAGCCCTGTGCTTTTATTTCTGAGGAAGATTGATTCAGAGCCAGATAAAAACTACTGAAATATTGCAAACATATCTTTCGAATAAACAGAAGTGACAAATCACATTAACATAGCAGTCAAGAAAAGACCATAGCCAGAGCAAGAACGAAAGAGGAAAACATACCCAGCTCTACCATTTTGCTGGAGCGTTTGGGAGTCTGGAATGAATAAACTTCACCACCACTTACACTTGACCCATTTCCCATTGAACCTGTGAAAAGAAATGTTACTTATAGCTATTTAAAAAGCACTGGTATAATCCCAACCCAAGGAAGATAGCATGCAGTATCTACTATTTGACTCAAAGGACTCTTTATATTGGAGGGGGTATGAAATAAACATGATAATAAAATCCTAGAATCACTATCCTCTCATCTACCTCTTCCCACAAACACAGCTAGAGCTGGTCAGCCCTCAAAAGCAATTTCATCAACATTGTACAACCTTGACAATGCACAAATCTCCTGAAGTCCCAGCTGTGTTAGGTTTTCCCCACTAATACCTTGGGCACATATTCCAAGTGCAGCAACATAGTTCTTCTCTTCCAGGATCTCCTGAGCTCCATCGTCAGAAACATCATCAAGCTTCTTCACAAATGTCTTCAAAGTGACTGTCAGCTGAGTCTTATCCTTCCGTACTTTGATACCTAGCATTGCAACAAGAGCTTTAACCTCCTGCTATTTCACTGTTTCTACTGCAGTAATATGCAGCTACCCCATTTAGAGACCAAGGTCCTGTTGGGTAAATCACTAAACAAAAACAAAGTGAAAAAAGCTGCCCTGCTAAAAGAATAGCTGGCTGTGTGCTGGTGCTCAGCTGACCCTGCAGCCATCAGTCTGTCCTTTACCACGCAAGCTGGTCCCTGCAGTCCCTGAGGACAAGATCCCCATTTCTGCACACACCAGCTTCCACAGTTTGGGAGAAATCACAGAAGCACAGCATGTTTGGGGTTGCAGGGAGATCCCCCAGTCCTGCTAACGCAGGGTTACCAGAGCAGATCACACAGGGTCAGTCCAGGCAGGTTTGAATATCTGCAGAGAAGGAGACTCCACACCTGCTCTGGGCAGCCTGGTCCGGGCTCTGGCACCACTCAGCAAAGTTGTTTCTCCTCATGTTCAGACGGACCCTCCTGTGCTTCAGTCTGTGCCCGTTGCCCCTCACCCTGTTGCTGGACATCACTGAACGTTCTGGTGCATCCTCTGACACCCACCCTGAGATATTGATCCCATTGATCAGACCCCTCTCAGCTTCTCCTCTCCAGCCGAACAGCCCCAGCTCTCCCAGTCTCTCCTCATCAGAAAGACGCTCCAGACCCCTCGGGGAGCACCTTTGTGTCCCTCCGCTCGACTCTCTTCAGTGACTCCTCTTTGACCTGGAGAGCCCAGCACTGACACCGAAGGCCCAGCCAGGGCCTCAGCCGCCCGGAGAAAGTCTCCCTGGACCGCTCCGTGGGCGCTGCCCCGGGCCGCCGTACCTGAGTCCTCAGCGATGTGCTTCAGGACCTCCTCGTCGGGCACGAACTTCACCTCCAGCGCGCCGCGGTCCCTCCGCCCCGCCTGGCTCATGGCGAGCGCCGCCCGGCCCCTCAGAACCGTCCTCCGCCTCTCCGCGCTCCGGCGGGCCCGACACTCAGGCTCCTGCCTCCTCCTCCCCTCCCGGCCGCCCTGTGCGGTGCAGCAGGAGGCGGGGGCGGCCTCACCGGCCGGAGAACATGCGGCTCCAGCGCTCTCCCTCCCTCACAGCCACCGGGGCGGGCGCCGCCGCGTCTGACTGACGGGCGTTCCGACCAATCCGCGACCTGCTTTCCTGCCTCGCCTCCCGCCGGCGGGAGCGACGAGAGGGCGGGACTTCCGCTGCCAGCGCAGCGCGCTCCCGCCGGGCGGGAACCCGGGGTTGCTATGGAGACGCGAAGCCGCCGTGAGGGAACCGTGCGGGCCAGGCCTGCCTCACCGCTTCAAAAAAATAAGTAAAATAAAGCCAAATCACGAAATATTCATTTCTGTTCAGAAACGGCACAATATTTATTTAACATCTTTATATATTTTTATATATATATATAATTTTTTTCTGCATTGCAGATTGTGTCAAGTTTTATACATCTCTATTTACAACGATTTAAAATAATTATATTTCATCTCTGGCAGGTATTTACAAAGTCAATAGTAACTACATTTCACATTTCAACAACAGTCAACAGCATTAACCAGCTCAGTAAGACAGTTAAGATAATGGCTTACATGCACCAATAATGATCTGCAATACGTGCCATCTTCAGGTCTAACAAGGAAGATTTTTTAATTCCCCTGGTCCCAGCTTAAAGGACGTCGTACAGCAGAGGTCATGATTATTAAAACCCATTTGTTTAGTCCTTCACCAGTACCGAATGGTGACCCTGGGGCCATCCCAGTGAACAGGGGCTCCGGCCACCAACCCCCCATCTGTTTACAACCGGCTCCTTCCGCCACAGAGTTAAGATTAAGATAATGCTAAAGCAGTAAAAATCCTCAGAAACCTCGGTTCAGAGAAACAAACCTGGTATGACAGAAAAAGTAAGAAAATAATCTTTTTAACCTTGGTAGGATGTTTCTTTTTGCTAGTAAAATTGACAGTATATCCTGTGTTTCTTACGACGACAAAAACAGATCAAAAGAGTCATTGCGAAGTACAGGAATTACAAATTTTAAAAATGCAGCATGGGGTACCTCGATCTAGTTGTTCGTTTCTTTTATAGCAAATAAAAGCTACCACAGTAAATCTAAAATGTATTAAGAGTATCTGATTCAATTATTAAAAATCTTTATTAGCTTTTTCCTGGAATCTTCGATATGGAAAAAATGTTAAGTGACTCAATTGTATTTAATTCTATGGAATTTTTCCATAAGTAACCAGCTAGTAATATTCACCCAAAAGCGTTCACTATCTGCAAGAAAACAGTAAGAAGTCTTGTTTCAAAGGAACCATTGAACACGGGCACACAAAACACAGACACCCCAGCACTAGGAATCTACTAATACTGCGACAAGTCGGTTTATCCTGAGTGATTTGTAACTGACATCTACTGTACACTCATAAGCCACAAAGTTTTCACTACTTGCGTTTTTCTTAAACTAATAACATGAAAGTCTAGCACAACAAGAATAACTGCCCAACAGAAAGAACAGTGCCAGGAGCCAGTACTTCTGTCGCTCCCACGTCCTCCTTGTTCTAGGAAAGCTAAAGGTTGCTTCACTCACACTATTTTTTCTCTTTGTGGTCAGTTTTGGGGAGCAGGAGGACTCCAGCACACGGGATCCACTACCGATATGTAAGGAAGTTTCCAGGACAAAGCACCAGAGTCGCTTTACTAGAGACACTCCTCAACAGAAATCTCCTTTTTACCCTCCGAAACCAAAAAACTGTGTGAATTCCATACCACATTTTCATGACTTGATTAATAATCTCTTCTAAAGTCAAAGCTGAAATTGTTTTAAAGAGTTCTATCACAACGCAAAGATACTCCACGCTAAATTGCTGACATCTCACCGACTGTGAAACACTGGGAGCTCACAACCAAGGAACTGGTTAAGAAAACTTGATCTCGTCGCTTTGCTCATCATGCACAAGCTAAAAGGCAGGGCAAGGTTTTACTGTACAGACACGAAGTTCTACTATACATCTGTTCCCACCAACAGCTCCTCGGAAGAATAGCTCAGTCATCCTTCAGATAGGAAGGATAATCTATGGACCCATTTAAAATCCATTTGGTCCCTCAGATACTACCTTTGGTAAAATCTTATGAACACAGGGAAAAAAAAAGACACACAGGGGAGGAGGGTGGCGTAGAGAAAAATAAATAAAAGAATGGAAGCAACAATTGTGATTTTTTTCGTTCAGTCTCAAATACAGATAAATAACACGGGACAGATTTTCACTAAATCCACTTCTGGAAGCTGTAATGTACCCTTGGACTTGTCCAGCTTGCTTCCGAACTTCTAACATCACAGCCCTCGGCACTCGCCGAACTTAGGAGGCAAGTTGATCTGAAATGGCCAGCTGTCCTCTTTCGAAATCTTGTTCCACGATCTATTATCTCTTACAACAAATTCCACAACGACCGCGTGGAAATCCTCATCTGTATCAGTCTTGCAAAATCCACGCAGTGCTTGTTTTGGGGTCCATCGGCTGCCACCGCCAGGTCAGAACCAGCGGAGTTTTTGGCTCTCTGCTGGTCACAACGCGCAGGTTTTGACAGACTGATACATGGACTCGCTAACACAACACCCGGGTCACGATCTGCTACCCTGGATCACCCACAGAAAAGATTTCCGCAGCCAAGCGCATCCGAGTGCCAGTGGGAGAACAAACGATAAAACAATTGAGAGAGATTAAGGCTCATATGCTAGAAATAAAGAGCATTTAAAATACCGAGGAAAACATAAAATATGAAACATACTGCAACGCAAGTACAGGGGATCTGGCTTCGTTGCTTACCATGGAAGAGTGATATTTTGCAACTTTAGTCCTGCAATTATCCTAAACAAGAAATTGAAATAAATTTCCAAAGGGGCATGTTTACTCTTCTGATGCAAAATATTCCTCTGATGTAAATGGTTGTTACAATGAGACCCAGCTAACAGCTTTAATGGTATACGAAACATGCCAAGGTAGCAATATCTTTGGCAATGAGAGAATTGCAGAATTTAAGGATGAGATTATTAGATTTACTAACGTCAGAAACATCTTTTTGTTTTGTGTGCAGTACATACATTTCATCCAAACACGTTCCATTCTATTTTCCACACCTCCTCCAGGACGATGAGTACAGTACCCAGTCCGTACTGCTAGATTTTGATTATTTTATTCAAAAAGGTATTCTTGCTTCTCAGTCTTCAAATTAATTTAGGTTTGTAAGCCAAGACAAACAAAAATGTCTAGTTTGTGAGCTAAGCTAAAATGCTGAACATTTGAAAGAGCTAGCCATTGGTTCAGGATAAAATAGGACAAGTTTAAACTGTCAGGTTAAAATACAGCCATAGCATAGAATTATCTATTCCAAAATTATTTTTTTTTTTCAAAATAGAATTCTCTGAACATGTTATACATTAAATATTGAGGAAAATTTGCCTGGAGCTAAAATTTTCCAAGAACACTAAGAATCTTCATTAAAGAAGTAAAACAAACCACATAGTATCTGGAGACAAAAAGGGGGAGAGTTGGGGTCACCTTACTACGGAGTAGCTTTGTCACCATTAAGATGCAGGTTTCCCCCTTCATCTTCAAAAATATGTTCATATTTACATACAGTATACACACAGTTGAGGCAATTGGTTGTCAACATGTGACAAATGTATGTACCTACCCACACACAAGTAAACCTCACATGGTGAGAAAAACCCTGTCCCAGTAAACTCCAGTATTCATAAGTAGTGCAAATAAATACTTTGTCAGAAAACAACTTTTTTCTCACTATTTTGATGGTCAAACAGATCATTGTAATTATGTTAAAGCTAGCAGGAGTATGTTGGAAATGCTGAATTTAAGACCAACACACTTGCAAACTACAAATACCAGATGCTTACCGGCTGCAACATGATGTTCAGCATCACAGAATGAAGTTTGCTGTTAAAAAACTGATCCAAATTCACATCAGAAAGGGGGGTTCAAAGAAATGTGCATTTTAAATGGACAGTGACACACAAAGTCTCCAAATGAAAACTGAAAGGATAATACAGCAATTTAAACCGTCATCTTGTGACATCCATTTTAGCGGGTATTTTTACTTCATCACTTAGCTGCCTGCAGGATGAAAAAACTGCTGATTGTTCAACCCAAAAGCCGCTCACAATAAACCCCTGAAAAGAATCATCAAGCTAGAGTTAAGCAATCCAAACATTTTATATTTTCTTAACACTATAAAGCCCTACAAGAATGACTTGCAAAATGGCAGCATATTGTGATGTGGTAAAAATTGTGTCAAGGAATAATTCATTTATCCCTACTTACATGTATATATACATCAAAATATAGTACCCACACTTCCTCGCCTAAGGATTACAGGTATGTGCATGGGTGTGCACATACATGGGGAAAATCGCAGCGTTCTGCTTTTTGACCTTCTTTTCCAGCGCTGCAGTTGCACTGAAACGCTGCAGAAATCTAAATCTAGTGCCTCACGCCAAGTACCAAATGTTCCAAAACAAGACCCAGCAGAGGGAATTCAGGATCAAGAGACGCATATCTAAATATTCGTCACAGGTGTCGGGAAATTTCTGTATGTTTTGTACTTTCTTTAGTACTTAGCACATAGAATCAGAAAGCCAGCAGATTATTCCCTCAATCTGCATCCCAGACACTTTTGATTTCATTTCTGCTGCAGTACCTGGAACTGTACCGAGCCCATTATCACAGCTGGTTTGGAGGTATTGGTGGCGAATGACGTCGTAAAGCAGATGTTGAACAGTACTCGTCTGAAAAACGACAAAACAAGCTCCCAACAACTGAAACGTTGCACAAAAAGGGTGATTTTTGAGGAGTTGTAGATGTACCGCATCAGCACACAGCAATTTTTGGGTTTTTTTTAAAAAAGGGGATAAATTTGAACTCTAAAGCCTGATATGGGGTAGGTATATATACACAAGAACAAACCAAAATACAGTGGATGAAACAGTAACAAAAGGCACATAATCAAAATGAGAACCATAAAAATATCTTAAATGATAGCTTGACTAAAGTTTTAACCAATTCCAATTCACGCACATAACATGTGAGTTCCCTATCTGAAGTCAGTGACTTGCCTCCCTTTCCTGAAACGGTTTGTGCGGACCCCACGCTTTCCTTTTTTTCAAGTTGTAAAATTTGGCCTGATGCCAATTTAAGTGTCCTAAAATTTCTGGAGGAACGCTGATAATGGCAAATGCAGAGAGTAGGGAACCTTGCTAATGAATGACTCAACCTTTTAAAATACTAAAATAAAATAATTCTTAAAAAGTTAGCTAACACTCCTGATCTTTTCTTTCCCAAAGACTGAAGCAAATTATTTGGTCCTTTTCAGCTTATAGTGATGGCTATTTTAATAGAATTTCCCTTCACGATGCTCTCTACAAACTATAAACGTTGTACTTTCAGCCACAATCTACCCACTGTCTCCACTAGCAAAACTTTATAAAATAGAGTTTAACCATACGCAGCTTTTGACATTTTTACAGAAAATGCCTTGTAGCTTAATCCCAACTTTACCTCAGTTCCATCTGTGTGTGACTGGTGGTCCTTAAAGATTAACTCAAATTTAGAAACTGTAAGGTTTTCTTTGTCATGATGATTCTATTTACTCTTTAACTGAATTTCTGCATCAGTCCAGATGTGTTTAATTCACTTTATCAATGTAAGATATGAAGACTAGACGACCAAAGTGACTTGTCAAACCACAAAAAAACCCTTCAAATATTTAGATGAGTTTTAATGTAAATTTGAAAAAAAGTTCTATTTGAAATCAAGAGATTCAAAAGAAAAAAACCCCACAACAACCAACTACCAGCAATGCAACACCATGTCCAAGCCTATCATTCAAAGGCCGCCTGCTATTTCTAACTGCTCACGTTTATTCTTCACAGTGACAGTGAAACCAAAATGCCCATGTGAAGATCGTAACCCTTTCCTGTGGGTTTACAACTTGTAAACTTCCACGATATCATCCATGACTTACGTGTAGAGGATGAACTTTCCCCTTTTCTCTCTAGCAACCCAAAAAGAGAGAGAAACGGAGGGAGAGTGTAACCGCTCTCCCGTGTAAGCAGAAAGGTGTTTCCAAGCAGTGTTCTCTAGCGTAGGTACCAGCTAGTGCCCACACACCCGGCATATACATTCAAGGCTTGGCTCTATAGCATGAGTTCCAAATTCTCTAGAGCAGGGCAAATCCACTAAAATAAAGCGTTAAAAAAACCTCAAGAGATTATAAATATCAAGGCAATGAAGTGTGATCCTTCTGGGAAAACAGGACTGCCAGTACCCTCTTTGCGCAAATGGTTGAAGTTCCAGTGTTTCTAGCAAAATACCATCTCTATCAAACTATCATCTCTATCCCCGAGACAGCCCACGAAGAGTATGGTCTGTCTGGACTGTGAGATCCTTCAAATGACTCCACAATTGAATGTGGGGACATTGAGAAAGCAGCTGAGAGGGGCACAGGTGTCCAACAGCCATGATACCATAGAAAGCAGCCTGAGAAATACTCTTGACCCAAATACACCTTCCCACTCAGTGATCAGCACCTCATAAGAACAACAACAAAACCGGAGCAGAGCTAGCCGTTAGTTCCTGGGAAAGCGGTGTTTCCCTCCCGCTCACAAACCAAGCTGCTTCCACAGCGTCGTGGTGTCTCAGTTTTACTCTGTCAGCAGAATGACCCTGTGTCCTGGAGGGGAAGACATGTGGCATCACATATGGCTACAACGCCATCAGAGGTGCATTGTAACCTACATTATCTACTGAGGATCCTCTCTCAGAGGGAAAACAACCCATTAATACACATGTCTCAGTTGCTGAACATCAAAAGCTTCTGGGATGAGAGACCGGGGGCAGGCAAGAAAAAAACTACCCTCATTTTAATGAAAAAAGTGCTGTAGGCAGCCAGGAGCAGCAATGACAATACCCTCCCCAGAACTGATTGCACAGACTCAGAGAGGTCCAAAGTCACACTCGAATCTCTGAGGCACTCCTGGTTCTGAGAAAGAAAAGTCATGATCCAGTAGTCTTTGCAGTACTGTCGACCGAGAAAACAAACCCGTTTCTATTTCTTAACAAAGCCAAAGCATCAGCTCATAGGGATCACATTCACCATTTCCGCCGGTGTCTCCAGTCTCACAGTGTTGAAATGGGACTGATCAGCCTACGATGGATTGCACGTCACCCAAGGAGAAAGGAAGGCATGGAAAAAGGCATACAGTACGTTATATACTGCTTCACAACCATGGGTACAAGGTGGGGGGAGGATGAAGGTGAGGGAGGAATTATTGCTGTTTCAGTAATACAGTATGAGAGCTAAACCAAACCAAACAAGACCACAACAGTCAGGATTTTCACACTGCGGGATGGGGGTTCATGTGTTGCCTAAGGATGAACTTGCCTGGGGATCAAGGGGAAAGAGGGAGTCCTAAGGAAGGGGGTCAAAGTTAAACCTGGGATATCAGCTGCATATTGAAACTTGGAGATCGAGACTGCTTGGTCAGGGGGGCTCCTGGGGGAAGGAGATCTTTACCTTCCCCAGCTTGGCCTAGTCGGTCCTCCTGTAGGCTGATGGTTGAGTAACGATTGGTGTTGCCAGCTGCCAGATTGGTAACACCCTCTGTACCAGCTCCAACACCGGAGCCCGCTTGACTGCCGTTCACATAGTCAAAGGATTTACTGGAGGAAGCACTGGCGGTCCTGATCAGGCTCAAACTGTTGGCTTTGGGCACCACCTGCCCAGCAGGCAGGCTGAGGTGTTTCTTCGTAGGTGTCATCTCGATTATATCTGCCCCGAGGTCGGTGGATTGGTGCATGTACTGCTTCCGAGCTACTGAATCTCGAGGGCTCTCATTGGATTTTGCTGCAGAAGAGGTTTCTTTGTCCTTAGCAGAACGCCCGCTTGCTGTTTTCCTGAAGCTGCCCTTCTGGGATGCGGATGATTGAGGTTTGGTCCCAACGGGTTGGCTGCTGAGGGAAGCTCCTGATGAAAAGCCTTCATCAGCATCATTAAGGTTCACAGATTCCTCTTTTCCGTTCACACCTTCGGCATCTATGAAGAAAAAAAGAAACAACCAAAAAAGCCCAAACCAATCAGAACACACAGCAAGCTTTCAAGTTACATGAAGACAAAGATGTGCACAGAAAGTCAAAACAAACCTCATTCACTAATCCACCTGGTTTCCACTTGCTTAAAAATTTCTGATTCTCAGCCAATAATCTTCCTCTCATATTTAGGACAATAAAGGAATCTAACGATAAGTACTCCCTGAGTTTGATTTGCCTTTCCTTTTATCAGTCAGAGTATCACCCAAACCTTATCTATAAACAAGAATTGGGCCCCACGTGGTTAATTTGTTTTAGTTCTGTCTGCAGATACTGCTGCCCATTCTCTTCCTACATGTGGCTAAAAAAAAGAAAGACTATTTTTATCCTATTTTGAGGCAAGATCTAAGGACATTCAGGATCTCTTCCAGCCAGAGTAAGCTCTGCGGAGTGCTCAGTAAATTCAGAATTAGGCTGTTTCTTAGGCCAGCCCTCGCAAGGCTCCAACAGAGGCAGACGGCTTCTCTTGGGTGCAGCTGGCACTTCCATCAACGTACTGTTGGAGATGAACCTTGTCCCTAGTTCTCGCTCCTCCAGAGCTCAATCCTCCCTGCATTTCCAGTAAACCCTATCCAGGGGCTTCCACCATATTTGCTTTTATCTCAGCACCTGGATTTTTCAGAGAAAAATAGAAATAACCACCCTTGTATTAAGAGAAATTGAACCTCCGAAGCACTTCATGTTGTAGAGGAGGCACTGTGCTTTCAATGGGGGTCTCAGAAAAAGAAAAAAAAGCCCAAACTTCCTTCTTAAATCCTTGTTTTCAGGCCTATAATACGATTAGGGCTGCACGCAAATACTTTTTTCTTTTTTTAGATCTTATTTCAGTCTTTTTTCTAAGATCCAAGCACTCAAAAGAAGAGTTATTGTTTCAATAGAAAACTGAACAGCATTCAATTTTCAAAACTGAAAACAGGGCTTGAATTTTTGCTCCATAGATCTCATTTCAGCGGGAAAAAGCCATAAAGTTTAACCACGTTAGCAAAAAATGATACATTCAGGCTATAAGGAATTTGCTTTTCTTTATAAAAGCTGTGAAGCCTGATGATTTGAGAGAAATGTGCAAAGTCGATGGGTCTGGCCCAGCTAAAGCCACTTTACTGCTTTACTTGCTGCTTCTTTTCAGGAAACTTTGCCTTGGAACTACCATTGCTGTGTATCTGCTTATGAGAGATGCTGGGCCATCTCCAGATCAGACCATTCTCAGGCCTCTCTCAGAACAACGCAATGTGAGATTATTCTCTGGTTTTCTATTGTTCTATTTCACTCCGTAGCCTTCCAGAAGCAGAAAGGCAATACAGTGCACGTTACTGCAGTCTCCCTTCCTCAGGAAAGCCTTCAGCTTCAGAAGAGGGAGCTTCTTTGGTTTCAAGGGCTATTATCAAAATGAAGGGTCCATTACCTGCTTTAACCATATTTAAAATACAAATACTTTCACCCTCTCCTGCCCACCCTGTTTGGTCAAACTAGGCCTTCAACTTCTCCTTGAGACATAAGTGTGTTTTCCTACATTAGACAGTGATATATTTTATTCCCAACCCACCGCATCTCCATTCCACCCCCCCACCCTTCCCACACATAATCAAAGACGCTAATAAAAACGACATAACTGGAGCATACTGAAAGCGAGAGCACTTTTCCAATAAACCGACGTTTATGTTTCTTCGTATAATCATGCAAAGCTGGATGGAAGCGTGTTTGGTTACAAGCAGCCATAGCAGCAGCTCAAGTCCCCTCTCAAGCCCTTCTTGTTCAAAGGCAAGCTGCGTATCTCCAGACAATAGGCTTTTTATTATCACAAGAACATCAGTCCTCTTCAAAGCTGCCGTTAAAGCACTGCTGGGTAACATACGCTAAGCCAGACGTTCCTGCTCAGGGACAGTGACGCAGAAGAGTCGCACTGGAAAAGCGGCACTTAAGCCAGAGAATTTAAAAGCAAGACTGAGAGGGGTTGTTGCAAGTTTTTGGACGCTGCAACCGTACAGAGGCCCAAGCAGCTCAGCAGTGCTCGAAAATGAAGAAGATAGAGAAGACGACATGCAAGAGAATTTCTGTCTAGTGAGATCCATATACCTACAGTTGTTCTCAGTGGGACTGAAGTAATTCAAACACATATTCTTTGCTCAATACGTGCTATTTTTCCTCTAAAAGTGCCCTCAGAAACAACCAAAAATGTTTTGAGTCCTTATATGCTCTGTTTGAGGGGAAAAACAGAATCAAAGTCAGAAAGGTGTTGGGTTTTCTTTCCCCTAATAGACCAACAAGACAGTTAAAAGAGAAAATGAAAACTAAATTCCTCCCAAGCATTCTTCTAATTGTAAGGCCAGAAGAGACAGTGCAACCTGACAGAAATCACATTCATTGCACCGCAGTGTGTGTTCAGGACTCCCACTGCTCCTTATCAGAATCAGTCCGGCCCCAAAGAATTGGTTATTTATGCCTGTACATAACGAATCCTGCAGATGCAGACACAGCATTTGCCTCTGCCCCAAAATAGTGTACCTGGAAGCAAATACCTCACAAGGCATTACTGAGTCATTCTTGAAATCTTCTGCTTTTTCCTACTTATCGAGTCAAAACACTGAGTTGAGGGAGGGGTTTTATACAGCTTTTTAAAGTGACTTTTATTCCGCTTATCCTTCCCATACCTGGAGGCTGAAAAGTCACTAGAAACAATCAGTCCCTTGCTATATTGTTTGATATCAAAATTATATTTATGCGAGGAAATTTGCCAGCTGAAGCTTTCTGTGACATCAGCATCAGTAAAATAACAGACGACTCCATATATACACACACAGTTCTTTACTGATAATCAAACTAAACTCCGTTCCTTGGCCTTCTCCTCGAGGTTATCAACAGGCAGAATTCAGTTCACCCAAAAGTACAATTATCCATTGCTCATGTTACAGAAGTCAAGGGTGTTCAGCCCACTTCTGCTGCCGTAAAGCCTGTGGAAGATGCCTTATTCAAGAGCACGCCCAATTATACAGATGTCTTCAAACAAATGAAGGCCAGAAGGCCACATCCTCATCAGCTCCTTCCCTCCCCATCTCTTCCAGAAGGTTCTCTGCAGCTGAGGACTTCTCCATGTCCTTCAGGGCATGCACATGCAAAGTTCAGTGAAATGGAGTTAGACCAGCTGAACAAGGGCATTTAGGAGAAGACAGGACTCATTTACTGAGCATGCTCAAATTCACTGTGCACCAAGGAGAAGATAATAATCCCGCACTAACCATTTTTGTACAACTATCTTCTACGGAAGTATGGTGTCCTAAATATTGTTTGATGGCAACTCTGACTAAGGGCAAGGATTCTGTGGTAACACTGTATTCAATTTCCAAATTCTCCAGATTATTGTTTGCAGAAGAACCAATCCGAAACCTATGTAGCTTATATCCAAATGTGCAAATTAATCTAATTTATTATCAACTGATACAGAGGCTGGAAAAAACAGAGGAATGTCCAGATAGAAGACTTCAGATAGGAGAACACTTAAAAATACATTTAGCTAAATTTACAAGAAATTCTCATCTCTGAGGAGGAATCATGATTCAAGTTCAGTACTCAAAACCATCTCTTTTATGGAGTAAAGATGAGAAAATTAATAGATGAACTTAAGCAAAATGAATTTCTTCCAGATACTCTGTCTGCTGTTGTTGGCTGCAGAGCAGACATCTGCAGTCCTACAGCACTTGTGTGGACAGCATGACTCAGAAAGCAAGCAGCAATTGTTTCTAAAGGTTTTAGAAACACAATAACCTGATTTCTTGTTGAAAATACAAGCACTTTTGCGGTACTTGTCTTCAGAGCAGCTATCTCATTCATGTGAACGAGCTGTATGTGTATGAATTTTCAGTTGAAGGATGACTGGCAAATAAAAGCATCAGCAGTTGTATATCTGTCTTAGATAGGCTTGACTTTTACAAGGAACAGGAAATGTCATTTCTGGAAATTTCAATACTGCAGACTGACAAGTCACTATTGTAACTAAGCTGTTGCCAAATCCATTTAGACTGTCTACTTTTCAGGACCAGATTCATGTTCACCTGGTGCATTTTTTCCTTCTGAATATTAGATTAAACATGCTCAGTAATAGAAAGTTTCCAAGCAATCCCAAAGCTCTTGGCTATCACCCCTTGGTTTGATTTTATTTTTTGCCATGCCAAGCAGTCTTTCACCACACAGATGCAAGCCCCAGGCCAGCCCACGTGATAACAAAAGGTAGTACCTGACCTGATGTTAGGTCTATAGGGGATGCGTGTATTGCAAAGAGAAGCTAATACACCCTGGGATAGCGGAAACACACACTAGAATGGAAAGAAGTTCTGCTTGGGGATAGGGAGCCGGGATCCTCCTCCAGCAACTGCCTCACTGACTTGTGCCTCCTCATCTCTGTCCTACCCTCTGGTGTGGCTGGCGCCAGGGTGGGCTCCGGGGAGCCGTGCTCAGGGGTCCTGCGCATCGGCGCCTCCCCCTCGTGCTCCCGTTTGGTCCCTAGGTCAGTGGAGCCGTGTTGGAGCGGCGAGCCAGGGATGCTTGAGTCAGCCTCGTTTGAGAAGTCAAAGCCATCTGGGATTCAACATACAACATTTTAGTGCTCTTCTGTTCCTCTCGTGGCATTCCGAGCCAGGCAGGGAAAAGAGGAGATTTACGCGGACATGGAACAAACACAAAACACTACCCATGCTTATTGAAACTTGTGAGAACACCCACGGAAAGGGACAGGCGGGCTCTACTGCAGAGCAGAGACTAGCAAATGGATAGATACAGTGAGGACAAACACAACCCCGAGCCCTGAAAACAGGAGACAGCTACTTGCTGTCCTGGACATCCCCATTCAGCTGAAGACCAGAGTTTATCAAATCTTTTTGCATGTACAGAAGAAAAAAAAAAAAAAGGGGGTACCACAGTAAAATATGTAATCCTTGTTTTCAGATTCTGTTACCCTCTGTTTATTTTTAGGTTATTCTACTTTTTACTTTCAGCCATTTATGCAGCTTTTAAAAAAAATCAATGTTTTCTATATGCAGCAACAAAGCTTTGTAAGCGTGACAAAGTGATTTCAAAGCAAGGCTTTTGCTACACTTACACTGAAGATGTCATTGTATCAAGGTAATTATTACTATGTATGTATTTTCTTTCTTCATACAGTCAAGCGCACTTCCACAGAACGTAAGTACTCACTGAGGAAAAACAAGGACTGATTCTAAGCCAGCCAAAGCCATTTTATGACACGGCCCCTCTCTAAACTGGGCAATAGAACGGCAGGAGTGTGACATTCAGCTTTTCCCTCTCTCGCTGCCTTCAGTAGTGTTAGTAGCTGGACCCCCGTCAAGGTCTGGATAATACCATTCATTCCCTGAGCTATTTATGACGGAAGGCAGTTGAGTTTTAGTGTGGATTAAAGAACTCCAATTTTAAGCCAAACTGTACCCCTACAATTTTATGCTGTGTTACACGGAGGAAAAAAAGAAGCCTAACTGAACATTTTCCAGCTTCTCAATTTTCTCACCTACCTCAGGGGTTATCACCAAACCAGAACCAAAACAAACACCCCAAATGTTCATGTTCATGCAGCGCTCGGAAGACGTACAATGCTACACGTTGTTATGGTGTATTACTTCTCAAAAAACAAACAAACGAACAAACAAAACCCCCAACAACTGTTGTGCAAACGCTCAAACTGAGAAGCCGGGTCACGGTGATGATGACGAACACCGCACAGCACAGCCCGCGCGATCGGCAGAGCCAGCTCACCTTCTCTCCTCCAGCGGTGGCGGCGGATGGAAGCGGTGGTGATAGCGGTCCGAGAAATCCTCGGCACCGTCGGGGTAACTTCCACCCTCAGGACCTTCTGGCCTTCTTGCGATGCATCGGGAGCATCAAAGGGCAGGGAGTTCTTCATGGCATTTGCAACCTAAGAGAAAAGTAAAACGCTGTACCGCCACTTCCCTCGGCGGCACTAATGGCAATATTAGATCTCCTGCTAGATACAGAAATGGAAATGACCAAGAACTGTTAATTATGCCAGCTCCTATCCAGATGGATGGCCCTATCCCCAAGATTCACATTTGATAACCACTGAAAAGCTCATCACAAACCTATTCCCAAAAACATAGCTGGATTTGCTCCATTTTTTTGAGGTAATTTATTTCATTCCATGTTTACAGACAGAGGTAGCAACTTGCACAGGAAGGTCTCCATCCAAAAGAGATTCAAAATGACAAGAAAAATACCATTTACATTTTATGACGAGAATGTCATAAAACTGAGTCACAAACCAAACCAAAACTGGCAGAACTTTGTGTTATTTGTCTCATGAAGATCTCAGATAACATTTGATAAAACAACTATATCAACGCATATGGCACGTCATAAATGCTCCATGAATTAAAGGTGTTTATTCGCATTATAATAAAGTAAAAGCATCACAGAAAGACTCCTTTCTCATCCTGCCTTCCACTTGTCCAGCACTGATTTGCCCTTTGTTCACCAATTCTCTCAGCCCCAACACTTGTTGTGAAACACTCTCCTAGTCACACATGGGCTTTTCTCCACGCCATCCTCTTGAAAGGGTACAAACCACGTTTGTCCCATCCTCAATCACATGAAAGACTTCAGAAACTCATTTCTGCTGTTCCGAACCAAAGCAGATGGAGCTCAACAGTAAATAACGGTTTGCCTTCCCATCTTCTACTCACTCGGGCTGCTCCTTGAATAGATACCCTTTGCAGTATACAGGATTAAAATCTGAAAATGAGTAGTGGAAATCTTCCGCAAAGGGAGCAGAGAAGTGACAGAGCAGTTCCACTGGTTGAACTTTTTCTCAGTTGGCCCTTTCCAGCAGCACTGATTGTGCTTCTGGGGGCTGAGAAGAACCAGATGGAGGTAAAAAATCAATGCAACAGGAAAACTTTGAAACAGTCTAAACAACCAGTTTGAATGAGTCACAGCCCTTCTCTGATAGAAAAAAAAAAAACAAACCAAAACTTGCAATCCGTTGGGATGTAAAAAAAGCCCTTGCTCATTATGTTTAAGCCAGCACTGAAAGGCAGAAAAACAAATATCCCGACTCAGCCTTGGCAATCCCAGTCTGCAGCTCTGGATGCCAAGGCAGGGCTGGTTTCAGGCCAGACATCCACTCTCACAAGGAGCTCTAATGAAAAGAACCAACAAAAGGCAGTGAGGACATGCAGAAAATCCAGTGGATGAAGGTGCTGTCACAGCAGGGACTTGCTGATCCCCTCTTCTCGTGTCCAGGGCTAAGAATACCTGTGTCTGCACGGGAGATGGGGATTTCCACCTGAACCCGGCGCAGGGCTCTGGTGTTCAAAAGAACAGACTAAGCTGAGCTGCTCCCCAGGCCCAGGCACTAATACTGAACCTGGGGGATTCATTTCCCCCTGTGGAAACTCCCAGCTGGCATGACTGTGAAAACAATCCCCAGTGTTTGCTAACAGAGACCCTTTTCCCAGAAAAGCCCTTTTCCTTGCATCACTTCCAGCCCTTCCCAGTGCAGTGCAAGATGCTTCTACCTTACAGACAGTTCAGAGTTTGCTGATGCTGCTGGTTTTTTTTTCCCTCAAGTCCACAGGTAACTTAAACCTATTTAAATAAGAGCATGGATCTACTATATCACCAAAAATATTTCTCCAAGAGACATACACAAACACACGGACTGTGATGTTTTCCATTGTAATGATGATGGATGGTATTCCCATAATTATACAAATAGCTTGAGTACAGATATCTAAAAATAATCCTAACGTGAGGGTTTGCCTGAATATTAAATGGACTCCAAAGATTTTGCTGCTGGTAGGAAATCCTAGGCAGAGGCTGAACTTGAAACTTGTCTGGGATGCTGCACAGACAATATTTTATTTGGTGCCAGTAGTTTCCAGTTTAAAATACGAAATTTAATAATGCTGCTAAATTATACACCTCCTGGAGAATGCAAGTGCAAGGACTCCAACCTTTGAAAAAGTCCAATTGCTTGAATATGTAGCATGAGGCCAAGGACATGCAGGTCATATTTTTATAAACCAGACAATTTCTTAAAGCTGCTTTCAAAAATTTGCAGTAAAACAAGATAGGAAGCAAGGCAATGATAAGAATATTAAGAAGAAAACCTCACAGATGTGCCTGCACGCATATGCCTGAAAAACCTAACAACTGGGCAAAGGGGAAAAATTGGTGGTGTCACGACATCACCAACACCAGACAATGGAGGAATAAACCACAAAACTCACATTCTAGAAGATTCTTACAATCAGAAGTAATCTCTAAGGACAAACTGATTAAAAATGAACAATGAGGACTGAAAACTGTCATATCATCAATTGAATTAAGTTCTAGATCCTCCTACACACCTTTTAAATGCAGTAGTTCGACAGGGTGGCCCAATTCAGCAGGTTCAATATTTAATTTAAAACTTTCAATCTGATGGAGAGATGAGTCATTTCCAAAAGGAACCAACTATTATAATAATTGAATGGATACCAAGCATTTAAAATGCAGCAGTGTCAGAAAGACTGTAGATAATTTTTACAGCCAATATTAATTCACCAAGACAATAATTTTGCGTAATTTATTGCAGAAGGGAATTACCTCAGTTTGCCACATAAAAGATTTTTCCCAATCCACTCTTTTCTCGGTTATGTAAAAAGCAGCGAAATTTTACCGCTGTTAGTTCAGAGGAGCACTAAAAGCTTCTAGCCACATTTCTGAAGCAGAAACTGAGACAACAGTTTATTTTACTTTATTCTCCTTTATTTTTGCTCTTTGATACGCATTCCTACATCTGACAAAAAATAAAATCCCTCCATTCCTCCTTTCCCTCTGTCAACCTCCTCTTTCTTCCCAATCACATCCACCTGCAGCCAGCCCAGTTTCACCACTTTCCCCATTTCATTTATCTCTGTTGATGATCAGAACAGCAAGTATAGTGGAAACTGAAAAAAACCCAAACAAGCAGAAGAACTCCATTCTACTACTGCTCCTCCAAAGGTCAAGATTAAGGCCTGGGCTACTTTAATCTATCAAAAATCCAACACTGACTCTAGAGATGAAGCCCCTTTTCACTCTCAGCTCTACTCTGTTGTTGCTTTTTCTACTGTGTTACCAGTTAAACCACACAGCATCTTCTCAGCCCTGCTGAAGGTCTAGAAGCAAAGAAAATACCTTTTATGAAACCAACATCCTATGACATACCTCCATTTGGTTAAGCCTCTTTGAATCACTCACCCGTAGCTTCTGCTAAAACAACAGAAATGTTTTGATCCTACTGTAACACAGTAGAAAATCCCAGCTTTCCGCATCAATGAGTGCTAGGAGATCCCAACAGCCCAGCTTAATACTCAAACAGGAAAGACATGGTATAAATAGTCAGGTTTGAAACATCACTTGCATTTGGGAGTGCAGTAATGGCCACAAATGCTTTCATGACCAGTGCACTTTGGAAATACATCCACACTCCTCCTCACACTCACCCAGCCCCTAAATTGCGATGGCCTGTTCCTTACCAGCAGAGGCTGTGAGTAGAGTTCCAGCTGTGCTCTGTAAATGATGTCCTCCAACACCTCCTGGCCAAGGTCCCACTGACCATTATAGCTAAAAAGTAAAGAAAGAGATTTATTTTTCACATTTTACGGATTCAAACTTGTCTTTTTTCTGCCCAAATGCAACTCTTCACTTCTTTTCTTATGTAGAAAGTTCATCAACTGTATGTAGATTCCAGTCCCTTCACTTCTTTTAGAAGTACAGATGAAGCATATTTTTATTCATCTTGTTGATATCACAAAAAGCTGCTTCCTGTCACCTCCAAGCAAGACAAATTTGATGCCATAATCAGGACAAACTTAAAGAATAAAAACTGAGGTCAAGATATAAAGGTTAGCACTACTTAGCAGAACTGCGTTTCCATCAGAAATGGATTTTTCCTACCTCAGAAGCTACTGATATTCAAGAGCTCTGCATTTCATCAGATTATCTGGGCATCCAAGCTCATTATGCTCAGTGGTAGCAGAAACTTGGGAAAAGATGAAGCCAGCAGCCTCTCTTCAGCACCTGCTGCTGGCTCTTCAGCACCTCATTCAATGCTGACAAAGATATTTTCAAATTTTTGGTTGGCTGAGCAAGCTAGTAATGGGACATACACTAATTGAGTTATAAACTTGTGTTATGAGTTTAACTTTTTTTTTTTTCTTAATCGTGAAACAACTCTCATTTATATTTTAATTCATGTGAAACCAGACATTCCACTTGGTGCGGAAAAGCCGTCAACTTACATGGCATAGTAGACACCTGTGAGCAGCTGCACCATGAAGTCCGGGTCTAACACCACCCTCCCACAGGGCTCTTTCCAGCGCTTCTCGTACTGCCGCGGAAACCCGCTCACACACAGCCTGAAAAAAAACACAAACCGGTAACCCCACAAACACTACAAATGTCTTCATATCACATTTACTTCTCAAAATTCAATTTTCAAAGTGTAAGTACACAATGTAGAACGTTCTTACGTTGCTCTCCAACCATTAAGGCAGTTTTATAACAGTGTCTTAAGACGTGGTTTGCTGATAATCCAGTGTTATTCCCATCCAGCCACTAACTCCCTGTGTTTCTTTCAAATGAGAGCCAGCTTCCAAAGAATGAGGGTGAAAAGATGTTCTCTACTGCCAGCCACCACGTAGGAGACTCTCCTGAAAATTCAGTAACTGAAACCACCCTTCTTTAAAGGAAACATTTCAGTGATATAGAAGAGAAATATGTCATCTTCCATCTAGCGTATGGTGACAGCATGCAGCCACTTTCTACCTAAAGCCAGATAACGCAGATACTGTGTTCTTAAGAAATGCTCTCAGTTGCCTTCTAAAAAACTTCTGACCCTTGGAAAAGGACCTGCCTGCTCATATACTGCATAGCATTGTGTCTCCTTAAAAAACAGAATAATTTATTCATAACTTTAATATCTGAACCTTCATCACGGAAGCAACGCACGGCCACTAATACATAATAACTGCTGCACTGTTTCAAAAGCAATTAAAAAATCCCTAGCCTACAAAATGTCATCTCTCTTTTCTACCCAAAGAACAGATTGAATTTTCAGATGCAGGAAAATTCAGCATATTGGGCAACTTTGGCATAGCCATAACTCAAGAGAAGATGATGGGAACATACCAAGAATTAAAGCACTGCCATCATGGGAAAGACACAAGATTTAATCTTGACTGTGTGTTACTATGGAATATCTGTTGTTAGAAGCTAGTCTGGTCCTTTGCTACAAAACCAAATTGCATATCATGCTTTTCTTTCATGGAAGTATTATGCTGAAGCAAATGAGCCAAATAAAAAAAAAAACATTTAAAGAGGTTCCTCTGTTTGGGGGTAGCAAGAGAGAGAATTTATCTCATTTTAGGTAAAAATGCTGGTAAAAAACAGCATATGGAAGTATCAGATATACTTGAGATTTTTCAGAAGAAAAAGCAGGGATCTTTGCCAACCAGATCCTTCTAAGACTATTCAAGTAGAAGGTTATTTAAAGGGCATGTATAAGAGTTGGGGAAATCACAGTACCAGATTCTCCAGAAAGTATGATTTTATTATCAGAGAAAAAAAAAGAAAGGAAAAAGGAGGAAAAGAAAAAAAAGGCAAAAATAACTTCAAACACACAAAGAAAGGCACCCAAACAGACCACTACACCCCAGAACATTATGCAAGCACTTCATATAAACCATCCTCAGAAGCAAGACATTAATATTCGGAAGCAGAGGAAACCGGTGATATTCCACACAGGATTTTTAAGGTGACCATACTGAAAAAGGTCTGAAAGATACGTAAATCCAAAAAATGCGAATCACTCTGAGCAGCTTCCACCCATTTTCACCCAAAATTGCCTTTTTTTTTTTCTTTCCAAATAACAGGAAGTTACAGAATAGAAGGAAAGCCCACACAGTGATAAGATAATCCATGTGGTTTATCTGTGTGCAAACACAGCTCCCAATTTCCAGTTAAGCTGTAAGACCAAGCGTTAAATATTTTAGATCATTAAACGTAACAGGTAATTTCATTCTTTTTTTGATGGATGAATATTCAGAAGTCTAGATGCACCCTGCAAGACTATTTCAAAGGCAAGTGTCTCACCTGGAACCCATCCTACACAGTGCCTGGTAAGAAGAGGCAGGCATGTAGACAATAGCGGAATTGTAGCACAGCATGAGAAAGCTCAGCACCTCAAATCTGAAAAGAGACAAGAGCAAAACCTTGCATGGTTTAAATTCTTAATATTTCACCAGAACCTAACACAAAAGTTCTACAACTCAGTCTCAAAAAATGCCCCACAGGAAAAAGTACCAGAAATAAACATGCAAATCCTGAAATCATCTTTCATTATAATTCATCAACTTGAAACAGGCTATTAAAGGTTCAGTTTTAACACACTTAAAATTATTATTACTGAAAGCCATTAGCATATGCAGGACCTATGGAGGAAATGGTATACAGCATAATATTTGATAAAGGTTATAGAACTGGACAAGTCTCCAGTGCATTCCCAATGATAGAACCCGTTTTCCCAGAGCTGGCGTTAGCCACGGTAAAGCTGGCAGGCACCAGAACAGCAGGGCCAGCTCTCTCATCCCTCCTTTTGTCTATCCACCCAGCACCGTTCCCCTTCTCCTTTGGAAAACACAGTCACAGCCGCAGAGCCCAAGCTGAATTTTGTGACACTTCCAGGAAAACTTTATATTCCTGACGGACACAGAAATAACAGAGAAGTTACCCTCTTCTAAATTAACTAATAGAAGAACATACACAATTGGAGGAAACAACAAAAATACTATACCTCAAGATAACCAAGACTGATCCCTAAATGTATTTCCAAGCACTTAAGGCTGAGAAAGGACGGAAACACATCATATATTTGGTGTTCACGTTTAAAGACTTGTCGTGTGCCCAGTGAAGCACCTCTCATGCTACAATCCATGCACGTACCGGTTCTGTGCCGTGAAGGTTTCTCTCTGAGGATGCAGATCGCTGTAAACCACCCTGATGAGATCGTGCTGACACAGAGCTCCTTCGGTTAACGCCATGGATCCAATTGTGGAGGGCTGGCAGTGGGGAGGAGGATGGAAGGAGCAGGAAGAAATCAATAAGTAAAAGACCTACGAAAGCATTAAACTTCCTAAGCACCCAAGCCAAAAGACACACTTGGCTTGTAATGTGTAAAAACGAAGCCTATTCCAGAATGCAGTAAATCTAAAGACATTACCTAATGTCATTATTGTAAACAGCTGCCACACTTACAAGCAATACAGCAGGTGAGGGCAATTTTCAACTTCGATTCTTACATATCCATTTACAGTAAGTTTGCCTAATTGCAAGACCTTTTGTACAGCAACAGCAGAGAAAGAAAAAACACATTTTCAAATTCTAACTGTATTAAGGAGGAAGACTACATTTATGCTAACACCTAGGAGGCAAAAAACCACAGGTGCAATTACAACACGACCAACCTCCATTCAAAATGGGCACTGACGCAAAGATTTTTCAACATTTACATTCCTTTTCTTCTACTAATGCTACTGAATTCGATTGCACTAATTGCAAGCCATTGACATTGAAAACTTACTGCAACAAGATGCATCTAAAATGGCCTGTTGCATCAAAGGGACCCAGTTCTCACTCCTCTAATAGATCCAATTCTAATTTACCACAGCAGCTCTCTTACCTCATGATATATTGAGGGTTTAGATAATGAAGGGATGGTAAAAGATAAAACTTTGTTGTTTCCATCTTTGTCAGCAATCTCCTGCATTAAAAGAAAACAAAACCAAAACTCAAACAGAAGGACATAGGACTTGGAATCATTTTCAACTTTTAGAAGGCATTTAACAACCAAAAAGTTAGAAGTCCTGATCTGAGAAGACTAAGAACACCCCAAGGCCTCTGTGCATTTGTAGAATACCAGCAGATTTCCATACATATTTAAGAAGTGGGAAAGCCCTCTATCACAGATCATTTGCAGAATCAGACCGCAACACTTAAACCCAGCATCGGCCCCTTCATCAGTGTGATTTCATCAACACCAAAACCGAAAAAAAAGGCACAAAAAGCTTTTCTAGCCCATCTTTACATCGCAACATTCATTTCTAATAGAATTGCATAGTGGAGCAAGACTAAACTTTAAGCCCAAAAGATACAGACACGTGAGGGCAGATGAGTCACGGGCTGCCAATGGTAATGGTGATAAATGCACTCAGAGAAAAGGGGAAATCAAGGGGACGGGCAAAGTTTCCTTGGGCATTCTGTCGGTAAGAACCGCACGGAATGTCTTCTCAAAAGCCTTTCCAACTGGTCAGATTTTATAGTTGCTAGGCTACATAAGCAAACCCAGCAGTTTTTAAAGCAAATATGCTAAGAGCAATTGCATAAGACTATAGCAAAAAGGAGTGTGAAATCCTGCCTTTTCACTCTGTACAGCAAATTTCCAAACAACGAGCTCTAGACATTCCAGCTGATGTGAAAACTCAGTCCAAGGTAGCACAGTAATCGCAGTAGGCTTTAGGGATCACAACGGGAGGACAGCTGATAGCATTTAGCAGAATGGAGAAGACAGATCCTTGTCTTTCTAAGTATTGAGAAAATAACTTCACTCCTCCAGTCTACTATGTGCAGAAAAATATCAACAATTTAATCAAAGAAAAAGAATAGTGGGAGCTACTGTTCATTTTGAGGCCTCTGTGTTCCTGAATTTGGAGAGAACGAATAAATTACTGTCCTTAAAAAATATGAATCACCAACACAACTTTCAAAGGAACCGCAAAAAGACCTTGATGAGAAAACAGCTGACAAAGACAAACACGCTACTTCAACCCAGCAAATAGTACCAAAAACCAGCAGGCAGCTTCCAATACATTTTCCTTCAGAATAGATCTAAAATAACTGGATCTTCCAGTTGTGAGAGCTACAGACACATAACAAGAATATTTTTTTTTAAGAATCAGTTTGACTGTTCCATATCTCATCACGTGTAGAAACATAATACACAATTTAAAAGAGGGCTCTACTATGATAGTAGAGAGAAGGATGATGTTTCAGTATAATTAATATGTTTTAAAGTCCTATAATACAGAAATTCCCATCAGAGAATGCCTATCTCGGCAGTATTGCTAAATTTATTGAACAGGCTCATAACACTACAAGAGTAAACATTTCCAGGCTAAGGTAAAGATATAAAAAAGTACTTTTATATCCAATGGTCAAACTTAATCATCCGCAGTTACTTTTACCTACTCTTAAAATGACAGTTCCACTGCAGACAACTGTCTGCCTCCAATGAACACATGTGTGTAGCTAAGTGCGAGCACACAGAGTGGTTTCAGCTGCAAATCACCCTTAAAAAGGCACATTCAGAGTAAGCAGAGACTGACCAAGCGTATTGGCCTGACAGAAAGTTGTATTTTTCAACATTAAGGGGGGTTACTTTATTTCCTTACAAACACAAGTATATAACAGTTCAGGAATGCCCATGAGATGATCCTTTTTTAGTTAAAATGTTTGTCCCAAAAGATTACTACAAAATACAAATTTGCAAACATGCTCTTACTAAATCTTCTTTACAATAAGCTTTTCTCCAGATTAAATATGCCATCATGTAAGTGTATTATCACTTTAAATACGCTGTTTCAAGCATTTACTTTATCCCTGGCGGTCAGTGACGCAAACCCACCCCACTCACCAGGTTGTAAATGCCGAGCAGTAGCGCCTCGATGCAGCCATTGCTCTGCCTGTCCCTGCTGGCCGTCAGCCGCAGATACACCCAGATCAGCTCCGGCAAGAACTGCAGCGTGAACCTCTTGAGCCGAACTTCAGAACTACGGTAAAGTTCAAAAAGCTGGTGGCAAACAGGCTCCAGGAGCTGTGGAAAGGCAAAAAGGCGAATTAATGAAATACCGTGAGACCACATCTGGAATATTGTGTCCAGTTCTGGGCCCCTCAGTTCCAGAAGGACAGGGAACTGCTGCAGAGAGTCCAGCGCAGCCACCAAGATGCTGAAGGGAGTGGAGCATCTCCCGTGTGAGGAAAGGCTGAGGGAGCTGGGGCTCTGGAGCTTGGAGAAGAAGAGACTGAGGGGTGACCTCATTCATGGGGATCAATATGGAAAGGGGCAGTGTCAGGAGGATGGAGCCAGGCTCTTCTCGGTGACAACCAGTGACAGGACAAGGGGCAATGGGTGCAAACTGGAACACAGGAGGTTCCACTTAAAGATGAGAAGAAACTTGTTCATGGTGAGGGTGGCAGAGCCTGGCCCAGGCTGCCCAGGGAGGTTGTGGAGTCTCCTTCTGTGCAGCCATTCAAACCCGCCTGGACACCTTCCTGTGTAACCTCAGCTGGGTGTTCCTGCTCCGGGGGGATTGCACTGGATGAGCTTTCCAGGTCCCTTCCAACCCCTGACATTCTGGGATTCTCTAAAAAGGGAGAATGAGATAGAAAATAGAGAGGCTGTATTGTGCAGCCACCACAGCCAGGAAAAATTATATCTCTTGGGGGCAAGAAAGGGAATGAATGGAAACGGTATGTGCGTTCCTGTAAGAACAGATCCGAGGGGCACCAGGACGCAGCACTGTGAATCGTGACCTCCCTGCAGCCACGGCCAGCCTGAGCTTTGGGAACACGGTTCTCTGGGGCTGTCACTAGGAGATTTGCTTTGTATTCAGGTACTAATTTAAGATACGTGACAGAAACAAGGCTTGAACTACGTGCATCATAAAACCTTAATGGTGCAGCTGTAAGCTTAAAAGAGTACAAAGGTTAAAGATTAGCTGCTAATGAGAAGTCTGTTGACAGAAATATGAATGAATTTCTTACCCACGGCTTTTTAGTCTCAAAGCCAGCCAGTGTGCATTTGTTCATTACAATACAAACTGATGTTTCCATCTTGAGCTTCCCCTTGGGTCTCAATACAAGAACCAAAAAAGGCCCTTATCAAGTCAGTATGATATAAGCACAAGAAAAACCTGCCATTTTAAGAGTCTGCAACGCCAAACCAATAGTTCAGATGCATCCATAGAACTGTTAATGAACCGGAAAAAAAAGAACCATGTCAAACTCTGGCCCCCTTTTCCATGACTAATCAGGTTTCTAATACCAAAGTCAAAAACAACAACAACAACAAAATCCCAGAGGAATTTTGATAAGGTCTGTGACCATTACCTAGTACATTCTAAGAAATGGGATGATCTGACCTAAGGAAAATACTGATGGGATTCAAGGTCCAAAAAGATGGAGGCATCCCTGTAACCTAAAGTGTCTGTATTCATATAGAAGAGTCACAGAGTCAGAAAAGAGAGGCCAGAATCTCAAATAAATCTTCTTTCCAACTTTTCATGCTTTATGCAGCTCTCCAATATATACACAATAACATTAAACGTTATACAGCTGAGACAAAAAGGCAGAAATAAGAAATACCATTGCAGAGCAGAAGACCAGATAAGACACATATGACTCATACATGCCATATACGACTCCTCTTTCAGTACACACATGTTCCCAGGGACATGCAGCTCAGGACTTTCAGAGCATTAGCAGCATGTTTCACAGACTTGGATGCATTCTTCTTTCATTCGTCTATTCATTAGAATGTTAAGTACCCAGCATTTCCTGTGGAATTCCCTGTCACTCTTTTCCTACGCTGTATGAAGATGCGCTGTGGTTTGGTGCGAACCATCCATCCTCTTACAAAACTCCGAAAAAGTGCCTGGCTATCATCTCTACAAGCGACTAGCGTGTTTGATAAATGTGCAATGCTATAAATCCGCATGACTGCACAACTTCACATCCACATATTTAGACTTAACATCTTGTAATCTGGTATATCCCAAACACGAAACGTGAATTTGTCAGAATTTTCTATTGAGATAGCCGCGTTACGACAGCACCACGCAAGAAAGGGTGAACCCATTCCTTTCATTCTGAACACACAGTGTTCTGCTCAGTGAAGCATACCATTTTTTCAAACCCTGGATTACATAAGCCAGAACGTGACATCTACGTAAACCAGAACTTTGCTCGCAGACAAATCTCTCCTTCTCCAAGGCTGTGGTCTCAGTCCCTTGTATAACGTGGCTTCTGCTGGGCAGCCTCGTGACTCTAAGGAAAAAGGCCGGGTTTGCAGGAGAAACACAGACAGGGAGGGAAGGAACCCGACACCAACGCTGAGTCCAGTCGTTTGGAGAATGCAGGTTTTTAAAAGCCACGTATGTAAAATACCTCATCACTTAATTTTCGTTGTAGGATCTAAATGAAATTAGAAGCCCTTAAAGCTTCTTTTGCAATCATTTTAATGAAACAATATTAGGGTGTTCTCTATCAAGTGGAAAATATATTACCTGGTATATTTATTCCAGTATTTCATATATATAGCACTTTATGTTCAAAAGAAGCAAAAGTATATTCTTTCTTAATTAATATTTACTTAGTAAAAACTCCTATCTAAAAGTGACACTAATTACTAAACCATCTGCTACAGTAAATGTTCAAATCCTCAGAGACAGAACTACATCCTTGTTTTATGAAAGGCTTACTGCATCTCAGATGTTCAAATAAAAAAGTGATTAATAAATAATTCAGAGATGACTGAATAAACTTGTAGGCTTTCTTTTAAAGAAAATAAGAGCACGAAGCTAGCGTAAAGAAGAAAAAAATCTCTGGAAACAAATATAAGCATGTCTGCAAGGAGATAACAGGTGCAAGCAAAGCCAAGAAAAGATCAGAAAGCAGAAATATGCAGCAGTACCGCTATGAACAACACTTCATCAGATTAGAGATGACAGCAGCCTAAAGCTGTTTCCTATTCAAAGTTAGCCAGTCTAATCCAAGCCCCATTAAAAACAGTGGAAAAAACTCATTTAGTTCAGCTAAAGTCAGATGAGACTCAACCAGAGCAGTTACTGAGTTTATTTTACTTCATTTCAAATGAAATTTTTACAAAATTAGTCTTTTAAGTGAACTCATGCTCCCTAGAAAGATACAAGCAATATCCAGCCATGGGTGCTGCATGCAAGTCAATACTCCTCATTTCTAATAGTTGTTGTATCAGTTGTGCAAAAGATTGAACGACTGCAAATTACTGGGGTGAAAAACTGAAAACTGGTCGTAGCAGCTACTGTCGTGCTTTTGGTGTGTTCGGAGCTTTAGGCCCGCAAGGAAAAGCTGCCACCATGGAGATGCTACAACTGATATTTTCAAAGGCATCCAAGCTTTTCCTATCAAAGTACAGTACGATCGTCTCTCGCCTGGAGACACAACACTTGATACTGTAAGAAAGAACAAACGTATTCCTTGCATCCTCATTATCCGGCTTTTAAGAGAACCAGCCTCTTCCCATTAATTCTCTGAATATAAATACTGAGAAGACATTGGATAAACAGAGGAAACGGAGCTTTTGTCACCAGAAGTTGGTGCAGACATGAACTCACACACACTTTAATTCCAAAGACCCTTCAGTCCAAAGTCAAAGGAAACTGAGTGGCACAGCAGCCAGCCAAAAAACCCAAAGGAAAACATCTCTTAGAACCACGTATTTTCAGACCGACTAAAAACCTACATAAAAAGAGCTTTGCTATTGGCATAAACAGCAATTAGCATCACAAACAATTACAAAGCAAATTTTTACTGGCTTAAGCGACAATGCTCTAATTTGCAGAGTTCATTCTCACACCCCCCAGAGATGCAGACTCGTCATGCTTTAAGGAAGTTGACGAAGAGCTTCAATTTAGCTTATTTTACAAGTTTGCCAAATCTTAAGAGCCATACCTTGAAGTTAAATATAATGCATTATAATATGCATGACAAAGACTGGAAAAGCTCGTCTTCTTGAATAATTCAATTGAGGTAGAAAACAATGTGCTCTTTTTAGGTTTAACTATAACATGATGGCTGAAATTAGTTATTATTTGAAAAGTCTGGACACTGTTTTTGTTTCAAGGCTGAGCTTTCCAAGTTAAACCTAAGTAGCCCCACATGAATATTCAACATTTCAATTTCAGTACTGCATTAATTTAAAATCCGTAGAGTATTTGTATCTACAGCCATAAACCAACTCCCAAAATTAAAAAACTATCTAAAAAAACAATACTTCAAAAGCACTTTTCTTTAGAATTCAAATGTTATGCAAAAAAATCAATACATTATTCAGTTAAACAAGCTGTTTATGAGCAAGATCACTCTCTAGTTGTTACGCAACTTTCTGTTGCAGTCATTATCTTCTCCATATTCAAAAAGTCAGGGGATTTCCTGAAAGATAAACAGTAACAACTGTATTGAACTGTGTGCTGCCTTCATGGAACGCCTCTCAAATGGGTAGACAGACATTAAAAAAGAGAAACACCTTGGTTGGCTGGTTGGTTGGTTCCATGGTGGTACCATGTTAACTCAATAATCCCAGTCTTCTCAAGATATAATGATGTGATTCTGGAAAAATTCATGTTTGCTGTGAGCAGTTTGTCCCTTTCAGGCAGTTTTAAAAATAGGTCAACTTTATGATTAAGCTGTACTAAAAAAATTACTTGTCCACCAAGTCTAAGAATCCAACAAGTACATTTTTATAACCGTCTATCACATAAGCTTTATCTTCATAAGCAATCAGTTATCCTTCTAACAAATAATGCCCTACAAAGCATATTTTAACAACCTCTCGCTTAGAGCCAAATACTACCACAGGATTATGCACAGTAATGAATTTACTCACACGCAAATAAGTTTGGAAGAAGTGCAACAAGGAAACACGTACTGCCTCAGCAAGCAAAACCTGAACTTCGTCATCCTGAAGCCTGGGATCGCTTATCTTACACTTGATACCAGAACCAAGACCAAACAGCAACTGCGGCTCCAAAGAATAATATTTGACAAGCACCAGTGTGCAATAACATAGGATTACTGTCACTCCCTTAAGAAGATACTCTTTTTGCAAATCCGCTTATTTGCATCATTAAAAAAAGAAAAAAAAAAAATACATCAAATGCTTATTCTCAAACCAAAGCAAAGCTTTTGCATTTTTACAAGTGTACACACACACAAATGCAACAAATACAATAGCAGCAAGGGTGGCTTCAGGTTGGAGAGAGAATAATGGCAGCTTCAGTACAAAGAAGAAGGTCACTCTGCAAGTTATTTGTAACACTGAAATGAAGCTGACAGCTATGAAACAACTTTTTTTTAATTGCATGAGCATTATGCAATCTCCTTTAGGCTCAATCAAGCATTCAGCTTCCAGAAGCAGCTGAGCTGCGCTCAGGAAAATAAAGAACTTCCTTGCTGTGTACACTTGCCATTGAATTTAAAAATATACAAGAGATCACAGATGAGAAATCAAATATTTTGACGTGTTTTATCTAACGTAGCTCACACAGCAGAGAATGGTATGCTTGCACAATTAACTCGGAAGTTATATTTCACACACTTTCCCAGGAATGCTCACAGCAGAAGCCAATGAATAAAAAGCTCAGTTTAACGTCATTTGCAAAATGAATTATGTACAAGCACAAGCTAAGTTTTCATTGTGCATACGTATAAATTTTAAGGCCCTGATTCTGCTCGTGTTTACAGTAGTGTAAACCAAATTACACAAACATGATACTACTATAAGCAAAAGAAGATCTGGTTATTTTAATGGGATTTAATAAATGGACTCCATCATTGTAATAAGCCACCAGATGAGAAGCACACTGGTCTGACTGAATTTCACTGTATGGCCTACTCTGTTCCGACTGAAAGGTGGTTTCTGGGGAAAAAAAACAATAAACCTCATGCCAAACCAAGTATAAGAGTCAGCTGTGGCAAGTAAAATCTAACAGAAAGCATAAACTGTATTTCTGGGAGCAGATGAGGCTGTGTCTTACCAGAAAGGCATTAAAGTAACTGTCAAAAAAAACAAGAGTAAAAAGAGGGATGATACCCATGTTAGACTACATTTAAAAGAACTGAAGACTCTTGCTCTCCGCATCTCAGTTACTCTAGTTTTAGTTGTAGAGGTGGAAGATTTCAAGTATGTGGACAAAAATGTTTTTAAAAGTCTCCTACCTCATTATTTGGGTCTTGAATGACCTTATAAAGAGCTGGTACCAGTGTTTTTTTTCTGTGCAACGTAGCTGCATAGCTGGAAATTTGTGTTTCAGGTAATGCCTAAAGAAAAAAACAAGTGTTACCCTGATAAATCAATGCTTCCAAGCGTTAAAGATCTCCACAAAAGGATTCAGTCTCATCCCAATAATCAAGAAAAATGCCTGAAGTTCACTACATTTTCAGACTTGTAAGCTAGTTCATTGAGTGCAAGTTCTTCTCCATATGAACAGCATTTGGTGCACATACCAACTTTCAGGGTTAAATCCAAAAGCAGTTTCAGATTTATCTTTCATAAAACCATTCACTCCAGCTTGATACAAGGACTCTCTTTCTTGATATTCTGTGTTTAACAGGCACTCGTCAAAGTTTTTATCCACACCTCTGAAATAATTCGAGTGGATTTGGTAATCTAGCACAAGCATAGAGAGCCTGGAGTCCCACCAAGCAACCAGGTCTGTGGATTTTGCATCCTTGGCTCCCAACAAATTTCCAACAACAGCATGTAATGACTTACCATGTATCATCCATGATGCGAGGAATTACTAATTCTTAACTTAAATTTCATATCTGTCATCATATCCAATTACTTGTTTATGCACTATCCTGTATCCTGTTTATCCTGTATTTCACTCAGTATGATTATCAACATGCAAAAAAGCTCAAAAATACTACAGATTCTTCATGACAAAACCATATGCAGGACATAGGGAAAAAAATCCAGCCAAATATTTTTCTGTAATACTTTTTAAAACTCCAAACATTTCTACTGTTTTTTTTTTTTAAATAAAAAGTTGCCTAATAAGAGATTTGGGCAGTCTTATCAAGCTGTCAGTTAAATTCTATCAGCTTGATCTACACAGAAATATATGCTTTAAAAAAAACACTGCTATAGCAGTGTTCTGCTCTACAATCATAAACAATATGCATTGTATATTAGGTACCAGCTGGCTCATTTACATAGACCTTCACATGCTTCATGCATACTAAGAAGTTGAAAGATCAAGTAATAAATATTTAAAATGTTAAGTATTGGACGATTAGAGAAATCGATGTTCTGTGGCATAAAGCCAGCAGCAGAGCTATCGTTCATCTTCACAGCTCACCTTGAATTCTGACAGCCATTCTTCCACGACACCTCGTTCTGATCCCAGCATTTTCTTACTTCTTTTGCTTCTCTCTTACCTGAGAAGAGAAAAAAGAAATTAAATGTGTTCTGACAGCAAAACATGATTTTATAAAATCCTACCACAATGAAAAGCTGTTGACATATTTTCAGTAGAATTATGTAACCTCAAACAACAGGAAAAGTTGCATTTTGGACAACCGGTCCCATTTTCTAACAATGATTAAACTGTTCTCTTCAGACTTTTAGTCAAAAGTACTGCACATTAATGGGGAGGAGGAAAAAGAAGGATTCAGTGCTTCAGGCCAAATTGTACATTATTTAAGACAAATGCATCACCCCATTCTTGCTCCCTTACCAAATATAGTACAAACAAAAGACAAGTGGAACAAAGTAAAGAGCATCATGGAACAAATAATGTGAGACATTTTAACGACAGTTCTAGGTACAGCTCCAAGTAAAACAGTTTCATAAAACCAGTCATTAGAAAGCCTAATAAGAGAACTTTACTCCTCAAACCTTGCTCTTAAAGAATTTGGAGGCTTCTTGTTCAAACGGCAAGATTTAGTTCTTCTAAAAATATGCTGGAATTCTCAGAAACTAAAACTCACAAGGACAACTGTTGTTATATTCAATTTTATATACAATAGTCATTCTAACATTTTTTGAGTTCTCATCAATTTAATTCTCCAGGCAATAGCAGGAATGTTTAAAACACAGGGATCAGACACCTGTGCTTGATGTTTAAAAAGAACAAGGGTCATTTTGTCTTTGTGTGATCTCAGAACAGGTTGGCAATACCTGGAAGTCATTAAGGTCCCAGAAAATTTAAATCTGATGAAGTGAAATGAAGCGGTAGCCTAATACTAGAGAATAAAACCAGAGAATAGTGACCTGAAAAGGGATGACTTAAGGACAGACTAAAATGTAAGAGGTGTTTGAAGCCATATTAGAAATACAAAGAGAGCTAATGTTTCATCCAAAGTTTATTTTTGACAGGACCTGCAGGTTAACAGCTACCTGAACAGAAATAAGCAACAGAAGATCTACGAAGGGACATGGTACTTTATGAGATACTTTGCTCAATCTTTCTTTCCTCTCTTTTTTTTTTTAAATTGATACTGCTATATAACAATTATATGCAATGAAGCTGTCACACAGTATCATTTATTTACCACATTTTTCGTAAAAACACACAACAGCTTCAAAGCCCTTTCCTTAATTAATATTATTTCCTTCAATACAGTCAACTTTTTCTGAAGTTCTTTGAGCCTAGGATGGGGGGAAAAAAGAAACACTTTCGCAAGTAGATGATAACGAGATGAATGCTACAAGCATCTTTAATCCCACAAATGCTTATGCTCATCAACTTCATACAAGCGTCAATAATATATGAAGTGCTACTATTTGCAGATTTCATTGCAAAATTTTTAAGGAAATGGCAGGTAAACATGAAGTGAGTTATTTATTTTTTACAATTTCCTTTCAGATGTGCTTTGAAAATACAAAATAACACAATTAACGAGATCTCTGCAGACAAAGGATTCCACAGACATCCTTTTCAACAGGTGGGGAAACAGGGACCAGTCATCCGAATGAGACATGGATAGAAACGAACTTAAAAACACCACAGGACATGCTACGGAAGTTGAGATTTAGTTCACTTTGCCTGGGAAAAACAACAACAACCACCAAACACCAACACAAACAAAAAAAGACATAAACAAACCCACCATTTTTCTACAGAAAGTGTAACAGTTACCTTTACCTCTTTAAAGAAGTCAGTTTTCTAAAGGAGGAAGAGGAGGAGGAATGCAGCAGTTTTTCAACCTGAGATGCATTTGTCAAGCCTTCAAGTGCTGCCCCTTTTGCTGAAAGGTGAAAAGAAACTTTGATGATCACAAAATAAGGAGAAATAAAGCAAGAGGTAATGTATATATTTTTTGACCTTAAACTGTGAAGTTTATAAAATCCACTAAAGCACATCTGGGTCCTTCTGTAACAAAGCAATTTGCTTTGCTTGTCACGCATATGGCAAACTCTGACGTACTCATGGTACACAGTCCAAAAGAACAGAAAACTGAAGCGCTATTTCTTACAAAGAACAGTGCAAGAAAGACACAAGAGGAAAGAAAACAGTAGTACTTTTATAAAAAGTGAGCTGAATCAATACCCTGGCTTTGGAGAACATACACTTCTGAAATGGAATATATGAAAGGCTCTTCCTTACTCTCATGGTTCTTAATACATATTCCTCACAAAGACAAAATTGCTAACTGATTACATACAGATTTTTAAACACACACAGGAGAAGCAAAAGACAAACATATGTATTTAACTTATTATCAGTTGCCTCTTGTCATTATCAGGCATGCATTTCCAAGACAGAATATGTGGTCTATGAGTGGATTCAGGACTTCCAGAAGTGCTAGAAACAACCTTTACATCCCAACAGGATATCCGATATCCACTGCTCTCCAGACATACCATGGGGTCCCAACTAGCTCCGAGTTATTACACTTGCTGCCTGTAGGTTCAGTTGTACCTACACCACTGTCCCGAGTATCAAAATCAAAGATACAAACCCAGGAATTATGCTTAAAAATAAATCCCCCTTCTCTTTACACTCCAGCGAACAGCAATACGTATGAAACCACAACACAGCTCCGACAAGAAAGCAAAACGGGTATTTGATAAAGCTCCGCTGAGCACCAAATGCTGCTGTATATTTTAAGTAGCAACAAGTGTTCTTTGCCCAATAATTCAGAGCAAGACCGCAAGGAGAAGGTTAAGCAAGCTAATTGTTGCAGAAATACAGAAACACACAAGGCTATCAAGAAACATGCATCAGGCCAGGAAAAATGTGATAGTTCAGAGAATACTACAAACAAGTGAAACCAATGAACTGAATAATGAGCAATTCTCCCAAGTCAGAATTTAGCCTGGCATATCTAAAGAAATGACAAAACCACCAAGAATCGCAAGAATGATTCAAATGCCTTCCTGCAAACACCATGGAGATCCCAATGTTCCTACTACGTTAAGTCAAAAACGCCAAGTACACTGTTGCTTTGTGTGGTTGCTTATATAAATACAACTAGTTGTTCTGATGCTTCCAGAATGTTTTTGATGGGGTGTACATTAAAGACCAATAATACGAAGTATATCCCAGGAGGAAAAGTACCTTATCTTGCTTTGCTCATGGGGCTTTAAAATGATGTAGACATATAGCTCTGCTATATCAATATAGAAGTAGCCCACTGTAAGGGAACAGACTGCCTTAGCTTATGGAACTATTTGCTATACTGCTTCTCATAGAACTTGTTTAGAAACTGCTTATATATATAACTCACTCAGCATAAGTCAGTGTGCTTAGCATGACTTCTGCAAGCTGTGAACCCCCAAACTTTCTGCTTTGTCGAGTAAAAAGGCCTCAGAGCTCTGGCTGGAAGATCCAGAAGCTGCGGCTCTGGAGATAAGTGAAGGGCCAGAACGGGTCCGACAGAAGATGGAACAGAAGATGGAACAGAAAAATGTTTTGGCCATTACCAAGAACTTGTTTTCTCCAGCTGTGGGTGCAAAACAGCAACTGAATGTCAGAACTCTACCTGTTGGCCACCTGACGACAATGCAGAGATTAAATGAAGAGCGGGGAGACCCCAGACTCTCATTTTGCAACTGGCCCCGAGTGCCACTCAGCAGTGGGGGCCTGAACTGGGGGGTATCATTGTCCCAGGTCCTTTGAAAGGCAAATCATCTTTCCCTTTCAAATTATCTGCATGGATCTTAAAAACATTTGTAAGGACTAGTCCAAAGAGGCAAGACAGTGAGGCCATGGATTTGCAGTGCTGTGACTATGCTGTGTCACCCCCTGCCCATCTCCTGCTCCTACTCACCCCTGGGTCTGCTGGACCTTTAGGGGTCAAGGGGAGAAAAAAATAAATAAAAAAAATATATATCTCTCTCAAGCACCATGTGGGTGTGTCTCTAAAATAAACTGGTTCAGCTGCATTAAGTCTCGTGCATATTTATTCCGAGTTGAAGCAGCCTGAACTAAGAGTATTGAATTTCACTTCCAGAGTGTTCATGTTTCTCCCAAAGCAAACAAATGACGGGGAATATAAAAAGATTTCTAGTGTTTATTTTAAAAAGACCTCATTATTTTTTTCTACTGTGGCTCAAAGGATCTAATAACGTGTAGGAACCATAATAACTAAACATAAATTCAGTTATTACTAACGGTAATAATTAAATATACTAAAATGAAAATTAAGTTACCAAGAGACTGAAATACCATGAGATTATGTTAGATTCTCATTTTAAAGATGCCTTTCATATAATTCACCATTCTCAATAATACTGTCTTTGAAAATGCCAGTCTGAAATAAAACTTATTACAGTAATACACCATCGGAACAATGAAACATAAAACTCAGATAATTGCCCAAGAACTCCTGACTCCTACAGTAATAGACATGAAAAAGAGTTTAATCAACTTCTCTCAGAGAGTATGTTTTTCACTTCCATTTAGAGTAAAAACATGCTGACTAAATACTATTTACCAGTCTGCATTTAAACCACTAGCCAATGTCAATTTGCAACAGCAAAACGATTACCCAAATAATCAGAGCCAACAGCCTTTCCTCTACAGATGTACCAACTGTCACAGTGAGGATTAAAGAGAAAAGAAGTGCTCCTAATTAGATATTAATGATGGTTGACATTTACGCAGATACGACTATTCAAGTATGCAGAGGGTTTTTTTGTTGGTGGTTTGTATTTTAGTTGGTTTTTTCCTTTGTTTTAAAGAAGGCAGGATTCTATACTGGCTTCAAAATACATGGGGAGGTCACATAAACGAAATACGCACTTCAAGAATGAGTTCCTTTTTTTTTTTTTCTGTTACACACTACATATCATGACATATATACTGTAATTGAGTCCTAGCTGCATGATGAATGACAATATTATATGTTCTTATGTCAAAGGTTATAACAAGAATATTTTGCAATTAAAATCTGGACTGTCTTGACAAGAAGAACAAAGCTTCAAGCTGCAGCATCTTTCCAGTGCCACCCATCCAAGAGAACATCACAGGCTGACCGCAGGTCTAAGAGAACAGAAAAGTCATCAGTACAGCTGATTCTTCCAAGCTACACACACGCTCCTCTCATATCTATAGTTCATTACTGAACATGGGAAGAAGTGTGTTTAAAGAAAGATTTTTCCATGCTTCTGTAAAAAAGCAGCATGGAAAGCATCAAGAACGCATCCTTACTATGAACTAAACCTACATTCAATTCCTTTGATCCAGAATGTTCATAGCTCCGTAACGAGAGCACCTTCGTTCAATAAAATTAACACCCTGGGAAGCAGAATGGATAAAAGACAACATGAGATAAGGTGGTCAGAACTACATAGGAAAAACGCTTCCCCACCACACACACACACTTCAATGAGACACCAAAAAACCAATTTGAACTTCTCATGATGAGTTATTCGTGAATGCAAAGGTTTAAAAGACCAAATGGAAAAAAAGCCCTGGGAAATACATTCACCAGCTTAACGAAAACATTTGCTCAGGAATGTATAAGCAGCCAGGAAAGAAATCAAGATGTTTCATTACACAAAAGGGGTACAACGTAAATGTGAAAACATGCAAGTAGAGCATACAAAATTGATAATATGCTCTTATTTGAAATAGTGGCCTACATTTGATTTAAGCAACCTAAAAAGAGGCATATATAAGGCAGAAGAGCGGTCTAGAGGCAGTTAATGACAAAGATCATGAAAAATAACTTCTAACCTGGATATGGGAATAACTTTAAAAAATCAAATAAAAAAGAACTCCATGTCTTAGAAGCACATGGAATTAAGTGGTAGAGTAGGTAGAATGGATTTTTTGTAACATAGTAATACAAAATAAAACATTAAAATGTAACAAGGTAAGAATGTCAGGCTGCTAACAAGTCCGCTGTTTCTCAGACTGTAAGAGTAGGACTCATCGCAAAATATCAGGAGGGCAATAAGAAGAGATTTTAGATAAATATTATAACACCTGTTTTACAAAACTACTTGTTTTGTAAAACAAGAAGAGTAAAGGAGAAAACTTAGTGATGGTGTAAGCTAGCACTTACTCGTTACACTTGACAAAATGCTTCTCAGAGGAGCATCTCTGTCCTGAATTGCTCAGTAAACAGGTGTATACAGCTTCATGCCAAACTGTACCGAACAGCCATGGTATGGTCCGATTTCCACACGGAAAAAGGGATTGACCCTGAGGCTAATCTGATCCCAAGAGAAAATAAAACCAGCCTTGGGAATGTTCAGTTTTCTTAGATTAGTTCGGGTACTTACTTAAAAGCACATGTATTATACTATATGTTTGTTACAATAAACATTTCACAAATACCATTGAGATTCCCTTCTATCCACCTAAATAAATATACTATTCTATCACAATCTTATTTAATAAAGATTTATATAAGCTGCCACTTTGGAAAGGACATAAAAAATAAATTAAAACCCCGTTGTCCTCAACAAGCCAGAACTACAACTACAGCTTAATGTTGGAAACAAGTATGAACCTCTTGCCGGAATTCTGGCTCCACAGCAAGAGAAACAAAAACTTCTACAAGGTACAATATTGACAAAGGTAGAAAGAAACAAAATATTCTCTGGACAGTTATTAATTCAGATCATCAGCTCAAGCATCCTCTTTAATAGAAAGAGAGCCCTCTTCCAGCTCCAGTTCTTAGGTAATTTAATTGCAAGCTTAAGCAGACAGACACGCATTCCAACTTTAAAATATAAATGCTGACGTATTCTTTATGTGGGATTTAGGTTGTCAGCCTTATTAGACAAGCCTTAGTCATGCAAAACAACTTGGATAAGACATTTCTTCCCTGCCCACTGACTCCCTAGTAATAACCAGGTTAACCCCCCTTTCTTTTTGGATCCCAGCAGAGGAGGTGATGTGAAAACGATGGGAGAAAGCCTGAGGCAGGGAAGTCCCAGACGACGGACGCCACTGCCGTAAATGTTCACGGTACCGGACTTGCACAGCAAGCTCCATTTCTTATCAAAAACGCCGCATCCATTTCAGCTGCTGCCAAAAAGGGTAAAGAAAAGACGCAGCCCATCTGTTCCAAAAAGCCTCCTCTAAGTCATTTTAAGCCCTAAATTATCTTCTGTGCCTTTCAAGCACCAGAAGGCTCAGCTGCCAAACCTTCTCTCTTCCTACAGTTACTCCAGTGGAACTGTGCTTTGCAGGTACAAAATTGCTGAAGACAAACCATTAGGGCAGCGTGAATGAAAATACAACACTGAAAATAGACACTTTATAAGAGAGCTTTAAAAATTCTTTAAAAGCTGAGGTTTTCATTGAACTGCACAGAGGAGCTGTAGGAAGCTATGGAATTCAGGTGACCACAGCAAAATTTAGGTCCTGTTTGCCTCACAAAGAACCTGAATAAACCACAATTGTACCCTTGTAGCTAAATCCCTCTCTTAAGAGATCATGCAGTGAATGAAACAGAAAAGAGTTAAGATGATCGAGAATGTAGAAGGAGACATCATCTCTATATGAAGAAAGTACTCCTCTACTTCACTTACAGGATTTGGGAAACAGTAATATAATAAAGAAATTATACTGCAGCCTTAAATACAGCAAAACACACGGTAATAAATAAATGAAGACTTGACGCACTTTAAAAAAGAAAAAAAAAATATATATATATACACACGCATGTAGATTAGCCATCGAAACGTTACCTTATTCTCTCAGCACCAGTTTCCTTAGAAACAACCTCATGTAGGCATCCTACACTGAACTTAAAACGTGCTCTTCTCAGGATCCTGTGTGATAACCCATCCTACGCTGGACAATACCGGCTCAGCCTCCCTTTGCATCCTTCATAGGCAATAACTCCTCATATGCTCGTTTGTCTGCAACTCATTGATTTCTTTACTCACTAAAACGTTTCCATGCAAATGACTTTCCATGAAACCCTACCTCTCCCAAACACCTTCTTGGTTCATAGTTTGGGTTCATGAACTAAATTTTAAAAAATCTACCAGCAAATTAACACTTGCAAAACCACAGTTAAGGGACACTCCGTGCTACGTACTAAAAATGAACAGGCACAAGCTAGGAGACATCTTGATACAGAATTTCTGGGGGAACAAAACCAAGCAAAATTCAAAATCGAAACCAAACCAACAACAACGATAACTCCACAAAAAAAACACAGCACCAAAAATCCCTCACCACACACTTTGGAACAGGACTGCAAGTGTTGTGCTGGCAAAGATCACTACCTCGCCTGCAGAGGAAAGAAATACAGGCAGAAACAGTTCTAGAAATACAAACTGTAGATTCTCAACAGCTTCCCACTTTTGAGCTGTAAAATCCTCACTTGATGGAAATAGATGTCTGTTACATTATGAAAACAGCCCTATAAAAGTAAGTCCTCTATCAATTCCAGACCAATAAAATATCAATATATATTTCTTGCTGCAGTATCTGCTACCAACTGTAATTCAGGCAAATTGGAATTTAGGTTACATATTCATTAATTAATTTACCTAACCTCCTTTCTTCCACCCTAAACATTCCCAAAGAGATGTAACCTAAAGGATCCTCTCCTGAAAGTAATGAAATCCCTCCTTCTATAAAGCCCTCAGCTCCAGGAAGTAGAGTGTGAGTAACTGAAGCCGAGGTGACAGATTTTCCCTCCCCACCCATACACTTACATGAGTGGAATCTTCAAATTTAGCTGAATTCACTTCAATTACAGCTAAAATTATGTCGTATTACTGGTTTTTAAATGATACAGTAAGAATACAAAGTTCCAACATAAACTTTCAAAGTGCCAGAGTAAAAGGCCCATGCGCATCTATTCCTTTATTGCATGATGCCATAAATTTCATACATGTGACTCAAATGCATCATTCACATTCAAGACGTACAGCTTTCAAGGATAAAATTAATTCTGATTGATATTCTGGCCTCGCTTTTTCAATACAAGCTCCTAGACCTCAAAAAGCAAACTGAACAACAAATATAGTTAGGAACACCACTGATCTCAGCACTACTCATCAAGATGACAGCACCGATCTCTTGGGCTTGACCTAAGGGGACAGGCAAGGCAGCCAAGCCCTGCGCACAGAACATGAGGACTTTGTTCCCACAGAAATCCTGTCCCAAGCAGCAGAGGCTGCTTGCTGTTCAGAGGCAGTCTAGCATCAAGAATCCAGAAATATTGGATCTGCTTCAACTTCCAGATTCAAAACTGCTCAGATCATCGCTGACTTTAATACTTCCAGTTGTTACTTTACAGGAGACAACTTGTCGTCTTCCATGTCACAGCGTTATTTCAGTGCCAATCAGTTCCAACCTCACACTTGTTTTCTGAAAGTCAGAAAGGGATTTTAAGGACTGCAAAGGCTAATCTCACAAAAAGAGAAGAGAAACACTGTTATTGTATATTGAGATTAGTCAGACCGCACAATTGAGAACATAATTCCACACCTAAGTAGTAACGCATGTTCCTGACCATCTTAATTCCGTACAACACAATCCATAAGAGCTACCTCAACATCACCTCCCACACAGTCGTCCCGTTGATTAAGATGACTGTACTACAAAAACTGATGCTCATGACCAACCTGACTAACTTTACCGGGATTCCTCCAGAGCGAGAAATTCCACGGCCTGCGTTGGTGCGACAGCTACACCAGTTTCTCCTTCTGTCTTGGGATGAGTTTAATAATTAATCCTAACTGTTAAATAGTTAAACACAATGCATATTGTTTACACAGTTGTTATTCTTCCACTGTTAAACTAATATTAGAACAGAATAGAGACCGACCAGTTATCAGTAAAGGCTAGTTTGTGGGAAGTGGTTATTTTTTAAAATATATTTTTTAAATAGTGAAGAGCACTAAGTTACTAACATTTGTGGGGGTATTTCTCGGGGTGGGGGGAGGGGGAGATGTTGGGTTGTCTTTTGTGTTTTGGGTTTTTTTTTAATCTGAAATTTAAAGTATTTTTTTCAGGGGCAAAACTCTGCATACAATCTCTTTAGGAACATAACGTAACCCAGCACGAATAACTTAAACCAACCAGATCTTTTATGCACTCTGTTAGGCAAGACTTTCTACAATGCTTTTCATTTATCTAAGCTATAGATCAGTATATATATATAAAAAAGAGAGCAGCCTTCCACAGGTATAGCCTTGATGACTTCAGCTGAAACGAACAGCCTTGTTCCCCCATCAGACACTGCAGAAAGAGCAGAAGCCAGATAGGAAATGCACGCGACTATTTTCATGCATTTTTCCTACTCGTAGCCTGAACAAAACTAAAAGATTTTTGTCCAATACTTTCCTAATGTACATTCTGAAAGCAGGAGTCTTTCCAGATTATGAAAAAATTACAGATTTAGCAGGCAGCATTGAAAATCCCTGCAGTTAGCTTCACGGGCACCCTTCCTCCCGGAGGGAAGAATGGAATTTATTTAGACATGGTCAATTTTACAGTGTTCTAGGTTTTCAAGGATCTTTTCTTGCACTCAAAAACAAACCAGCAGAAATTCCCACAGAGGCCTCAGTGTTCTAAACCTCAGCCATTTTTACATGACCTCACCCACAGAGAAGCTATGAGGTTTTGTTTGTAACACTAAATAGTTTTCCTGCTAAAAACATGCTTCAAAGGCACTTGGTAGAACAGTGTTTTTCCTTCCTTCAAGTCTCCTGAGTAAATTTGCCTTCGGAAAAAAGACTAGAGATGGCCTTATATGCAAATATGCCAGAGTTATACTACTGCTTTTTGCAATATTTTTCTTCTTCAGCACATTCTATCTATTACATCTACTTGAAACAGAAATACATCCACATGAACTACACTAAACATAAAGAGTTTCCTTATTCTTTTACAGATAAGTCACACTGCCCATCTAGGTAAAGTTTATGATCTTACACTTTTTTTTGTTAATTATATTGCCAATACAGCAAATTCAGTCCATTCTCTTCAAATACATAGTAAAAAATTTTTAGTTAAAGCCTGAATTTAATTAAACAGCCTGTTAAGAGTGTCACTCTCCTGTTTCCCTATGCAATCGTGCTGATAGGAATCAGCAGCATTTACCGAAGTTGAAGCACCGGGCACTTGAAATTGTTCGATTATACATATTTTAGTGTAAAGAATATACTCATCTAACACCCTTCACACAGCACGCTTCACAAAACACACGCAGAATTTCAAGGGCAACTTAGACAGGAGGTTTAGAAATACTGAGGATACAGACAGTGGACTTGCAGACTGTAACTTCAAACATTTTCCTGCAATAAAAAAGTAAATGCTGATAAAAACCTTTTTCATTTTCCACAAATGCGACACATACACATAGACGTGCAGAATTTATTTACAGCAACGTTACACACTTCGAAAAGCTATAAAGTTTGTATTCACAGAAACAAAGAGATAATAATCACCATCTATTCAAAGTCAATACACGTTACTAAAGCAGAATGCCCTGGTAGTTCATAGAAATAGCAAGAAAATCACTCTTATGGAATTTTGCATAAAGGCAGTACACGTAGGAAAAAAATTTTCTATCAAAACCTACCCATTGGAATATGAATTTGAAATACCTCAAAACTTGATAAAGCTGAAAACTCTATAAGTGGTGACGATGTTGTCCTAGTCAGCATGATAAAGTCCACTGAAGATCTGTCCCTCCCTCTTTCTCACAAGTCCAAAAAGCTATTCTCAAAATAAGCTTTCAAATAAGAATCTCTGGTAGGTTCCACGCATGGGAGTATCAGCAGCACAGAAGAGCAGTTGACCATCACGCCCACGCACAAATCTGAATTTATTAGATGAAATGAACATCTAGAGGCACCCTCCTCCTCCTCACATCAGTTTCCTGAACTTCCTTCTACTTCTGCAAGTCTGAGAAAAAGGGTGCAGAGGAAATAAAAAACAACCTTTGACATCTGGTTAATTACATGTTGCCAAATTAAGCAAAGGGGACACGCACGCACAAAAAACCCCTTGTGACAATCACACAATACTTAATTACACAATTTCGGCAGCAATTAGTATTGGCCACTGACCCTTAATTCAGCCTGGACTCCATCCACAGACCTTAACCCGATTAGGGCTTTGTGCACAACAAATGTGAAATCCCACAGTTGCACATTTGTTTTTCTGCTTTAGCATCACGAGTTTTACACAATTTAAATATTGAACTATCTAGGCAAAAAAGGGTAAAATTCAAACAAAGTTACTGTATTACTACGGAATTTATTACAGCATCTCCAACTACTTTCCTAAAAACTCCAGAGTTTAATTTCGGGCTAACTTGTGAAGTTAAAAAAATAGATTAAAAATGCTAACATTTTAATTTAAATTTAAGAGGGAAATTAGTGCAGTAGGTTTAGCTTTGCTGTGTAAACTGTAAAAATCAACTGCTAAAAGCCATAGTAGACCTATAGCTAACTGGAAGGATTTAGCCTATATAGAGAGGGAAAAAGCAAAACATGCACTCTCTCGGAGCTTAGCGCAGTGATACCTGGAACACGAGATATGTGTGTATAACACAGTTGCCATTTGAATGATTCAAACACCCAGATGCCTCAAAACCACTTATCTACGGCTGAAGTGACTGTAACAATCCAACAAAGTCTCATTTCTGACTAAAACAGCACCTCATATTGCCAACTTAGCAAGAATTACCACAAATATGGTTTAATAACTCCCAGAAACTTATAGATGCTACTATATTGGAAACTATTGCACAGATGCAACATTGAAGAGAGACCATCAGGTATCATGGTTCGTCAGTTACATAACTATCAATTAGAATTTGATACAACAATCCAGAAGCAGCTTTGGAAGCTCAGCAATTTTGTCTAAGGCCTGTTCTACGCTAAGAACAGGAATCAAGCAGCTTAAAATAAAGTATCCATGCACAGAAGGTACTAGTCATTTTTCCACTCCACATGGAACCCCCCTCCCTCTCCCCTGTGTCCATATTTAGCTCACGTCTCTATGCTGTTCTGGCTCCAACGAACACCTTAAAAAAAACACAATGGAAAGTTACTTCTCCACTGTTACACACAGAGAAAAAGGAGCTTTTCCTGGGATAAACCCTCCAGCAGCATGCCTTGCATTTCTGTGCGAAAGGGCACGTTATTATTACTTAACAATTTCCTCAGTCACTTCTTGTGTAATTTCACTGAAGTAAACAGACTTTAACCAATCACCTGTCTATCCCACAGCTGTTATTAAAACACTCAGTTTGAAAAGATACTAACACCCCCCCTCACTCTTATGTTATCGCCTTTGTACAAAGAAAGACTTGTACTATCGAGACTCGGTTCTAGCTACAAACACAAGCGCTAGTTTTGTCTCCTGAAGTTCAGTTTTACATATTTTGGCAAAGCAACATCATCAGGACAGAGGCCTGGAAATTCACACTCTGACCTTAATTCTGCACAAGTGAATATAAATCTTAGGATTGACTTCAGCTGTGCCAGAAGCATGAAGAATTTTCACCTGCAAAATTTGGATAGCAGATATTCACACTTATCAAGCGATTTGACATCTTGCATTAAACTACATGCAGATACTAAAGAGCAGTACAACAATCATTGTAAGTAGGGAGCATTTTTAAATTACTATTTTTAGCTGCATGTGTGTTCCCAACCATAAAGCACGAGACACAACATCCATATACAGAAGCATCTTTTTTTTTTTTTTTTTTTTAAGTATACCTGTAACCTGGAGTAATAAAGAGATATCAAAACTCAGAGTTAAATATTTTGATTTTTCTTCTTTGCCCCACTCTGATGGCATGCACTAGGATGTTTGATAAATTGCTCACTCCATAACTAAGTTGACATAAAAGCCTCCTACCTTCTGAAACCTCTCTCAGCCTGAAGGTTATTGACCCTCCTATGGCCAACCATCATGATGTTGCTACCACACTGCCTAAAGCAGATGGTGGAATTATCAGTGTAGCTTCCACATGGGGCACACTGCTCATAAGATGGCAGATCTTCACAAAGTTCATGTTTAAAAAACTCTAAAAAAAATAATTTCTAGCTGATTCGTATTCACATGCAGGAAATATCATATTTAAATGTACAGAGACAAGCTCATTTAAGCTATTTCTATAATAAAATCTGCTACACTTGTGCCCATGTGTCTCCAAAAATCTTGTGCTTCGGATATTGAAGAAAGTTGCTTGAAAAAGCTACTACGAGCCTCTTCAGAATTTTTTCTAAATGAAATTTTCTCCCTCGTGGCCCTGTTCCAAATCAGAACAGAAGCAGGCATGCAGAGGGGCTGCTCTCCAGCCTCTCCTCAAGCTCAAGATAATTCTCAAACCTAAAGGGAGCCAGAAAGCATAAAGCAGAAAATGAGATGAGGAGATGGAAAGAAGAAACAGACACCAGAACTTGCAGAAATAACCAGCCTGTTTGAATAAAAAGGAAATAGATGAGGCCAGGAAGGAGAAAAACACAAGCAAATTTTCCACATTTCGCCTCATTATCTTTCAACCCACTATCTTCTCAGCTGAATGGCCATGAAAAATAAGATCATTCTTCTAAACTTTCTTACTGTTTTTCCAGATAGATGCAGAATAATTCCTCCAACCCAAATCTGGGTCAAGGCAGGGCAGAAGAGGGGAGGAAGACCTTAAACACAGTTACATTTTAAAGTTCATAAACTACTCAACATAGGGAATGGAAATAGAAAAAAAAATCCCAGAAGTATCAACATCGCCCTGTATGAATCAGCAAACTACAGTCATGCAGCCTGCACAAATGTCCAGGCCAGACATGTCACTGAAATATAATTCAGAGTAACAGTAACATATAGCTATTTAAAGAACTCACGAACCATACACAACACAGACATCAACAGAGAAGACCTAACCAGTTTGCTGAAGAATCACTCTAAGTAAAATAAAAACAGAGAAAGATTTGTTAAATTATGGAGATCACACACAAGAACATAGACAGCATTTCCGGACTGCAAAATTCACTCCCAAACACATGTATAACTTGCACAATATTAAATGAGATGTCATTAAGTACTCTGTCATGCGGGGGAAAAAAAAGGCACAAAACCCCATAAAAACCAAAACAGAATACATAGAAAGAGTGCACTCCTGGAGAAGTGTTTTAACTGGTTTGAGCTGCTCCAACCATCTCCATCAGGTCCTCTGCTGAACACTGTCATTCAGGCAGGGCACTCGACATTTTCCAAGTAATGATTCTCAGTACTGAGAGAAAAACAAATAAATAAATAGACAGATAAATAGTTTACCACTTTGCTAATTATTCACCTGACATTTATGTCATTACCCTAGCGGGATCTCCTTCCAAATGTCTCTGGCACTCTCACACAAAGGGAAGTTAATAAAGTTGAATAGAATCCATATAGCTCAACTAAATTGCACCAGGAGGTCAAGGCTGCAGACCTGACACAGGCAGTGGGCAGCAGGAACAAGCTGGACAGCCTGCATACGGAAATATTAAGAAATTCCAGTTAAACAGAAGAAAAACCTTCTTTGGCATGTGGGTGTTTAAACACTGGAACGAGTCACCCAGAGAGGCTGTGGAGTCTTTCAATTTCAAAATCCAGCTGGGCAATGTCCTGAGGAACCTGCCCTGAGCAAAGGGGTTGAACTACAGATCGCCAGAGGTCCCTTTCAAGTTCAAGCATCCTGCAATTGCTTTTGTAAGACTCTCTACTTCTGCCAAAGACGACGACAAAAGAAAGAATCAGTAAAAAACAACAGATCATTCCAATAATACCTGACAACTGAAAATCTTTCTTAAAGTTGTCATCTCTACTTTACAGTTACCTTTACAGACTACATGGAATGTCTGAACAATTTACACAACTCAGAAGTCCATGTTTCCTGCAACACAACTGTGCCTGAAATTTTATCCGCTACAAGCAAATAACTGCAAAGGAAACACTGTGGAAAACAGCATTAAATGAAGAATTCCTTCTCATAACTATTCTATTTGGAAATGAAAATAACCGATTGAAGTAGCAAGTCAGTCTGTGCTGTTGGCGACTGTCTCTGCTTAGATCAGCTCCTCCTGCCAAGAGCCACAGGACTTGTTCTGAAATGATCACTTCTGTGGCACAATGTGCTTCACTGGGGGAAGCCTCCAGCTCCACTTCCTGATACCAGTCCATATTTTCATATAAGGGAAGAAGCATAAAGAAAATTAATGGAATCTAAAATTATTTTTCTGCCCAGACAAGTGTTGGAGTAAACACATTTCCCTGATCTTTAAAGCTTCTAAACTCCTATCAGCTGCTTGGGAAAGGGCCAAACAGTTCTGCCCATCCTTGTCCAGAAAACAGGGAGTATCACATGAAGTTCTCAGATAACAGGTTCAAAACACAAGAGAGGAATGACTTATTCACACAACACATGAGGTATGGTGCTTACTGTCAGAAAACATGGGAGATGCAAAAACCATACACAGGCTCAAGAGATTTTAAAAATTAAGTCTATCCATAGAATAAAAATCCATACAAAACATCATCACCACTGAGAGACTGGGAGAGCTGACGTAAGCAGTAACCCTGTATGCTGGCCTGAAAAAGAGTACGAGAATAAAGCACCTGCTGTCAAATTCTGCTTAGCTGTGGGAGACAAGCGGGACTGGAAACAATGGTCCTGTCACACACCAGGATCTCAGGGCTTTAGGCTTCAAGAGAGAACAGCAGATTAGCCCAGTATGGATGGTTCTGTGAAGAATGGTCTTTGGGTTACCAAACAAACAAACAAACAAACAAAAACAACACAGAAAAAAAACTAAGACTATTGGTCCAGCACATCATTTCTCCAAAACAGCAGTGAAACAGTGGCTTCAGATACTATCCATAAAATATTCAGCTCTCTAATAATGCCTGAGAAGATAATTCGCTTCCCCACCTTTCATAAGCTTTTAAAAAAAAAATCCAAAGAAACTAAGGTGGACTAAAGAAAGACCTTTTTGATCGGTATTGAAACTGAAGCAGGATTGACCATTTTATTCAAATGGCAAAAGGCTTCCAATGACTTACAAATGACTACCAATGGAAAGCCAGCGAAAGTAACACGCAATTTCGGGAAAAAAGTTACAATATTTAAGTAGTTCAAATACATATTAAGATACTGAAGGGGAGAAACAAACAAACCACCACACACAAACAAAAAAACACCAACCCCACAACCCCCTTTTGTCCTCTCAAAACTGCACATACTTCAAGTTCGTCAGTCACATGGCCCTCTACTCCAGAAAACAATCCTGATGATCATCCTACTAAACAGTCCAGTGCTAGAGAGAATATTATACACACACCCGGAGAAGAGCAACACCCATAATGTATCCCACAATCTGCTAATCCAGAATGCACATCAACACAAATTTCTGGAAACACTGGCTTTTGAAAGCTATTCAAAAAAACCTTGCCACCTTCCTCCAGCCTAGCAACATAAGCAGGAATCCCAGCAAATCATAGCTAGCATGGCTGGATACATGCCAACCTAACTGTATCATAGAACACTTAATCTGTTCAGTAATTATCAGTAATTATCACCACCATGAACAGTACAAAAAAAAGCAACTGAATAAGCCACAAAAAGTACTTATTATTTGCACGTGGAGTCCCAATGACCTTCCCTTTCTAAAGGACATCGAGCATTTTTCACACAAGATGAACATTTATTTTCTTTACGTTAGCTCTTTGTGCATACTATTAGTTTCTTCAGATGGACACTGTAATAATGGTGAAATTTCCCTCTCAAAACCAGGTTGTAGCAAGACTGTAAGCCTCCTTGAAATTATGCAGACTCACTTATTTGGTGAAGATACAGCTTCAAAAAGCCTGCTGTATTCTCAAAAGATCACATCCCTCCTATTTGCACTCTTATTTTAAAAAGAAAGAGTATGGTCCATGCTAAAAGAAAAGGAAATTTAGGAAGCAAAACATTAAGCAACCTCACAGTAGAATGAATCTATCAACTGCACGGTTTTCCTATTTAGAGATTTTATATATGTGGGTGGGGGGAAACAGCTACTTCGAACCCTATTAAATCCTGAAAGCAATAGTGTGTTTGAAGACAAATCTTGCTGAGCACGCTCCTCTGCTATGATTCCGTTTGATCACGACATGTCACACAAAGTTGATAAGTCTGTGCTCAGAACGGAACATTCACGACGACAGACTCAGCGACACCAGCCAAGTGTGGCTCCATGCATAGTCAAGCCATGCTTCCAAGCACCATGAAACAAAATAAACAAACAAACCAACCATAAATAAAACCAAGGCTTTGCATTTTTCCTTCAAAAAATAAAACCAAGGTGTCTGGTACCTAACACATCTATGGGTCACTGGCAATATTTTTTCTGAGGAAAATATCAACATTCCACAGTAACAGCAAGACTTTGAACACATACCCATTAACCTTCAGCCACAGTAAGAAAAAAGAAATACTTCACAGGTATCTGACAGAGCTTCGCACTCTGTAAGACAGAGACTGAACTCCCAGGTATCTCACAAAGAGCCCTCCTGCAATTCCACCTCACATACGTGACAGAAAACCAAACATGTCTCCTCTCACCCTGACACTGCATCCCCAGAGCAGCAGACTGCTTCGAATCTTGCAGAATTTAGCTCACACTGAAAAACATTTGAGGCTGAAACCAGACAGAGGCAGTCTGGATGAAACAGATGGCACGCTATTTAGAACAGTTTCACTGTTATTAACACAATCATGGCATTCCTCCTGGAACTCTTCTCATGTACTCCCAATGTCCCTATAAAAAACAAACCTGAAACCCAGAAACAGCTTTACATCAGGATATTAACAACAGGCAAAACAAGGCACTGCAGCCTGTCCTAAAATTCTGTCAGCCTGATGCTATAAACCAGCGTTTATTCTCACTCTTACAAGAGCATTAGAAATTAATAACAGAGTTTGTATTCTGCTATAAAGAGTGTTACTGCATCATCCACAATCAAGGAATGACTGAAGCCTTTATATATCACTGGCTGAGAGAAACTTTTACCAGTTTCTTTTCAGATAAAGGGGACTATGTACTCAAACCTTAAGGAGCATAAAAAATAATTACCCACATACTAACACAACTGACACTTCATAATTACACAGCACGTGAAGTGGCAGGCTCCCCAGAGATGGGTGCTCAACGGAACCGAGCGAGCACCTCCCTCCAGAGCTGCTGTCAAGAGAATTCCCACCTTCCTACAGAATTCCCAGCTTCCAAGGGAATTCCCAGCTTCCCAGAGGATCCCCAGCTTCCAAGGGAATTCCCACCTTCCCAGAGGATTCCCAGCTTGCACTCACCCTTCAGCGCAGCCCCAGGACCAGGGGTGTCTCCCCGCCTCTCCTGCGGACACAAACAGCGACGATCGTTTAAGACACATTCCCTGAGAACCACAACTCCGGTGCCGGTGCGAGCACCTCCGGTTCCCCCCGCAGCTCTTTCCCCGCCGAGGCGAACCCCGCGCTCAGGGCCGGTGGGAGCGGGCCCGGGGCTTTACATAACGGCGGCTGTTCCCCCGCCCGCCGCCGGACACGGGAAGGGGAATCCGGGGGGGGCGGCCCTCGCACCTCAGTGAGCGGCGATGGCGCGAAGGGCAGCGCGGGGAGAAACAACGGCCCCCGCTCGCGCACCCGGCAACGGCCAAACCGCGAGGGGAGGGGAAACAAACCCGGCCGCCGCTCCAGGCCCCGGTACCGCCCGCCGGCTCCGGTACCGGCCACTCTCTCCGCCGCCCCCTCACCCGCTTCTCCTCCGCCGCCACCTCCAGCCGCTGGCAACCCCGCAGCTCAGCAATGCGCCCGCCCATTGGGCCGCGCCCCCGCCCCCAACAAGCCCCGCACTGATTGGCCGCTTCCTCCTACGCGTCTCCCTCCTCTTCCCCCCCCCACGCCCCAGCCCCTCTGGCGCAGCCGCTCCGTGTGCGGGACCTGCCTCGTTACATCGCCGCGGGAGCGCCGCCAGCAGCTGAGGGCTGGGCGGCGACCTCGCCGCCTCCGCCAAGACAGCGGAACGGAAACTTCCCGGAACTCTCGGCTGGATGCGCTTCCTGTAGCGGTCGGTCCTCGCGTCGACTTCCGCTTCCGGGTGGCGGCCGCGTCCTGCAGGAGGGTCAGGGAGCGGGCAGGTACCGGGCCCGGCGGCGGGAGGGGAGCGGGCCCGGGCCCTCCGGAGCCGCTGCCCGCCCGGGAGGCTCTGCGTGTGGGTTGGGAGGGGCGGGCGGAGGCGTTTGCTGCCCCGGAGCCGCAGCGGCTTCGCGCAGCCGTTCTCGGCTCGCCGTTCTCCGGACACCCGCCCCGCCCGGGGGGCCTGCGCTTCTGTGGCAGGGGTGTGGGCTGGGGGTGATCCTGAGGGAGCTTTCCGAGCATTCGAGCCCTTATTCAGGTTTCTTCTGCAAGAGGATCGTCCTCGCTTGCCTCCTCAGCTTGGGGGTTCAGGCTTTGCACTGTGTCCTTGGCACCACTGTGTCAGTTCTTCTAAAAATTAAGGACATTAAATGGAGCACAAGTGCGGCTGAGGGACCAAGGGGGTTCAGCTGGAGAACAGGAGCTGAGGGGAGACCTTCTGATCTCTGAACTGCCTGAAAGGAGCTTGAAGCCAGGGGGGTCGGGCTCTGCTCCCCAGGAACAAGCGCCAGGAGCAGAGGAAACGGCCTCAAGTTGCACCAGGGGAGGTTGAGGTTGGATCTGGGAACAATTTCTTCCCCAAAGGGCTGTGGGGCATTGGAACAGGCTGCCCAGGGCAGTGCTGGAGTCACCATCCCTGGAAGGGTTGGACAGACGGAGAGGAGGTTCTCAGGGACATGGGGCAGTGCCAGGGGTGGGTTATGGTTGGACTCGAGCTTGAGGGGCTTTTCCAACCAAAATGATTCAATTACTCTAAATCTATTCTTTGCGACCAGATATGTGTTAAAATATGAAATCCTGACTCAGAGAAGTCTCAGGTGCTTTGTGAAAATAGAGACTTCAAAGCCATTGGTATCTTGTTGCAGTCCATGATCTCCCTGAAAACGTTCACCTTCCTGTCTGTCTTGATCACTGTTTTTAACGACAACCTTAGTATTTTCATAGTTCTCTCCAAGGTGTATCTAAATAAAGCACATATTTCCCAGTCTTGTGAAATGCCTAGTAAGGTGCATCTCCTTGTCCATCTGACCTGTTCCTGTTTATCACTTCAGTTATGTTTGACTGAATTAGAGGCAACTTAAAAGGAGATGAGGAGTCAAGTCTTCATTTTTTTCTTATTTACTTCAGAACTCAGTGGTCACAGCTCTGCCTTACCTAAATTAGAGATTTCCAAACTGGACTCTGAGCTTTTTGATATACTCTGGAAAGCCTGCAAGTTGGTGGGCCCTGCTATTGCTAAAGTGCATTTACAGACACTGGCACAGAAAATTTATGTAGCTGCATCATGAATGTGAGGGCAGTGGATCACGACACGGCAGCACTTCAGTCTGCGCAGTTTGCCTTATTGTGCTTAATCACCAACTTCTGAAATGCAGCATAAAGTCTCTTTGTTCTACAGCATACAAATGCAGAAGATGCTTTATGTGGAGTGTTACATGCTTTGGAATATTTCTCATAACCTCCCTGTTTTTCCTGTATTATTGTTCTTTTCAAGCGTGTGAAAATACTCGTACTCTCTGAGCAATAAAAAACTCTTGGTTTTTCGTTGTAGGTATGGGGCACGGAAGTGAACATGGCCATGGTCACAGCAAAATGGAACTCCCTGACTACAGGCAGTGGAAGATAGAGGGCACTCCGCTGGAGCAGGTCCAGGAGAGGCTGGCTAAGCGGGGCCTGAGGGATCCATGGGCTCGGTGAGTCCAAGAGTCCCCAAAATAATCTTGATATGTCATTTTGTATCATCAACTGGACCTTGTCATTGCAGATTATTCTTTCTCTAGTAAAAAGAGTGAAAACGCATCTCAAATATGAGTCAGAATTTCATTTAAGTTTTACCTGTTAACTTGTCCCACTCTACAATGAATACCTCCTCTTTTTTTAGCTGGAGCAATTCTGGATCATTTAGGCAGTTGTTAAAACAGGGCTTAACGTATTTCTCCCACATCATGAATTATGTAATACTTTGCTCAAGTACACTTTAATCTTGGGGAATACAAATCCTAAATGTCTTGTGCTGTGTAGTCTGGTTCTTCTGGAAGGGAAAAGCTGCATGAGCAAACTATTCCAGGAGCCTTTGCAGAAAAGGCTTTACTTCAAATTGCTATGAGAAAAATGTAAGAGCAAATAAGTAATCTGTTAAAAAGTTGTACACACTGTAATCTCTGGAGGGGTTTGCAGTTGACAGCACTTCCTTTGAAACAGTTTAAGGCAGTAAGCATAGGGTGAAACATAGTTTTGATTGAGATATGAGTGTTTAGGATTATCAGTTACCAACGAACTTTGCAGGCCTGTGTCACGTTCATGTTGCCTCTGTTTCTGTGGAGTGCGAGCACTGTTCACTCTGTTTTTTTCCTTTGCTTCAGACAAAATTGTTTTCAGCAAGCAATAGGTTTATTCCCATAAAGAACCAGGCAGTTTAATATCATAAATTTAGTATAAATTAACCCAACTTTCAGCACATACACTTCCAAGTTCATGAAGGCCTACATTCCTAGAAGAAAAGTGAAACCAAAAGATACTTTCCAAGCCAATACACTTTCATCCTGAGTCACAGAAACCATCTGCACAATGGGATTATCTATGACCCCCTCGTTTAAAAAACGTGTATCTTCTCTGGAAATGGTGGTTCTGTTGCAGATTTTTTTTTTTTCCTTTTCTGAAGGACTTTGACTCCTCAGAAGAGACAAACTGTGTCCATCTCTCTAGGTTACACTGGTCGTGTACACTTGTAGTCAGTTATAGCAGTGACTAATGTTTCAATAACAATATAGGTTGAAAACAGTAAGGCAAAGCAGGGTGAGGTTTGTCTATATTCTGTAGCTTTTTAGCTAAACACAATCTTTTCAGATTTTTTTTTTTTTTTTGAGTTTTAGTAGCTTTTTCTGACTCTAATATAGTTAAGTGTTATATTGTAAAACCTAAAGTGCCTCCACATTATGATGAGTTTCCTATAGCTGGAAAAACATTCTGTTTTAAGATGTAACTGTGCCAGATACTGTCACACTGCCTGGCCTTCCTGGTTACTCCAGCCCAGGTATGTGCTCCTGGCTTCTGATTTGGTTTGAAACAGAGTAAAACCAGAAGACAACAATTACATCAGTTTGGGGAGGCAATTCTGTTACTAGAATTATGTTGTTTGCTGGCATTGCTTGTATCTCAAATTATATGCATAAACTTGTGGCAACACCTGTTACTTAAATGATAGAAATGTGACAGTCTGAGTGTATATCTAGTTGAAATACCTTTGTATTTTTTTCCAAACAAAGATATTCCTGGTAATGTTTAGTACAGTGGCTCCACTGATCTTGTTTTATTCTTTTGGTTTCGTTTTTCTTCTAGGAACGAAGCCTGGAGATACATGGGTGGCTTTGCAAAACCTGTCACCTTGACAGAAGTCTTTACCAGGGGACTCAAGTGGGGATTTGCAGCATTTGTCGTAGCTCTTGGCATTGAATACGCACTGTTTCCTCCAAAGAAGAACGGAGGCCATCACTGAAGATCAAATACGACAATTTAATACTTACTAATTACTACTCTGAAATATACGTAAGCCTGCTGCTCACTCTGTACTTATAGTGTGCATATTAAAGTCTATCACAGGCAAAACCATGTTTGTTTGCTTTCATTATATTTTTGTGGAAGGATCAAAAAATATAGCCAGGGTGATTTATCCAACTTTAACATGGGGAAAAAAAAAACAACCAAGACACACATATGTTCTTGGGTTTGCTGTACCATCATTTAAAGGACTGGGGAAGCTATTAAGCCAGGTCTTTCAAGCCCTGCCAATGTTCTGTTAAATGAAATTGAGAAAGTGTGTTGTTTTTAAGAGAAAAATTGTACTGTATTCATTACAGGTTTAATAATGAGTATTTGCTAGTAAGTGGTAATGAATGATTTGTCATTTCTTAAACATATTTGTTACCATTCACTCTTATTTCTCTGAAGAAAAAAGAAATATGGCCGTAAAGCTTTAAAAAGTACCCAAAGTATATGAAAACACCGAAGCTTATACTTAATCTTATTGAACAGTTAATTTGGCAGACACCATGCACCAAAATAATCTGCAGTATAATATCCAGAAATTAAAAATTACATTGCTGCCACATTTACTAAGCAAAGCCAAATACAGCAGACCATTCTGTTAAAAATCAAGAGCTTTATTTACACTAGCTGAAGAGATATTCAAATATTTTATTTTCAAGCACCAGCAGATGAATACAGATTTAAAAGTTACCATAATTATTTTCAGCATACATAACCTTGGTATGTTATTTATTTAGACCAAAAGATGTAAAATACATAAAATGTAGTTTGGCTGCTATATAAACTAATAAATTTCTTGATAACTTTTGAAAACAGATCATTTGGTTTATCACAACTTCATTGTATATGAAGCAAGTTGAGAAATCAAAATCTTACCTCTTCTAATTTCAGCCATAGCTTCCAGAAAACTTACATACAAACCAGTAATCTCAATTTAAATTTCCACAGATGCAAAATTAAAAATTGAAAAATTAAATTCATGCATAAGTGCTGTCTGATATAGGGAAGATCATAAGAATCAGCCTTACCAACATTCTACATAAGCAAATATATTAGACATACTCACTGTTAGACTAGACTAGTTTAGGTAAAATTTATATATTTATTAATTAAGGTGGTATCGTTCAATGGTTTAGCAGCCAGATGGCAGCCACAACCCTAAATAATAATTTATGTTGAACATATTTTGCTGGTATTGTGGAATATAAAAATGTCCCATTATTACGCATACAGTACTCAAATATTTTTATTTCACAGGTTATTATAACACTAATCCTGCCTGGGGCTGGAGTATTTGCTGTGCATTAAAATAACAGAACTGAATCTGTCTCTGCTGTAACCATGGCAACGGCTGGCCTTGCATCCCAACAGCCTTTCTGCCAGCACAGGTGTTTCACAGGGCACAGAACGGGGTCACAAACCGCAGGTGAAGAACACTCCTGACTGTAACACCACTGTCAGGAAGCTCTTTCTGGATCTCAAGTTCTGAAAAACAGAACTGCTGATGCTCCACTTTCTGAAATGCAGGTGGAAATCCCATTTCCATCCTTAGTCAAGGAGCTATTTCTGCTCACCTGGAAAGATACTTGTGATTTATCTATTGGTTTTGCTAATGCTGCCTACTTATCAGCATAATCTTCCAAACTTGCATGTTACAGAGAAATTAAAGCAGCTAAATGATTCCAATACAAGCAGGTTATAACTCTATGTTTGTGCCATTAACCTGCCTTGAAATCTCTCCTGAAAACCTTCCTACAAAAAAATCTTTGTTGAACTTTCAAACTAGGAGCTTCTATCCTGCAATTAGATCTTTGACAGATCAGCATTTATTAGATGGACTTTTTACATTGATGTGAGTGTATTTTCTACATGCAGCTAACTAAAGTTACGAGTGTTTGCTTCAAGGAGTTTTACAAGGAACACACTCAGGACCTACACTTGTCTTCCTATTAAGTTTACAGATTTCGTCATGGGTATCAAAACATTCAGGGATTCATCCAAACTGTTTTACAAGTACAACAGGGAACTGATTTTACAGATGCTCTACACATTCTCTATCCTCAGTTGTAGGCCAAATAGAAATCTGAAAATTAGATAATCCTTTTACCATTGTTTCTTTGAAGAAAAACCCTTGAAAATAGTCTGTTTCCCTAGTGACTTAGTCCTTTTTTTTTATAATAATAATAATGATTAAAGCAGCATCAACACATAACAAATGAAACTAGTGACATTATTTATATATACAGATGGAATGCACTCACCTTGAACATACCAAGTCTGATTTTGATATATACAGCTGTGACAACCTTGAAGCGCTCCCTCGCCCATCATTAGCAGAACAAAGGACCTTGCTATGCCTTAGACGACTGGTTTTTGGTGCTTTGGAAGGGCAAGGCAGGTGGTTGTGCAGACAGCCATCTCCCTTATCTTTCCCAAGGTACTGTGTTTGGCAGCAGAAGAGGTAGATGGTTATGGCGTCAAGCACCTTGTTAATCGCTATGAAGGCCTCATGGCCTAGTTGGAATGAGATTACCTCATCTGCCAGACAGCCAGCTACCTGAAGAAAGCCATGAACCAATAGCTACCCCTGATGGGCAAGACANCACCCTCCCTTCACTGGACATCACTGGATCGATAACCTGTGGAGTGGTGATATCTTACTCTCTCTATCTCTTATACCTTAGTTTTCCTTCCCTCTCTACCACTCTCTCTCTTTTTCCTTTTGAACATATATGAGTAACATCATCTTAAGCTCTGCTGTTTGATTCTGGTTAAATTTTGTATTATAGCTACAAATGGTTGCCAATACACTGCTCATAGAAGGAACTTTTGCTGTTAACGTGTTGATAAGTTCTGTGATATCTCAAAATACTTTTGCCAGGCCGCTATTTGCTGTAACTAGTATTCCAACACGTACTTTTAGTCAAACTCATAATTGAATTGGACCCCTTGAGCGATTGTCTGTCATTCACTTCACATAACCGTGCAGAATTTACCCAGAGTTAACTCACACCTGATCTCATTTGTTGAGTCAGGGCACGTGTCACATTCAGAGTTAACTCATCCCTCATCCCATCTGTTGGGATGGGACAACAGCATAAAAGACAAGTTCATAGCATTTTAGGAGGCACAAATCCTTAAAGATTTTTTTGTTCCGACATAACTAGGAGAATCTACAAAATTAAACATATCAAATCTGTTAGGAAAGCATAGAGAGACATATGTCCAATCCAGAGACTTATACCCAACGCTCTCTAAATTGAAACATACAGGACTATCTCTTTACAATCACATCTGATCTTACTGGTATGCTCTGTGTTCTACATGTATACTGATGTACAGTTCCAGACCACATGAGAACCTATCCATGAACACAGCGCAGTACTTCAGCTTAAAAACAGGGGGGAAGAATGAAAGAAGCCTGCACACATCTCATAAATTCTTCCTATAAAAATGTGAAAACTGCCTAGTAAGCATATAAAAATTAGGTAAATTAAGGGAAAAGTGGAGTAAGCAAACAGAAAAGTATATCAGCTGCTTAAGTAACGGCTGTGTTGTCAAATCATTCATTCAATCATTTTTGAAAAAAAAGAATTCTTCCTTCAGAAGCCTGCAGCCATACTATCTCCTTAAGCCTCTTCTATTAATTAGCCTGCACAAGTCTTTATGTGTTTGTATGGAATAAATCCAAGGAGAAAGTGTGAATAGATCCACAGCAGACAGCTGGTTTCCTTCTGCATCAGCACCAACCCAATGCCCTGTCTTAGCAGCAGGGACACTGTGATAACCTTAAATCATTTGATATTAAAGTAAGAGCCTGGCCATACAATTGCAGTAAGAAATTACTGTGTGGGTGATCACTTTCTGCCCCCGTTTTCTCTGCAGTTCCAAAGAAAACGTGTCTCCCTGCACAATACGATTGTGTTTCCACCAATGTATTTTTAGCAGCACACAAAAATGACCCAGTGTTTTGTAAACGCATTGAAACCCATCGAGCTGGCAGTTATACGTGATGTGTCTAATTTCACCGCATATAGAGGTGGCTTTTGTCTTGTTCTGCTGACAAAACAGTCCACAATTTTGCGTTTTAGGCCTTTAAGGGAGCAGCTCCAGCTACAACACCAGCACCTCAGAGTAAGTTGGTTCACAGAAGTTGCCGGTTTATACCAAGGGAACCACAACAAGGCATTACTTAACATTTACTGAAGGTTATACAACAACGGGAAGCATACAACTTTCACACACATGTAGCAACCTCACCACGAATGCTCAGATAGAGCGAAGCACAGGTGAATTAAGGGCTTTGCTTCTGTACAACTCCCGCCAAAACGCTTACAAAAGTCTGTACCTGCTCACTGAAAAACACCCTGTTACCACGCAACGGCTACTGGGGCCAACAGAAATCTGTTTGACCTCTCCTCACGCCAGCAAGAAGTATAAAAAACGCTGTCCCATTAACGTCTACACACATACCGACCGTCCTGCCGCCGGCACCTCCTCACAGCGCTGCCACCGCCCCGCGCGCCGGGCGCCATTTTGTGCGTGACCGCCACACCCCAGGCGGGCGGGACGAGCCCGCCCTCCGCCGGCCCCGCCGCCATTTTGTGGGGCGCGGGTGGGCTGCTTTGCGGGCTCCCTCTATTGAGGGAGGCTACAAAACAAACCGGAAAACGGGAAAAAAAAAAAAAAAAGCCACAAACAAACAGAATACCTAACGGCCGGACTCTCGATAAAATCGTGAGGGTTAGCGAACGTGGGCCGGCAGACGCATAACGATGGGAAGGTAGCGACAGGCGCCTCCCTCACTCCTCAGCGCCTGGAGGTCTCTGTCCTGAACAGTGTTGCACAGAGCCGGTTCAGGGCTCTCCCGTGGCGCTTAGTACGAGCGAAAAGCGCTCTGCGTGTCTTGCTGATGTGGAAAAAGAGAAGGGATACATCAAACCCCGCCCGGCGTGGTCTGGACCCGCCCCCTTGTCCTCCCTGCTGCGAGCGCCGGACGTGTCCTGCCGTAGATGAGGCTTCCCCGGCTCGTTCGGGTGCGTGAAACCTCTCCCTTTTCCTTTCCTTCATACCTCTGTCCTCCCTCTGCACCCTCAGGACAGGTGCCACAACACCCCGGGATGCGGGGGGGCTGAGCCCGACCGGCTCTGAGGAGAACGGGAGAACCAGGAGCCCGCGCTGCCCATCGCCCCAAACTGCTCTTTTTTTTTTTTTTTTTAGTTTATTTGCCTTTTTTTTTCTTTTTTTAGTCTATCAGAGTGGAGTTTCCTCTCACTTCGTTTTCCAGCTGCGATTTAAAGTGACGTAGTTAGAATATTGAGCGGAAATACACGTAGATTCCATGCGGTAAAAACAGTTCTAATTTGCTTGTTTGGGTTTTTATGAGGAGGGCTCTGGTGTTAAACATCTCGAAATGGCAATTAGCGTGGTCACTACTAGCTTACGCAGAGAACGAGTTGTTTAAGCCTAATGCAGTAATGAGAAATATGAAAGTTATTGCGGGATTTCCCTGTTTTTCCCTAAGTGTCAGATACCGAATACTTGTTTTGTAGGGAAATGTGGAAGCTCTGGAGCGTGCTCTAAACAGTCCAGCACTTAGAAAAGTGCCAGCTGATACAGACCTAAAATGCAGTTACCTTTGCCTTGTGTCCCCACCACGGCCTCTTCAAACAGAGCAGAGGAAGCACAAAACGCAGCCTTGGTGGCTCCTGTGGTGAAATCACCCCTTGCTCTTTCCCTTTAGCTCAGTCCCTTCCGCACAGCTCATCTGAAACAAAGGTCATTGTCCCATTGAGAGCTACACCCGCTGATGTTATATCCTGGTTTTGCTGCTGCAGATAGGGTCATGACGCGTTTGAGAGACAAATGCTGTCAGGAATTACAGACTCTATTGTAGGCCATGTTTAGAGTGTGAAAGGTTTCCCTGCTTCTATTTAAAGACCTTCCTTCTTAAAGTGAGACCTGATATGTTGACTTAGTGTTGTTAGTAAGGGACACTTGTCTTTGTCTTGATAATCGCATTGGTATTTGTCTAATGTGCAGCATTTTTGCCGCAATCATTGGAACAAGGGTTTCGTGCATGGTATTAAACATCAAAGAGGAAAATTGCTTAAGCCTTACACGCGTGTACCAGCCTCCACTTGGTAATGCCAGCAGGGACTTACTGGAGTTTTGTGCTTCTTGGTATGTGAAGTTTTAGGTTATTTCCTGCCCTGTGGATAAGGGAGAAAAAAATCTGTCCCCGATTTTGGTTGTATTCTGTATGGACTGGATGCAATGTGAAATAGTTCACAAATAGGAGTGCAATTAACTTTATTAGCTTAGTAGAAGCTAATGAACATGCAGAGGTTTTTTCTGCCTGTTTTAGTGTGGAATGGAAATGAGTTGTGGTCTGAGGGTTAAATATGCTTGCCAACATTCTCAGGTGTTTACCTTAAAAAAATATTCTTCTTTTGAACCTTGTTTGCAGTGCAATACCCAGGATCAAAAGGCACTGCAGACTTAGACAAATATGGCTGTGGCAAAGGTGGTTTGCTGTGCAGTTTGTGAGAAATTCATCACCTTTAAAATCTTACGCTTTGTTCAGGAAAGTCTGAAAGTTAACTAAACCCGGGAACTTATATTTAAGTGCTCTTTGGTACTGTCCCCTTGAGGTGTGTTTTTTCTCAGAGCTCTTTTGGGGATAGGGGGACAGATGAGTCACCCTAGAGTCAGTGATTTTCTTTCCAGAAACGCTGTTTCCCAGAAGAGCCCTTCCTCTGTGAAAATGTGGGGTGATAGTGAACTAAAATAGCCAGACTTACAGAAAACTTTCCCCTCACCAGTCATTTTCCCCCAGCGTGACAGGAGTTTCGGATTCTTTGAATACCAGAGGAAAGGAGGTTTTGTTGTTCTTCCGTGTGTAGAATGTTCGCTGATTCTGATGTGATTCTGCAGTATCCTTGGATCCATCAGTGGTGGTGGCTGTGTTAGACTGCAGCTGTTTGGAATGATACTAGATTTCTTATAAATTGGGAATGTAAATGGGAATGTGTAGTGCTTTAGTTTTCTTTTTTCAACCGTTTTCCTGCTTTGTAAGCTTTGCGTTGAAATCTTTACTCAATACATGGAGGTGAAAATCTCGAGTGTTTTCTTGCAGCAATATTGGCAAATTACACATGCGGATGAACACAGAAACTATTAGGGCCGCTTTATCTCTGATGACTATGAACTCTTCTTTCCTCTTGAGAAGATAAGCTGGTTTTCCTCTCCTCTTTGTACATTCCGTAACTCTTCTCATTGCAGGGCTCCAGTAATCAAAGTTCAAAGTCAGGCTGCTGGGTTTTACATTGCCATTGCTTTTCTCTTTTTCTTTGATTGTAGCAGCTATGATAACTGTATGTGTGACATGGGCACAAGTGGGCATATCAGATGGAAAGGTGAAGCACAATGCCATTTACGTCTCACGGTGAAGTGGATCTGGCTCGGATCTGTGCAGATTCTTGCTATCAAAATAGGATTATGTTCTTTTCAGATGCAAAGTTATAAACTGTTTAGTTTATACTAAACACTTACTTCATCTCCCTCTTACTCATTTCCCACTCAGAACCCTGGGGGAGTAATTGTTACTGAGAAATCACTACAGTTGGCACAGTTTTCCTTATATCTGGAGTGTCATTCCTGGTTCATCAGACTGGTGGAATCAGAAGAATTCCTGATCCGAGGTCATTTTACCCCCAGCTAGAAGGAGGAGGTAGCCTCCGGCCATAATTTGTGGTGTTGGTATTTGTCCAACAGAAGATGAGCTGATGTGATTAACTTTGTTGATGGACCATCATTGGAAATTACTGAATGGAAGTCAGTGTCTGCTGAATTTGGATCAGTGATTTGGCAATGATCAAACACCAGTCTCGCAGTGTTCTTGTGGACAGACCTGCATACAGGTGAGAGAGTTTCAGCACTGGAAGCATCAATAGCTTGTGTTGTTGTTGTTGGTTTTTTTTTAATAGCAAGCATGTGATTTATCTTGTATAAAGGAAGTTCACAAAAGTAAATAATTCATATGTGTTTTTTTAAAGGTAGCTTATTTTAAAGATAACATACAAAATAGTAATTTTGCACGTCTGAAATTTTAGCTCTGTAGGAAATTCCTACCGCACACATACCTGTCTTTTTGTTAACTAGTTTTAAAAGATTAGACAGAAATCAACTAGAGTAGGTTTTTTTTTTAAGTTTATCTGAGATTTCTGAAAATGGCCAAAAGTTGTTAAATTCCCACCTCTCTTCAGACTGAGTCATAAACACGACTTCCTCAAGCTCTTCTGAAAGTCCCAGCTGGATGTACCTAGGAGATGCTTTCATATGAGTGTTTTGGGCCTCCCCCTTCTTGGCTGCACTGTGTCACAGAAACAGTCTGTCTGTCTGTATAATTCTCACAAATCTTTGATGCTAGATTGAAAATAAAATGTTAGTAAGAAATATGCTTTTCTTCTGATAGAAAACTGTACAAAACCTGCTCCAGTGCATTGAGGCATTCCTCTGCTTCTCAGAGGCCTGAAAATGTTCCCACCTTGCCCTTCCACCCTGGTAGGTCCATGTGTGAAATAGAACAGGTTCAAAAGTACAAATATTTTGTCTACCCAGTTTGATTTTGTTGAAAGCAAAACTTTTCAGCTTGCTGTATTAAAAATATTGTGGTCCTAGGTATGTAAAAGGGAAGTGCAGGAGTACTTAGGCTGAGTAATGCTTCGGTCTTCTGATGTGGTGGGTTTGGTTTGCTGCTGAAGGTGGGACCTTGAGGTTCTAGCAGCTACTTAGGCTATAATCCCCTAGTGATTCAGACATTCTATCAGCAAGATTAACAATGCTTTTTTTTTTTTTTTG